>OZ025293.1:145623595-146223595 GCA_964019185.1 Maratus speculifer
CAACTAGTATAGAGCACGGGCACGGTTGCAAGTAAACTGTCATTTTCGCTGTTTGGGTGGCAGAAACTTCGCCGTTCCTTGTTTGTAGTCGTTTAAATCCATAGCAATCTTCCCGATATCATGACTTTTTCGTACAATCATGATTATTTTATGGAAAAATATAGTCCTGTCTGGCTAGGCTTAATCTTTTTCTAATGTTTCATTCACCCTCTGCCCCCCCCCCCCCCCCGATATATAAAAAAAATAAACATTTATTGTTGATCTATATAGTTTAAAAATTCTGTTCCGTTTACGGCTTTCTACTGATAATAAATCAATAATGAATAAAGCAAATTAGGTTTCTTCCGTCAAAAATTACACTTTCCGCCCTTTCCCCCCCTCCTCTGATCATATACAGTTTCATATTTTTAAAACTCTTTATTTTGTTTAAATAAAATTTGTCGCATTTATTTCTGGCTTATCACAATAAATAAATAATAATTTAGATTATCTCCAGCTTATCCAAAATATGTATGCTTCCATTCTTAGCCCCCCCCCCCATTCCCATCATACAAATAAGTTTTTTTTTTATTTCTATAAAAAAAAATCTACTATTTTTTTCTCTCTCCAAAGACAAAAAATAATCAAATATATCAATACAAATATATCGATTTTTTATCACCTCTTTTATTCCGAAAAAATTTCTTCCCTCTGCCCCCCCCCCCCTCCAGCAGAATGAATTTTAAAACTTTGAAATTCTTCATTTGAAAATAAAACTGATATATTTGTTGCTCACTAGTAAGAATAAATAAATAATGATTAAATTATTTCCTAACATTCCGAACTTAGGCTTCTCCATGTAGTCCCTCCCCCCTTCCGGAATACAAAGGAGTTTTTTTTTAATCTTTATTTTACATAAAAAAAATCTTTTCAATTTATTGTTCCGTAGTCGCAAAAATAATTAATCATATAACTTATACTCTGTTTCAGAAATTCTCATCCAGTCTTCTCTTTGTCCTCCCCCCCCCCCTCGGTTTGCTGATTGTCAAATATTTAAAAATAGTTATTTAAAAATATTGATTTAAAAAAATATTTATTTTTAAAAATATTTATTTTAAAAAATGCCAGACCTGTGTGTCATTAATACATGAAAAATAATCTTAATTATCGTTAACCTACAATCACTTACGCCTCCCCCCTTTTGATACAAATATATTTGTATGCTAGTAGGAAAGAGTGAGAAGCATAAATTGTGATTTCTTAGGTTTTAAAGTTAAAATCTTTAAGTTATTTTTATTTCTATGTAAACAAAAATACTAATACTAATAATAATAATATTTTTTTGTTTGTTGTTCTATAACGACAATAGAGAAATAATTAGTAATATAAATAATCCCCATTACTGAAATTTCCGTTTCCCTTTCTTCTCATATCCTCCATATAATATTCAAAATTTCAATGAAAAGCGTATTCGTTGATATCTAATAACTATAAATATCTCCTTTCTCCCCGCCCCACCCAAAAAATAATAATTCTGCCCCCTCGTGTGTTTTGCTACAGCACACTACAAAAAAAATGCATTAATAACTCTAATAAAGTTTGTTTATATCTCAAAGTAAAGATATTTGTATGAGAAGTCTGTGGTAATTACAGTGGAAACGGAATCGTTTTTGCCACCCAAACAAGCGAGCAGCTGAAGCGTGACGTCACATGCGCGTGCTCTATCGTAAAAATAAAATAAGTTTCAAAGTAGTACATTTTTTTTATCAGTATAAATTATCACCAGTATCAGTAATAATTATTATCAGTAAAAATTAAAAAAAGTTGCATACAATAATAATATGTTTAACATAAATAAAATACATACCATTTCGAGATATTTATCGGGGAAGACTTTTCATATTTGTGATTCAAAACTCTTGATTCAAGATTCAATTCATCGATTCATTCTCATTCCATCCCAGCGCGCATGCGCTTATTCATCTCTTCTCGCCAAATTATTTGGCTACTTTTTCCCTTCGCCAAGGTTGTCCAAAGCTAGAGGGTTTGTAAATTAGCTTCCGGGAAAGTATCACCAGGGCCGTAGCGACCGCCCCCCATACCCCCCATTTGGGGGGGGGCGACGAAGTCAGGGGCCCCCTAATCGATTCTATCGACCTTTTTACCGAAGTTTATTTGTTTTGAAAATGTAAGAAAACACTTCTTTTAATGTTTTTATTTTTTCAAATTCTCCTTTTCTTATTCAGGGGCCCGCCAGGCAATTTTCCCAGGCACCTTTTTAAAGCTCCCCTCCCCCCCAATAATGAGGATTTTCATTAAAGGGTGCCAAATGCTTAAAATGTGCCAAAAGTGACCGAAATTCCTACGTTTTCAAACATTTAGGAAGGGAATGTTGTTTTTTTCCTCTCTGCTTCCAGTGTTCCCTCCACATACGCAGAAAACAAACTATATCATTAGAAAACAAATTATTAAAATTTTATTACAACCAGGGCCCGACTTAGATTGTGGGGGGGCCCTTTCTAACTTTTGGATTTTCTCTTGAATCATGCTAAAGTGTCTAAAACTAACCTTTATACTAGTTGTCTATTCGCATTTGTATGCAGAATAGCACAAAAAAGATAACTTTAAGAAATTATCGAATACATTTTTTTCTTCTGTTATAGAAATATAAGACTAAATGTGAGCCATTAAAATGTAAATACAACTGTGATATAACTGTTACATCCAGGGGAGGGGGGGAGGGGGCATGGGGTTCCAAAACAGAGGAGAGATGAGAAAAGAGACCCAATAAAGCTAAAAATAAAGAAAGAAAGAAAGAAGGAATTTTTGTCATTTTTGGCCATTTTTTATTAGCCTTAACAAAAAAATTATATTTGCCCTTGAGGGCCCCCGATTGAGGGGGCCCCACGTCCGATGCAGTTGTCCTGCATGCCCGTGACTTAGCCAGGCCCTGATTACAACAACATAGTATCCTATAGCTTTTAAAAGAAATTTTTTATTAATGTTTCCTCGTAACGTGATAAGTTAAAACTGTTATGTCCAATTTTGAGCCTTCTTTTTTAGACATCTTGTAATGTACGTAGGTAAACAAAGTAAAAATTTGCAAAGAAATACTTATCTCAATCAATCTATCATTTTTTCTATAATTATCAAATTAATATTTTTAAATAAAGTTGTGACCAATTTTTTGGGATATCTTGTATATAGATGTGAGTACAAAATTTATGCATGTGTGCAATATGTTTTTTATTTTTAGTGTTTGCCACTTCTACATTATTAAAATAAATAAATAAATAAATAAATAAAAAATACAGATAGATAGAGGGGAGGGGGTGTCCAGAATGATGTTTGTTCCGGGGCCCCCCGTAGCCTTAACGGGGCCCTGTTTTTATCAAAAACCTTGTTTAGATTTCAACAAGTTGGAAATTGCACGTAGCAAATTAGGTGCGTTCGAACGATAACGAAGTTTTAAAAATATTACTTTCATATATCAATCTCATAACATTGTAAATAGTGAATTACAATTAAAACGCTCATTAAACAATGTTCTCCCTATACCATTATGTAATGGAATATTTCTGTGTGGCCTTGAAAATCAATAACAAATGTTCTTTGCACCACAAATTATGTAAGATGTATATTATAATATGTACTTTATAGTTGCGTATAAATTTTATTAAGTTCGCATGAGTGTAACACGATTAAAATGCATTTGAAACATTTTTTCCCATTGACCGTAATGTAATGGAATACTTTTGATTGTCCCTGTAATTGATCTATGCATTCG
Source organism: Maratus speculifer (assembly GCA_964019185.1). Lineage (NCBI taxonomy): Eukaryota > Metazoa > Arthropoda > Arachnida > Araneae > Salticidae > Maratus > Maratus speculifer. Next base: position 145,627,362 of record OZ025293.1, read on the forward strand.
ATTTTCATAAAATTTGAAATAACTCGAAAAAATTATGTAATAATTATGTATTTTAAATTTCAAACGTATAGAATATACTTGAAACTTTTTCTCCGTTGACCATAATGTAATTGAATACTTTTGATTGCCCCTGTAATTGATCTATGCACACGATTATCAAAAAATTTGAAATAACTCGACAGAATTATGTAATAATTGCGTATTTTAAATTTCAAACGATTAAAATGCATTTGAAACATTTTTTCCCATTGACCGTAATGTAATGGAATACTTTTGATTGCCCTCTAATTGATCTATGCATCCGAGTTTCATAAAATTTGAAATAACTCGAAAAAATTATGTAATAATTATGTATTTTAAATTTCAAACGTATAGAATATATTTGAAACTTTTTCCCCATTGACCATAATGTAATTGAATACTTTTGATTGCCCATGTAATTGATCTATGCACACGATTATCAAAAAATTTGAAATAACTCGACAGAACTATGTAATAATTGCGTATTTTAAATTTCAAACGATTAAAATGCATTTGGAACTTTTTTCCCCATTGACCGTAATGTGATGGAATACTTTTGATCGTCCCTGTAATTGATCTATCCATCCGATTCTCATAAAATTTGAAATGACTCGACAAAATTATGTAATAATTATGTATTTTAAATTTCAAACGATTCGATTGGGTAGTTTTTGCGTTGTTATATGCGGACAGACAGACGGACAGACAGACGGACGGACTGAACGACCACTATAGGTGCTACGTATTATATAATTACGAACGCACCTAAAAACACAGAAACCAAGAAACTGAAAATCCTTATTTTTTTACTCGTTTTCCCCCCTCGCTTTTTGACCATGGATTTTTGCATGGAACTAAGAAAGATAAGGAAAGAGTACCGGTCATCGGATCGACTCTGAAGAAAGCCGGGTTCTTGTATAAAGCTGCTAGCGACAAAAGGGTGTTTTCTTTTGAAATACCGGAATATTATGTTCTTAGAAGATAGGTCATTTTTCACACCGATTTCACAACGTGGGTGACACAAATAACATCTAGAGAATCCCCTTAAAAGTTAACAGCTTAGTTACTTAGTAGTAACCGGATTCCTTGACCTTGAAGGGAGTACTGGCCTATTCAAGTACTTTAGCAGCCCGCTAATGTATACAAGTACATGTTTGTAGACAACACAGCACTTCAGATGTGGATTTTCGTATGTTTTTTTCTGATTTATTTTAGTAATACGCATAGTATAGTATTTATAAAATTAAGTGTATGTCTGGAGGAAAAAAGATCTACTCCTATACTAATCTGGTAAGTCATATTTATTACTTTATGTAATTTATATAGCAGTTATTGTTAAAATATGCCATCCCCACTATTATTATTATTATTTGTATTTGGTTGTAGATTGGCAACCATCTTCTCAGTGAAATTTCTCTCTGCCGTTTGGCATAAGTTGTCGGCTGTTGATCTCTGCCGCGCTCGCTTGCGCTTGTATCATGACAGCTAAATGAGTATGTTTTCTTTTTATCCTCTATAATAGAATATTTTAATCTGGATCATGGCTTTTAGATTTATTTTTAACACGTTATCAGCACGATGTTTATGTTTAGAAAGCCGATAACGATCCAGTATGAAAGATTGTTTTAACTTGTAGCACGAGGCCAATGTTAAGCCTAACCACGTTATAAGCCGAAGTGAGTAAACTTCCCTATCGCTTGAAGAAGATTATTAGCTGGTGGACTTTTATTCAAATTTTAACGTTTAAAGGCAGAAAATATGGCCTCTGAGGAGTATAAAATGCCAAAATTAAACGGCGACAATTATCATACTTGGCAAATTCGCTCGCGAGCTATCCTAGTCCAGAAGCGATGTTGGGAAGCGATAGAACCTGGATATGGAGCTGACATGAATGAAGCCGAGAGAAAGAAAAATGACGAAGCACTCACTCTCTTATTTCTTCTTGTCGAAGATAGCTTTCTAGATGATATTGGAGACTGCATTAGAGCCAGAGACGCCTGGAACTCTCTTAAAGTGATGCATACGAAGTTTGGACTGTTACATGTACTACAGCTCATGAGAGAATTTTTTAACATTGTAATGAAGCCTAATGAGTCTGTGCAAGCATACCTAGCAAGATTGATGGACCTACACAGAAAGTTATCCAATGGAGGTTATGCATTTACAGATAGAGAAGTGGCTCTAGTGATGCTGTTAGGATTACCCAAGGCCTACGAATCGCTGATCCTGAATCTTGAAAAGGATGAAGCAAGCCTGACAACCACATTTGTTAAGTCTAGACTGCTAGTTGAAGAAAAAAGGATTGCAAGAAATGACAGTCTACCCAATGCATGCCATGAAGAACAAGCCCTCCACACCAAAAATTTCACATCAAATCAGAAAAGACAAGCAGCAAAACCGACGAAGAAATTCATGCCAAGAAAAGCCAATGAAGAAGCTGAATTTAATAGAAGAAAAAACACGAAATGCTTTTGCTGTGGCCAGTGGGGACACATATCAAGAAATTGTGAAGAAGCTAGGCAACAAAATCAAAACAGTGCCAAAACAGCATTTGACCCTAAGACCAGTGTTGCACTATTAGCAGACGAAGATGAGTCAAAGAGGAAAAACCTTTGGATCCTTGATAGTGGAGCAACTGAACACATGACCTCAGACCAAATGAAATTTTCAAGTCTTAGACCGTATTCATCTGAAGTTGAAGTTGCAAACTCAGAAAGAATAGATGTCAATGGAATAGGTGATATATCATTCAAGATATATGAAGAAAATGAGGAAAGAGATATTACCATCCAAAATGTCCTTTATGTCCCAAAACTAGGAGGAAACCTGTTGTCAATTGGAAGAATTGAAGAGAAGGGCTTAAAAGTTGAATTCGCAAACGGTAAGGCCAGAATGATCGACAACAAGGGCAAAACACTCCTGTCAGCCAAGAAGAAAGGAAGACTCTACATTATTGAAGAGCAGGCATCAATGGCTAATGTAACAAAAACCAACAGCATTGAACTGATGCATCGCAGGCTCGGCCACCCGCATTATGATGCAATAAGAAATTTAGAAGAATTACCAGTTACCAAAGACGGAGAGTTACCAGTTTTACCAAATGCACCATGCACTACTTGCATTCAGGGAAAAATGAAGCGGAAGAAATTTCCAAGATCATCCAATACTCGAGCTAAGGATCTCCTTGAAATCATACACTCGGATGTCGTTGGCAAAATTTCCCCATCGTCCTTTGGTGGCTCAAGATATTTTGTGACATTCACTGACGATTTTTCGAACTACACTACATTGTACACTATGAAGGCCAAAAGTGAAGTATTGGAAAAATTTGACGAGTACAGAAGAATGGTTGAAACTCTTCATAACAAGAAGATAAAATTTCTGAGAAGCGACAATGGTGGAGAATTCAGGAATGAAGATTTTGACAAGTATCTCGCTTCGCATGGAATCCAAAGGCAGCTAAGTGTACCTGAAACTCCGCAGCAGAATGGTAAATCAGAGAGGCTGAATCAGACCCTGGTAAACACAACAAGATGCCTACTCATTGAATCAGGAGCAGAACACAGATTTTGGGCCGAAGCAATAGCGACTGCAGCATATTTACATAATAAGAGACCATCTTGTGCAATAAATGGCAACATCCCTGAAGAAATATGGTCAAATTCCAAAAGCAAAACAGATCATCTCAAGATATTCGGATGTAGAGCCTGGAGCCATGTGCGCTCACATTCAAGAAAAAGCAAACTTGATCCTAAGGCAACAGAATGTGTTTTTGTTGGTTATCCTAGTGGAACCAAGGGATACAAGTTGTATGACTTGAAGAGAAAACAGTTCTTTGTAAGCAGAGATGTTATCTTTGAAGAAAATGTTTTTCCACTGAAGACTGTTAATTTTCATAATACCACAGAAGAAGTCACATTAAGTATTGGAAATTTTGAAGAGGACAACCTGTACATATCTGAAGCAGAAGTTGAAGATTCATTCCAAGAGCAATCTAATATTGACACCGATGATTTAAACCAATTACCTGACTCACTCCAGGAGTTAGACGACCCATGTCCTGAAGAATGTTCTTACCAACAGCCTGAAAACATTCCAAAATCAGCTATAGACATAGAAGTGCCTGACGGATACAACATTGAAGCTGAAGGGATGACAGATAACCCTACTCGTACAATCAAGAGAAGTGAAGGAGCAAGGCCTGTCAAACCTCCCAAACACCTTGAAGATTTCTATCTCTACAATACTCAAGAGATACGCCAGCCTGATGAGAAAGACCCAATGACAGTAAAAGAGGCCCTGGAATCCCCCGAAGCAGACATGTGGCAAAAGGCCATGAATGAAGAATTAGAAAACCTCACGCAAGCCCAAACATGGGAGCTTACTACCAGACCACCAGGTGTTAATGTAATATCCTCCAGATGGCTGTTTCGTAAGAAGAAGGATGAGAATGGAAAACGTGTGAAGTTTAAGGCCAGATTAGTGGCAAGGGGCTACCTTCAAGTACCTGGTATAGATTTCCAAGATACATTTTCACCAGTCATCAAGCTCAAGTCCATACGTTTGTTACTCGCTATAGCTGCAGAAAAGAATTTTGAAGCCCATCAAATGGATGTGACAGCCGCATACCTCAACGGAACATTAGAAGAAGACATCTACATGGCCCAACCAGTAGGCTGTGTGGAAAAAGGTAAAGAACATCTAGTGTGTCACTTAAAGAAAAGTATATATGGTCTTAAGCAATCTGGCAGAGTATGGAATTCTTGTTTGGATAAATTCTTGACTGAATGTGGCCTCAAAAGATCAAATGCAGACCCTTGCATCTATTTTTGCCATCTGAGAAATCTTATAATTGGAGTGTATGTGGATGACCTCTTGATCCTTGGACATACAGAAGAAGTAAACAAATTTAAAGGAAGCATCAAGAAAAGGTTCATTGCAAAAGACTTAGGCCCAGCAAGCCAAATCTTGTCAATGCAAATTCAGAAAGAAGCTGATGGATCTTACACTTTAGACCAAACTGCTTATGTGAATGAAATCCTGGAAACCTTCAAGATGACTGAAGCAAAATGTGCAGCTACACCATTGGATCCAAATATGAAATTCAATAAGGTAGATGATGAACAGTGGCAGAAAATCAAGGAGAGAAGCAAGGAAATTCCCTATCGACAAGCCATTGGAAGCCTCTTATACCTGACTTGTGGTACTCGTCCAGATATGGCCTACTCTGCAACTCACATGAGCCAGTTCAATGAAAGACATAGTGAAGAACACTGGCGAGGTGTGAAGCACATCTTTAGATACCTGAAGGGAACCCGAAACAGAAAATTGAAGTTCCAAAGAACAGGTAAACCACTACAAGTTTACTCTGACGCAGATTGGGCTGGTGACAGAACCGATCGTAAATCTTATAGCGGATACATAATGCTGCTCGCAGATGCCCCAATCTCCTGGTCAAGCAAGAAACAGACCACAACAGCCTTGTCCTCAACTGAAGCCGAATTTGTAGCAATGTGTCATACCGCCAAAGAAGTTCTTTGGATTAACTGCCTGCTGAAAGAAATATGTGTAGAATTGACATCTTCACCGCAGAGAGTGTTTGTCGACAATCAGGGAGCTGTGTTTTTAGCTAAAAATCATGTGACCTCTGAAAGGTGTAAACACATAGATATAAAATATTTCTTTTTAAGAGATCTGGTGAAGGATCAAATTATTTCTTTCGAGCATGTACCATCTAGTGAAAACCTTGCTGACATATTAACAAAAAAAGTGTCGAAGAGTACCTTACATAGTACAAATTATGGCAGGACTTATCTTGAAAAATTGAACTCCACCTGATATTTATTTGTGATGTGCAAGGACATATAAATTTGAACTTTCCTAATATTGTGATTGCAAGGACTCAATTTTTGACTTTTTTTATGATAAAGACTCATAAGACTTTAGTAGAAGTGTGAAGGGTTTGATTTCTTAATACCATTTAAATTCAAATTTTTGAAATTCACGAGTAGTTAACTTTTACCTGCATATAGATGCTTACAAATGTTGTATATCTAGATTTTTTTTTAAGCTTACTATTTTTATTCGTGTACATGCATATAATTTCTGTGTTATTTTGTTCGAAGGTGTGTTTGAAAATTTTGTTTAAATGTTTTGTAATAGTGTAACTGGCAAAGGGGCGTGTTAAAATATGCCATCCCCACTATTATTATTATTATTTGTATTTGGTTGTAGATTGGCAACCATCTTCTCAGTGAAATTTCTCTCTGCCGTTTGGCATAAGTTGTCGGCTGTTGATCTCTGCCGCGCTCGCTTGCGCTTGTATCATGACAGCTAAATGAGTATGTTTTCTTTTTATCCTCTATAATAGAATATTTTAATCTGGATCATGGCTTTTAGATTTATTTTTAACAGTTATTAAAAATTTTAAGTATTAGAAAATTTTGCACAGCTTGGAAAAATATATGTATACTAATAGAGCACATTTTAATAACACACATTTCTCATTTACATGTTTTTCATTTAAGCGTTTTATTAGAGCTCCTTCACAAAATTCTTTTTAATAAATCACACCATTCACAAAATTCTATTCCATAAAAATATACTCTAATTAATTTTATACTGTTAGGTTTTAAAATATGTGTTTTGCAAAGGAAACAAGTTCACCTGAAATGAGAAATTTAGCATATAGACTTAAATAAGTTTTTATTAATAAATGTTTGATGCGAATTTCAATAACTGGAATTCAAATTTCATTACAAAATACAATAAATTTCATAAAAATAACTTTACTTTTCACAAAATGGGATCCAAGAAAAAATCCCTGCGTCAACTTCCGATTCCATTGCATTCATATGTTAAACTACTATTTCGTTTGTTAACAAGTAATAAGTAAATTCTCATTTAATTTATACTCTTATTTTCTTGAAAATCTAGAGTTCTAAATTCATGTCACAATAAGAAATTGTTCTATTTTAAATTTTTTTATGCTCTTTCGTTCGTTCTTTCTTTTTTTCCGTGATGCTAAATAATCTCACAGGCCCATAAAGCCCATTCTTACCAACTAAAATACAAAGGGCCCCCGCAAATTTACTTTTCAAAGCTAATTTTCAATTCAATAAATTCAATCAGAGTAAAACATATATAGTTTTTTATTATTATTATTATTATTATGAAATATTTTTCTTACTATGCTGCAATTTGTAAAACATAAGAAATATTTTGAAGTTCAAATATTCTCAACTGTAATGTATGTGTCTTTTACAAAATTAATTGGTTACGTATAATTATGTATTTAATAAAATATTTTTTAATGTGTATATTATGTAGATAGTCAGTTTTAATTTAATAGTAAAAACGTTATTTAATCGAAATTTGCATGGTAAAATTTCGAATAATTTAAACATACGAAAAATGGATTTAGTAAAAGAAAAAACAACTGACAGGATAATAGGGACCCCCCCCCCCCCTCTGTGATGTCGGGCTTCCTATACTTCTAATTCTTAATGGGCTTTGAAACCGACAAGAAATGGCACAGTCCTCGAGCCTGTTAAAATGTTGCGGGGCTTATGTCTTTAGCACAATTCGAAATCATTTGCCTCTTTTCAAAATAATAACAATTTTGCTTTCACTTTATCATTTAAGTTCTTATTTTAAAAATATTTTTGTTTATTTATTTTAAGAAAAAGTCGGCATGAAGTAGAGTTTATAATTGTCTTGAAACCTGTAGTTACTAGCATTTAATATTTTAAAAGGGGGAAAAATGTATATAAATTGTTACTTAAAAATATATATATATATTAAAAAGAAACTTGTAAAATTTTTATAAGTCAGTTTCTGTAAATTCTTTGTCATTCAATACTTGGTTATGCAATGAATTTGGTTAATCGATACTCTTTGAGAATAGCTGAGATCGATCTGTATACCGGCTGTTTTTTGCTTTTTCAATTTTGTTTACAGATAATTTTAATGAGGTCACTTTCATTTTTAAAACCGGTTTCGAAAATTAAAGCATCCTCTTAAAAAATAACTTTGCAAACAAAATAAGAAAAGGTGAAAAAAAATCTGCATACAGATTGATCTCAGCTATCCAGTGAAAAAAAAATCATTTAAAAATACTGAAATGCGACTGAGATATAAATTTTTTTCATAGTATTCCATTCCATTCTTCCATGCATTAGAGAATGAGTCTTTTCGCGTAACTGAAGTATCCTCTTAAGTAGCGAACTGTTAAAATTATGTGTTTATATAATTTATTTATTTTCTATACTTTCTAATAAAATCTTAGCATTATGTGCTTATTTGTAAAATTGTTTTAGACAAATTTTATTTTAACACTGTTAATTTATCTTTAAGCCCGGTGGCAGAACTATCTTCAAATGTCTGCAACGCTAATAATATTTTCAAAAATAGTCTGCAAAATCCAACGTATTACATAAATATATTTTTTCTGCTATTGTAGTGCTAATTAATTATGTTAACATGCATGTGTATGTGTAAATTATTTCCATCACTTACAAAATAATAATAATAATAAAACAGAAAAATCCACTTCCAACAATATCTTTCTTTTTTTCCCTTGTGCCTTTGACGAAACTTTCGTTTTCTTCGCGATCTTTTGACGAAATCCGTCTTTATTTTCGAGATTTTTTGACAAAATTTGTCGTTTTTTCGCGATTTTTTGACGTTATCTGTCTTTTTTTCAAGATTTTTTGATGAAATTTGCCGTCTTTGGGGTATTTTTTTTAACAAAATTTGCCCTTTTTTTCGCAAGTTTTTGATGAAATCTGCTTTTGAGAGATTTTCTGACAAAATCTGCCTTTTTTTCGCGATGCTTTGATAATATTTGCGTTTATTCTCGCGATCTTTGGATGAAATCGCTCTTATTTTGCGACGAAATTTTGACGAAATTATGCGTCCCACAGGAAAGAGCTGTTTTTTGTGCCCCATGACAGATTTGCATAATTAAAGCGCAATAGCGCGTCCGTGGCATTGCTGAGTCTGCAGGTGTCCTTAAAAGTCTGCGACGCCCGTCACAGTATCGCGCGCATTTTGCCACGGGTTCTTTAAGCAATGCATATTTATTTCGTATTTGTGCAGAGTTATGAATGTTATAATAATTTTAATAATGATTTAAAATACTTATAATAATTATTAAAGTTGCTTATCTATACTAATAAAAGAACAAAACGCTCTGTCTGTGTGTGTGTCTGCGATGGCTAGCAAAATCTGCAGCACGTACAAAGCTCAAAATTTTTTTGAGAGTAGCCCAATATCTCTCCTGATGCACCTGAGCTTCAGAATTTCAAAATTCCAATTATTAACTGAGTAATTAATTAAAATCAAGAAGTCACTCTCATAAAAAATCATCTTTTTCCCAATTTTTTTCTCTTTCATTTGTTTACGGTTGGTTGGTTGTGTAAAAATTTTCGCAGAAGTAATAAGAAAGCTGAGACAGAATTAAAGAAACCCATGGAGGAATAAGATAAGTGGAGGTGAAGTAAGCTCAAAAAAGGTTTGCGATATGAAACCATTTATCGCTCAAATTTAATGTGGCAAACAAAAGGACGTGGAAGAGATTTTGTATTATAAGACGAATTGAAAGAAATGAATTACAGTTGAAGCATATTTCAAGAGGAAATAGCAAATTTTTAAAATGGTCTTCGTTCTATTATTATTTATTAGAATAAATATTCGCTTTTAAAATGAAGGAAATTGGAAAATTAGCAATAATTAAATATCAAATTAAAATTAAATAAGATATTGAAAACATTTAATACGAATTAAAAATTGTATAACTAAAAGTTTCCTTCATTAATGTAATTTTCAATACTTTATAACGTAGATGAAAAATGTTTATGACTTAATAATTGCATGTAAATAAATATTTAAAATATAATGATGAAAACATTCTTTTAAAATCATGTATGAAAACTTAAGTAATAAATATTAATCTAAAATATAAATTTCTGACTGCAGACGATTTTAATGTACTAACAAAATAATGTTATATTTTCAAGCAAAACGTTAAAATAATTTTCTATATTGATATTTAAAACACATATGATAAAATAATTAATAAATTTTTACCGGTGAAGCGATAAATTAGTTCTTTTTTTAAAAACGAGAGAAAAAAAATACAGGTTTAAACCTGTTTCAATTGATAGCGAAATTTTAAAATGGAGGGCCAAAATCACAGTCCGGTGAAATCCAAACACCTCATTGGTCATTGAGCCGCGTCCTTTTCAGGGAACAATCTCTTAGCAGTTGGGTAAATCTTGTCATACTCCTTTTTCCGAGAAAAAATCGTAGCGGCAGTTTTGAAGTAAATCTTATCTCTTTTCATTTATAATCTAAATTTTTCACTCTCATTTTATAAAATGGCATCAAAATATCTTAACTGAGTTAATTTCGATGGTTTATCTTAAATAAGAACAGACGGTAACAATCGCTTAAAAAATACTTTCCCCCTCACCTTTTTCAAATGGAGAAACAAGTTCGTGATTTTCACCCTTACCTCTCGACCAATGGGGTGGCTGGATTTCACTTGACTGTGATTTTGGCCCTTCATTTTAAAATTTCGCCAATTGATAGGCGTGTCAAAGCACGTGCTTTTGTTGGTACTTAATTGGACTTAATGTAGGGTTACATCTTAAGCATCATCTCCAGAGATAATACCTCCACTCTATTAATTTCTTTTTACTCTATGAAAGAAACCAATTTGAGATTTTGACATTTCAAAAGTGACTGTTTTTTTCCCAAAGACCTTTAAAATTCATAGACTGGCAAAATGTCAGTTTAACTTAGGATTTTTGAACATAGCTATTACGTCAGATCGTTGGTACTTCGTACATTAGAATGTATTTGTGGTTGGCTATGTTGCAGTTAATATATGTATATGTATATATGAGGCTTTTTTAGCAGTTTTTTTAAATCATTGATTAAATTTGAATGCATTTATTTAAGTTAAAATTTTATTAAGACTTTAATTTGTTTTTAAAACAAAAATGAAATGGCTCTTTGACGTACAATTTTTCGAATAGGCAGACGATTCATACACAGTAATAAATTATCAAATAGCAAAATAAATTATATATAAAAAATAGTCACTAAAAGAATAGTAGCAAAACATAATGTTTAGGCGTATTAACACATAACCCGATCCCAACCAGAAAAAAACAGACTATACTCCGATCCAAGCAAGACAAAAATTTCATGAGCATAAACGCGACCCGAACCTAAAAATTCCATTTGAAAAAAAACTATGGATTTGATATTTGACCCGAATCAAATCTGAATCCCACAAAAATATTCAAATGAAGCATACCCCAATTCGATCAAAGAAAAATAATGTTCGTGTATATGCAACCCGACCCGAACCTAAAATTTTTCTCTGAAAAAACCCAAAAAATGACCAAAACGAAACCTGAAATCGATAAAAATATTCCAAAGAACTATAACCTGATAAGAGCAAGACAAAAAAACTTCCATGAACATAAACCTGACTCGAACCTAAAAAATTCCATTTGAAAAAAAAGCCTGAAGTTTTATGCAAACTACATCTGAATCCGATCAAAATATTCGAAAGAACCATAACCGGATTCGAATAAGAGAAAATAATTTTCGTGGACATGAAACCGATCGGAACCTAAAATTCCATTTGAAAAAAATACCTGAAATTTGAATCGACAAAAATATTCCACAGAACCATACCCGGACCTGAACAAGACAAAAAAATTTCCATGAACATGAACCCAATCCGAACCTAAAAAATGAACTAAATCTGAATCTGACAAAAATATTCCAGAGAAGCATATCCTTATTCGAACAATGCAGAATAATTTCCGTTGATGCGCAACCCAACCTGAACCTAAAAATTCCATTAAAAAGCCGAAATCTGAATTGAACGACATCTGAACCCGAAAAAAATATTCCAAAGAACCAAAACCCGATCCGAGCAAGACAAAATAATTTCCCTGGACATGAATCCAACCAGAACCTTAAAAATCAATTTAAAAAAAAATACCTGAAATCTGAATCCGACGAAAATAGTCCAAATAACTATAACCAGATACGAACAAGACAATATAATTTCCATGGACATAATCCCCATTCCAAACCAAAAAATTTGTAAAAAAAAGAAAAAAAAAATCCCGAAATTTGAACCAAACTTAATCTGAACCTAACAAAAATATTTCAGTGAAGTATAACCTCATTGGAACTAGGTAAAATAATTTCCATATAAGTACAACCCGACCCGAACTTAAAAATCCCATTTGAAGGGAAAAAAACCCCCCACGAAATCTGAATTGAACCGAATCTAAACTGAACACAAATATTCCACACAATCATAACCGTATCCGAAGAAGACAAAATAATTTCCATGAACATGAATCCAATCCGAACCTAAAATTCGGATGTTCTACAAAACATAATGCGCTCCGTAGCGGTGGAAAGTGAAACTAAGTACTTAGCGCGAGATGGTTAAAATATTTTTTTTATAGTTAATGTTAAATTAGAACTAGGTTACGGTTAGATAACAGTTAGGTTGCAATTACGTTCCGGTGACCCTTTTGTTATTTTATTTTCCGGTGAGGTTACAGTTAGGTCATGGTTAAGTTACAGTTAGGTTAAGGTTAATTTGCGGTTAGGTTGTGGTTAGATTATGGGTAGGTTATGATTAGGTGACGGCCAAGTTACATTTATGGTATATTTAACTTGCAGTTAGGTTACTGTTAAGATACAGCTAAGTTACAGACAAGTTATGATTCCGATACAATTAGGTTACGGTTAGGATTTTGTTCATAGAATGAACATTACGCATGTTTGATAAAAAATATACACCTATTTTTGTAAAATGGCTCTGAATTTATAATATTATATACTAACCTTTTAGCGAATCATCGAGAATCGATTTCATTCACGGTATAGTCAGATTTAAGAGTGATATATAATTAGTTTGAAATTCAAAATATTTCACTTGGGATATCTATGTGAAAAAAGTATTTAGTTAAGTCACTTAACAGTAATTTTAAGGATAAATATCAACACGAAATCGTTGGACACATATTCCCTCCTGCGTTTCCCATTGCAGTCATTTTAGGTATTTTTGCAGCTAAACATTAGTTTTTTAAAAAACCAATTTTTGACACAGTCAGGGGGCACGTATTTAATATAATGTACACTGTAAAAAATTTGACCCTTTTGCTGTATCATCACTCCCCCGCTTTTATAGAATATATCTCTTTTGACCTATGACAATGCTCCAAAATAGGCTGAAGTAATCATTTTCTATAAAAGCGGTGGAGTGACGATGCAACAAAAGGGTCAAATTCTTAACAGTGTATTAACACATATTTTGAGTTGAAGATAAAATCATAAAAATTTCAAGTTCGTTTAACATTATTATAACGGACCCGGGAAACGCCGGGCGGGTCAGCTAGTTATATTAATATAATTTGAAACTCATTGGAAACTTCAATATGAATATTTTTTTTTAAAATTCAGTTGAAAGTGGGGGGAGGGGGGGGGGCAAAGTTATACTTTTTTGGGGGGGGCCTCAAAACACCTTGCTACGGCCCTGAGTATCACGTGACATATTTTATCTAATTAAGCCCGATCAGCATTTAAAATATGACCACCAATCCTGGTCAAAGCTCGCGCGCGATAAGCAAAAAAACTACTGGGCGATTTGATCAAGTGCGTTTGTCTTATCTGTTATAAGGAAAGGGCAGCTGACGTCACTGTGGGCTCTTATTAGTGTGGGCAAGCTGTTTTTGCCCGTGCTTCGTTATAGCACCGACTCTACATATGAATTCAGGCAGTGGCGTAGCTAAGGGGGGCAAGGGGGGCGTCCGCCCCGGGCGCCGAGGCCTAGGGGCGCCAAATTGAGACAAATTGTTATATATCTATATTGGGGTGGGGGCGCAAAATTTCTTGCTGGCCCCGGGCGCCATAGGATAGGCCAAAATATAGCTACGCCACTGAATTCAGGCATTCTGATTGGTGTACAAACGTTATTATGGTTGTCTGCTTGCTATGATTGGCCAATGTTGTGAAGATGATTCCTACAATGATGGCTATGACAAAAATGTAGCAGTAGATTGGTTGCCAGAAGTGTTTGTTTGTAAACATGCCCTTCCCTTGTTGGTTGCACTTTCTTTGGTAGGTTGATTGATACCAATGACCTATAATATACGTAGACGCCACATCCCATTGTTCTCTCGGCATGGTTTCGAATCCAGCATCTTTGACGAAAAGATGCCGGTTTTTGGCGGAGATCGCTATATTGGCAACTTTCAGATTTCACAAAGAGAAAAGCAGAAGTGCAGTGAACTCAAGACAAACATAGCAATGTGAGTTTCGGCGGGAGAAAAACCGGTTTGGCGTGCTAAATCTGCCCTCCGTCACGTGACGGAAGGCAAACATATCGGCCTAAGAAAAGGTTAACGATGTGGTGTCTAGGTATGATTAAGGCTGCGAGCGTACAGCACTAGTTTTTATTACACTAAAAGAGCAATCAATCAATCTTTGTGTCCGAACGGAACAAGGGTGAAACCTCTTTTAATGATTTTTGAGGGACTGACCCTACCAAATTGACAAAGGAAGGGGAACTTTTATCTACCACATCTTCAGTCGTAAAGCTGTCAACTGATTTCGCGTTAGATTCCTCTCTTGAAGTTCAGATTCAGTGCACTGAAAAAGCAATTTTAGATCAAAGCGCCAAAACGAAATATCAAAGATAGCGCAGGAAGTTAGTGCTATGTGCGTGGACATTATAGGTCATTGATTGATACAATTTAACAATTGGTGATTTAAATTTTTTAATAATTTTCTTTTTAGTTATGTAAAAATCATTTATCAGTTGCTTTATATTTTTCGTATTAAATAGGATGCTGTTAATAAACCAAGTTTGAGATATCCACATATTATAAGATTAATTTGTAATCTACAATACTGGATGGATTTCAATAGAATTTGCACTGTTAGCTAGACAATTTTTCAGAAAAAGTTTTAGTATGTATATATTTCTTATTTAAAGATTGTATATTTTGATACCGTGTGGATAACAAGCCAAAATATATCATAAAATATGCGAAAAAATCGACATCCGAAATCATGTTAGTATAAACAAAACACTTATTTATATTTTCAATAGAAAAATTATAAACATTCTAATCATACTTTATTCATTACAAAACTAGAAGGCAAACACCAAATATTTCACCTCTTTATAAAATATGTGTGCAGATATTTTTAGTTAAAAAAAATGTATATCGTTTACATTTTGCTTTTATAATATTTTCCATTTCGATTTTAACACCGTAAAATATCCACGCATGCATTATATTTGCATCCTAATCTCAGCAAAAACCTACTGCTAAAATTTTCGAAAAGAAAAACATTAAGAAATTATTTTACGCGTATACGGATATTTTCGTATATAAATCTCTTTGGAACGATATTTAGAATATTAAAAGGGTTCAAATATAAAACTTTCTCCGCAAAACATCTCTATTCTCGTATTTAAAGAAGTATTTTATTATTATAATAGAAATACATGTGCTTCTGTATTATTAATATAAAATTTATCTTTAATAAAAATGTCTTAGTTATTAATAAAAAGCAACCAATAATAATAAAAAAAATCATAAAACCGACTTTTGGCCCGCGAAGGATTCGAAGCCATACCGTCTGATTGCAAGCTCAACGCTTTAACCGTTCGGCCATCCAGTTCACCTTCGTTTGCAACAGATTATATTGCATTATAATTAATCAAACCCGTGATCTGTTCTCCACCTGTTATTGAGCGCACAGTTACAGTACTTGTAGCATAGTAGCGAGTATTGAACGGATATCCTGTCCGCGATAAGAATCCACTCCATGTCCCTGGCTCCTAATACCCTGTTCACACTATTGATAAGGAAAGGGCATGTTTACAAACAAATGCTTCCTTCAACCAATCTACCAATTACATTTTTGCTTTAGCGATCATTACAGGAATCATCATGGTCCACGTTGACCAATGATACAACAGAGCTTTTAATCGCAGACAAATCAGTCCAATCGTAGACCAATCAGATCGCCTTGACTTATTGTGTAGAGTAGGAGTCTTAAAGACGGGCAGGAAATTACTGTGGATCCACAGTAATTTTGCCCACAATGACGTCAGCTGCCCTTTCCTTATAGTTAAGATATCTCAGGCCTGGATATCTGTCATACCCTATTCACACTATGAATAGTTAAGATATCTCAGCTCGCCACACACCATAGAGACATGCGTCAAAAATCGTGCAACATGACGCAGTCAAACCGGTTTTTTCTTTGTTATCAGAGTGAAATTGTCGCATGTCGCACGTTTTTTCGTTTAATGTTTCACTGGTGTGTGGCGAGCCTCAGAGTTTCACAAACTCTCTCATACCCTGTTCACACCACAAACATAAGATATCTTAAGATCGCCGTGTTTGAAGTGGACCCTCCCGGAATTGGATACCTGTTCACATTGAAAAACTTATCTAAGATATCTCAGCGAATGTCACTGTATCTCTGAACTGAACGAATGTAATGAATGCGCATGCGCTTGAAGTAAAGAGGGCTGCAACAGCCAATCAGTAACAGCGAAGCTTCATAGCCAATGAGAGTGAGTGGTTGTTCCTGTATCTAACCCGTGCAAGTTGAAACTCTCTGAGAGAGTTTGTGGAACTCTCTGAGAGAGTTCTAGACCTGAGATATCTTAACTATCCATAGTGTGAACAGGGTATCAGAGAGTTTCAACTCTCTCGGGCTAGATACAGGAACAACCACTCGCTCTCATTGACTATAAAGCTTCGCTTTTACTGATTGACTGTTGTGGGCGTCTTTATTTCAAGCGCATGTGCATACGTTACCTTTGTTCAGTTCAGAGATACAGTGACATTCGCTGAGATATCTAATACCCTGTTCACACTACGGATATTTAAGATATCTCAGGCCTGGAACTCTCTCAGAGAGTTCTACAAACTCTCTCAGAGAGTTTCAACTCTCTCGAGCTAGATACAGGAACAACCACATACTCTCATTGGCTACAAAGCTTTGCTTTTACTGATTGGCTGTTGTGGCCGTCTTTATTTCCTGCGCATGCGCATACGCTACATTTGTTCAGTTCAGATATACAGTGACATTCGCTGAGATATCTTAGGTAAATTTTTCAATGTGAACAGGCATCCAATTCCGGGAGGGTCAACTTTAAACACGGCGATCTTAAGATATCTTATGTTTGTGGTGTGAACAGGGTATAATACCCTGTTCACACCACAAAGATCGCCGTGTGCCTTCTGAATATTTAATTATAGACCCCTTGCACGTGACGTCACATGCTTCATCTGGCGCCCAAACAGAAGGCAAATGTGGTGTTTTCACATTTATAAAAATAGTAATTTGCGCTTCATTTTTTAAGTATTTAGAAAAATAATGCAAGAATAAGAAAAATCAAAATTAAACAGAAAGACCACAGTTGCTTTAAACGGCAAACGGGGAGTTATGATGGTTTGTTTGGGCTCCAGATTATGGCGTCATGTGCACCAGATAAGAGGAACAGCCGCTGTCGTGACGTCAATGCAAGGGGTCTATTATTTCTGAATTTTAGAATATTTAATTCTGATTGTTAAATAACTGGAGTTGAGTTCTACAAATAATTATAAATTGTTTCAAGTTATTATTTGTTTGCCCCAGTTGTTTAACACGTGTGTTTGTGGGGGTTTTTTGTAATCAAAGGTCAAAAATGGAAAATGTTTAACCTGTTATTTCCTCCTGCAAAATAAATTGGGAGGATGACAAAATTAATTTTTAATTGAAATATGGCAACATAATTGCTATGTAAACAAAAAAGCAGTTAGAAGTTGCAGTTACAAATTTCTGAACTTATGCGCATGCCCAGATGTCATTTTGGCCAAGTTAAGTCACTTAAAATATTTAGCAAGTGCGAACAGGTGAAGCCTAATTCCGGATATCCCGCTTCAAAAAATTTAAGTGACTCAACTATCCTAGTGCGAACCATGGAAGAAGGAATATAAACGGGAAGGAAAACGAAGCCTCTTTCCTATTAGGAGCAGGGTGATCGTCGATGCCACCGGATTTCTGTGAGGTTCACCCATATCCCAGCATTCCCTGAGGAATGGCAGCTGTTTGGCGCATTTATCGCTTATTTGGCCTTTCTTACACTCGACGTCTTATGTGCTGATTTCTACGGCGAGAGGTAAAACACATGCCAAGTTATCGCGAATCGAAAAAAATCGCCAAGGTTGCCGGCAGTTCAGGGTCACACTTGTCCCAGAATTCTCGGCTTTCCTCGGCTCGCCTCCGTTGACCGGTTTTCCTTCCCGTTTATATTCTTTGTTCCATGGTGCGAACACGGAAGTGAGCGGCAGACTCAGACAAATGACGCCACCTTGTGGCAGTCAAGAAGAACGTCATTATGACTTCCGATTGCATAGGAGTACGACGGGAAAACCATGAAAATAAACCGGGAGTTTTAAAGGTAAATCGTTGGAAATAAATGTAAGGTAAGTTAAGTAACTATTGTTTATATGAATGAGAACTTTAATAAAGAGATATTAATAAAGTTAACCAGATTTAATAAAAGGAAACTTATCAGTGGCGTAGGAACTTTGTCCACATAGGGGGAGCCCGGGCTGTGAAAAGCTAGTGGCAGGTTTCGTTTCATTCATTTCGGAGGATACCTTCATAGTGTTGCACTTTTTACAAAGGGTGTATAAAATAGGAACATGTCGAAAGATCACCAACTCTTTAATCCTGTTAAAATATTTTTTATTAGATATACTAGAAACATAGACTAAATTTGTAGACTATCTCAAATGCAAATTCGCGAACACTCAACGTCCCAGCGCGCTTCACGTCAACCCCTCTAGCCAAACGCTTTGGCGAAAAAATTAAGTTCGACGTGCATACGTTCAGAGTTACATTCTATTCTAGTACCGTAGTTTGAAGTTTACATGTGCAAATATGTATATCTACGTAACTTGAATATTTTAAATAAAAAATATTGAGGAGTACTGTAAGGCGCTAATAGTAGAATAGGGTGTGCAAAGAATTTATCGTTCATTTACAAAGACACTCAAAATAATTTGACAACAGAATAATAATTACTAGAACAATTATTAATTATAATTCCTCGAATAATAATTACTAGAAGTACGATTTTGATTGTGCTGCACATTTTTACTTTATTTATTGTTTATTTTTTCGTATTACTTAGGGTTAGAAACTCTATCTATTATAAATATACAAAGCTGTACAAAAAATCGCAAGTACAGTTTCGTTCATTGACGGTAATTTTAAAGGAGATTTTCAACTTTGTCAAGCGTTTAACTAAATTAACTTTTAGCATACAATGTATCAAACATACACATATATAGATTATATACAGGAAGTTCAAAAAAACCCTGATATTTTTTAAATTGTTGATGATAATTGAAGAAATTGGGTTTTCAAATTGTTTATTTAGGTATCATGTTTCAGCTTAATAAACTGTAAAATTTTGTTAAAGTATTCTGAAAGTATTCGAAAAAGTTTCGTAGTCAGTCAGTCAGTTCGTAGTTTTTCGTTATTGTTTTTTTTTCTTTTAAATTTTCAGAAAATAAAGGATTTATTTTTAAACAGTTGGTTAAGCATTGATTGTCCAAGTACATTCTAAAGGAATAAAGCAGAATTGCAAGAATACCACAAATTCAATAACGAGTATGGTTAGATTTCGCAAGTAAAGTTTTGTAGTCAGTGCTGATGCATGGTTTTTCGTTATTGTTTTTTTTTCTTTTAAATTTTCAGAAAATAAAGGATTTATTTTTATACAGTTGGTTAAGCATTGGTTGTACAAAGTACATTCTAAAGAAATAATGCATAATTGCAAGAATACCACAAATTCAATAACGAGCATGGTTAGATTTTTACTTTTCAAATTTCTCGAAATTAAGTATAATTTTTAATTTTTTGAATATAAATTCGGTAGTAGCTCATAAAAGAAAAGTAAGTGAGCATGCCATTAATGTATCCTGGCCTTGAAATCTTTAAAATAAATACAATTTTGTAAATGGCAGCATAAATAAAATTCAAAGTTTTCTATTACTATTGTGAGGGAGTGACCTTTGTAATAAAGGCACTCTAGCATTTTTGAGATTTTGACGTCAATGATTTAACATGTGTAAGCGTGAAAGCGACATCTATCCTCTCTTTTACTTTAACTTTCTAGAGCGTGTGTGTCTTTCTCGGATTCTACAGTTATGTCGCGGTTAGAAGTAATGTGTAAATTTGTAGTATCTCAGTTCGCAGCATATAAAAGCTTGGTATTTGAGTGTGTGTGTCTAGCGGCGTAAGCCGACAAATACGTGGTGAGGATAAGCAGCGTATTGATCCAGATCGAGTTATATCAAGTATTATCGAGCCTTCAGTGAGTTGACAAGGAGTTTTGGAAGTCGATTCGAGAAGTTTGCCGTTGGTAAGAGTTAATATTAATTGCGTTGAATATTTCAAAGTTAATAAAGAGTATATATACAGCCACGGGCTGTCTAATAAAGTTTTATCTAGCAGTCTAGCTGAAGTTTAAGTGAGAAGTAATCTGAAGTGCCCCGATTGAGTTAGTGCCGGAGCTGTGAGTATGAGTTTAATCTTTTAGTATTGTTACCAGTTATTAAAATTAGAGAACTGCTCCACTGCCCTTGAGCCCTAATTGTTTTAAATAAACTGGTTTTATCTTATGTTCTGAGTTATGTCTGCATTCAACACCGAGTACGAGCACGCATCCGTTACACTATGACAAACAATTCTGCTTCCTGACTGGTTTAACCAAGATTATCAACAATAACAGCATCGTAGCGTATACAAGGAGGATTCAGAAAGAAAATTAATAAAGGCTAAATTTTTGTTTCCTAGTTATTTATGAACCAAAAACTTTGAGGAGAGGCGATTGTATCCATTATTGGATATTTTTAACCTGTTATCAATCAGCAACAAAGCACTTATTATAGCATACTGTAAACTAGTAACTAAGTTGATTATTGTGAAATTCCATTCATTTATTACGATCGTTTAAAAGAAAGGCAAAAGTTAAAGTGGGTTCATAAAATAAAATTTTCACTTGTTCACAATATTATACGCATGTATATATTCAGCCCATGCATTGTTCATATCCAGGTAATAATTGTATTTGTGTACTAATACTAGATGACAGCACATGGTATGTATAAAACTTCACAAATAAATACTTTTGCTGGGAAAAAGAAAGGTCAACTTACACAGCATTCATAATGCATGTATAATTTTTCAAAAGGTAAAATAAGCATTTTTTAATTCACACTCGTATTCTTACAAATATTCCATAAACAAGATGTACGCATCAAATGGAGGAAATATGAAAAATCGAAGCAACTTGACTTGCATGCTGTTCGAAGTTCATTTTTTCCCAGAAGCGCTTGTCTACGGATGTTGGTGAGAAGCGCGCTGGGACGTTGAGTGTATTAATTTGCATCCCGAATACAATATTCAAATTTAAGGATAATCCCGCCCCCATTTACCAAAAGTTAGAGTTATTTCGGTTGTTTTACGTGCGAATTCATTTCAGTTCTCTTCCAAATCAATTTTAAAACCTCCTCTTTATAAATATGCAATAGCATCAAGTGAAGCAAACACAGAGGCAAAACAAATAAGAATAAGACGCAAAACAAAATAAGAACTAATCGCTGATCTTTGAAATATTATTACTCAACAAAATATAAGATTACAACACCGTTCTAATAAAAGCCAAGGGACACTAAAGCGAGCTCAAGGCGGGGAGTAAGGGAAACGCCTAAATCGTTCCCTTTTTTTCTGGGAATCGAGAGGATTGTAAACGATGAAAAAAGGGTGAAGGCACAAACACATGTGCTTATCACCCCCTCTCTTTCTCCTATTTGTTTTTACATTGAGGTGACAAAAATCATGTTATACCCAACTAACAGCATGTTGATCCTCCGTTTGCCTGGTGAAGTGCAGCAAGGCGAAGTGGCATGGGATCCACGAGTCCTTGGAAGTCCTCTGAAGAAATAGTGACCCATGCAGCCTCAGTAGACGTCTATAATTCCGAAAGTGTTGCTGGTGGAGGATTTTGTGTACGAACTGATCTTTCTCTATTATGTCCCATAAATGTTCGATTGGATTCAGGTCGAGCAATCGCGATGGCCACATCATCCATTGGAATTTTCTAGAATGTTCTTCAAACTAATTGCGAATTGCCCGGTGGCATGGCGCATTGTCAGCTTGGAAAAATCCATCTTTGTTTGGATACATGGTCCATGAATGGTTGCAAATGGTCACCCAGTAGCTGAACGTAATCATTTTCAATAAACGACCGGCGGACCCAATCCATTCCATGCAAACACAGTCCACACCAATTATGGAACCACCACCATCTTGCACAGTGCCTTGTTCACAACTTGGATTTATCGCTTTATGGGGTCTGCACCACACGCTACCCTTCCATGAGCTCTTACTAATTGAAATCGTGACTAATCTGACCAAGCCACATTTTTTCCAGCCGCCTACGATCACTGATATATGGACACGAGCCCAGGAGTGCCGCTGTTGGCAATGTCGTGCTGTTAATAATGGCAACCAAGACGGTCTTCTGCTGCTATTAACCATTAAAGCCAAATTTCGTTGGACTTTCCTAACACACGCCTGTTAGATGTCCTATATTCATTCATGCGGTTATTTCACGCAGTGTTGCTTGTCTGTTCACACTGACAAGTCTACTCAGATATCGCTGATCACGGTCATTAAGTGCTGGCGGTTGACCACTCCGTTGTCCATGATAGGAGGTTATGCCTGAATTTAAGTATTCTCAGCACACTCTTGACACTGTGCATCTCGGGATGTTCAAATCCTTAACGATTTCCGTAATGGAGCATCCCTTGCTTCTAGGTTCAACTAGAATACCGCGATCGAAATCCGTTAATTCTCATCGTGTGGTCATAATCACATAAACAACCTTCTCAGATGAAGCATTTGAACACAAATGAAAGTCTCCCCAGGCACTGACGATTTATACAATTTGTAAGCGACACTACTGCCATCTATATATTTACATATTGCTATCCCATGACTTTTGTCACCTCAGTGTATTGTGTAAATTTTCTAGAAAAGTAGATTTTATTTCTTAATTCAACAATGCATCGTAAGCAGATGTAGTGGGAGAATTTATCCCGGGGGAGCTGAGCCCGTCTGAAATATTCCAAGGGGAGCTAAAGCTCTCCCAGTTCCTACGCCTATGAAACTTATTGAATGAAAAGGTAAAAATGGTATTTTAATAAAAAGGTAAATAATAGACTGTAAAGGTTATAAATGAATAAACTATTTAAAATAGGATGGATGTAATTAGGTTAATGTAAATAAAGATAGATTGACTATAGAAATTGAGATATGGCCGGAAAGTGGCAAGAACAGGGTATGACAAATTTCCTGTCAAAGAACGTCACAACCGATTTCAGCTAATCAGCTTCTCTACTTATCCCACAAGCGTTCACCAAAATTCAATCAAATACAGCAACGCTTGTGGGAAACATTGGGAACTCCGCCCCGTACTAGTGCTCCCTTGCTTGTTTAGGGTAGCGTGGGTCAGCCATCTTGCTTTATGCTGGTACTCGCCGGCTCGTAAAAGCAATGGATTTATTAAGCATTTACAGCTTTTTAAAACAGGATAAGTGACAGATGCTGCTTATGTATATGCTATTTATTTAAATACTCCCATAAGTTTCCATTTTATTTTAAAGACCATTATCGCACTATTGTGTAGTTAAAGTATAATCTATGCCATATATTATTAATACATTATTACAGGGCCGTAACCAGCTAGTAATGCCAGGGGGGCTCTGAAAATTTTTTGTGGGGCTGGGGCTAATACCTTTTAAAAATCCATGTGTCTTATGCAAACTAAATGCAACGAAACCTGTTAAAACGACAATCACTGCCCTCTATAAGCATATTTTGTAAAAAAAAAAAAAAAAAAAAAAAAAAAAAAAAAAAAAAAAAAAAAATTCTTTTGAAAGTCATAAAAATGTTGATGACCTTTCTTTTGCAACTGTTCTGTGGTCAACAAAAGAAAAGGGACTCTCAAAAAGGAAATTATATACATTTTTTCAAATATATATACATGTATCATTTATATTTGAAAATATTTTCAAATTTTCATAACTACTTACTGCTTTCCCTTTATTGAAAATAGTTAGGAAAATAGAAGGGGGAAGGGTGTAAAAATGTTCCTGATTGCATTCACAATTGATATAATAAGTAAAAGTTATTAATTGACAATATAACAATTTTAAACAACGGATTACTTAACAAAAGTAGAAGAAAAGCAACTTCTGAATGTGAAAATTGATTTAGGTTGCACTTTACAATTTATTACATTAATGCTTGCTATTGATCTCACCTAATTCAGTCCATTCAGAAATATTGTAAAAATAGCAAGCAATTGTAATTTAATTTGCATATTTTTTCCTGCAGTATAAATAGGTTTTTAAAAAACATTGATATTTCCATTAAAATAAAAAAATGCCAATCAAGATTTAAAAAAAAAAAAAAAAAAAAAAAAAAAAAAAAAACTTTTTTTGGTAATTTTTTTTTTACCTATCAGAGTGAGCAAGATAAATGTTTTTTTTTTTTAATTATCTTTATGATAGATAACCCATAATTAATATATGTACACTCTTTTCACATTTATACACTTGTATACATGCATCTTTTTTACTTATAGCTTATGAGATACACACATAAAAGTACAACCTAAACATTTCATACATAAAACTGAGTGTAAAACGAAATGTTAAATATACTTTTAGGGAAAAAATAATAATTGTTAATTTTCGAAATAAATAATTTAATAACATGATCTTGAGCATAAGTTAAGTACTTGTTATTATAAATATTATGTTTTATGGTAGATATTTTAGGAGTGCAAGGATGCAAGCGCTGCTCCACAAATGGCTGATCACTAAATTTTGATAGCATTTCTCACCTTATTTAATGACTAATTTATTATGTTTAATAAGAAAAAAAATCTAAAAAGAATTTTAATACGAAAAAATTATTCTTCGTCTTGTATTTAATAAGGCGAAAAATACTACTAAAATTTAGTGATGGAAATCAGCGATTTGTGGCACAGCGTTTGCATCCCTCGGAGTAGAGAAAGACCAAAGAGAATATTAATTCGCATAATAACTTTTTTAAAAATATGCAAAATATTCCAAAATACATTTACGAATTTAAAAATGAAACTTAACTATTTCTTGTTCTTTTGTAAAACTGATTGAATTAATAATTTTAAAAAAATCAAAAACACGGATACGTGTAATAATGATGCCTAAAAATTCCATTCACATATTTTTTATTATTACATAAATTGAGACTTCTCTTTCTTATCACTGATAAGATGTTCATATAATTCAGGTACATATTATTTTAAAACGTTCTTTTATTTTAAAAAAGTTGTAATTTCCTATCCGCTAGGGTATTAAATTTTTGTCAAATTTTTAAATAGTCAATATTGTTGGTTACATTTTTTTTCTTCAGAATGAAGCAAAACTAAATTGGCTTGCCTCTCAAAAGTCATCACTTGCGTCTGGGGTTTGTCTAACTGTTTTAGCAAGGAAAACGTACTTTCACAAATCGCAGTACTGCATCCAAATACTCTGCACGTTGCTGGTAAATTGTAAACATTGAGAAATGCTTGGCGTACTTGATACAGTTTTTCTAGACAGTCCTCGGTGTTGGATGAGGATTTAAAAAAAAATTACAACTACAATTTCTTCCTACATTAATTACGCCAAGTTCTTCTAGATAATTATATTTTTCAATATCTTCACTTAGTTCTTCTGCAGCAGTTATCGCAGTCATTAAATTCTTATTTTCTAGTTTTTTTTCATTAAATGATCACTTAGGGATGGCAGAATAATACTTGATTAACGAATTCATCCAGGGTGCTAGCAAGATCAGTATACTGTTCCAATTAGGTTTATAATGGTACAGTATTTCGGATATTAACCTGATGACAAGTTTTGCATGTTTGCCTTTGTGAGTTTTTGTAAACAAACTGTAGCATCTACATACTTGATTAACAAACTCATCTTAAATACTTTCAAGATCAATAGATTGAAAAATCAACCTAAAAATCTTAAGTTTCCTAAAAGGTATTTTAGTTTTAAATAAAAATTAAGAGAATTCAAATAAAATATTTCTTTACTAGCTGACTCGCCCGACGTTGCCCGGGTCCGTAATAATAAAGTTAAACGAACTTGAAATTTTTATGATTTTATCTTTAACTCGAAATATGTGTAAATACACTGTTAAAAATTTGATCCTTTTTCTGCATCATCACTCCATCGCTTTTATAGAAAATGATTACTTCAGCCTATTATGGAGCATTCTCATAGGTCAAAAGAGAGATATCCTATAAAAGCGGGGGAGTGATGATGCAGCAAAAGGGTCAAATTGTTTACAGTGTACATTATATTAAATACGTGCCCCTTGACTGTGTCAAAAATCGGTTTAAAAAAACTAATATTTAGCTGCAAAAATACCCAAAATGACAGCAATAAGAAACGCAGGAGGGAATATGTGTCCAACGATTGCGTGATTTTCGTGTTAATGTGTTGATATTTATTCTTAAAATTACTGTTAAGTAGAGTTGCAAAAAGTCGGTTTATTCTCGTGTTTATTTCCAATAGACCAGGTTTGTTCCCAGGTTTATTCCCAAAAAAACAAATTATTCCAAAAAATCCCGGGTTTTTTCCAGGTTTATTCCTAAAAACCCGGTTTATTCCCGGGTTTAAACCGGGTTTTTTCTAACCTTTGCAACGCTACTGTTAAGTGACTTAACTAAATACTGTTTTCACATAGATATCCCAAGTGAAATACTTTGAATTTCAAACTAATTATATCACTCTTAAATCCGACTATACCGTGAATAAAATCGATTCTCGATGATTAGCTAAAAGGTTAATATAATTAAAAGGCATTATAATTTCAGAGCCATTTTACAAAAATAGGTGTATATTTTTTATCAAACATACGTAATGTTCATTCTGTGAACAAAATCCTAACCGTAATCTAATTGTATTGTAATCATAACTTGTCTGTATCTTAACAGTAACCTAACTGTAACTTAAATATACCATAAATGTAACCTGGCCGTCACCTTATCATAACCTACCCACAGTAGCGTAGCTATGTTTTTTGGCGCCCGGGGCCAGCAAGAAATTTTGCGCCCCCACCCCAATATAGATATATAACAATTTCTCTCAATTTGGCGCCCCTAGGCCTCGGCGCCCGGGGCGGACGCCCCTCATTAGCTACGCCACTGCCTACCCATAATCTAACCACAGCCTAACCGCAACTTAACCTTAACCTAACTGTAACTTAACCATGACCTAACTGTAACCTAACCGGAAATTAAATATAATACAAGGCTCACCAGAACGTAATTGCAACCTAACTGTTACCTAACCGTAACCAAGTTCTAATTTAACACTAACTATAAGCGAAATATCTTAACCATCTCTCACTAAGTACTTACAAGGAAGGTCTCCATACGGGCATACTCAGAAAAATATGAAAAAATTACAGAATGTTCTTCTCACATAGTTATATATGTTTATAAAAGAAATTTCGGCGGAACCTCCTTATAACGTCCGTAAAAAAAAATAAAAATTTCGTTTATTTGGCGATTTATCTCCGGTTGGCGAAAAAACGAAATTTTGAAAAATACGCTTTTACGCTTCGAATACTTTTTAAAGAAAAAACTTTCTATGTTCAATTTATTTAAATAAGTTTAGTTTAAGTAATTTTAGTTTTGCATTTTTACTTTACTTTAAGTGTAATTTTCTCATATACGTTTATATGTACTTATAACAAAATGAAATTAATATATTTTATCATTTAAAACACAATTTAAATTGATTAAAATTGTTCCAAATTGAAAAATACACTGTTAAAAATCTGCTGCATTTTGTTGCAACGCACTCCCTTGCTTGTATAGAAAACGGTTACTTGGCCGTGAAATGGAGCTTTCTCATTGGTTGGAATAGAGATATTATATACAAGCGGTGGAAAGAAAAAATTGGGAAAAAGATGATTTTTTATGAGAGTGACTTTTCGATTTTAATTAATTACTCAGTTAATATTTGGAATTTCGAAATTCTGAAGTTCATGTGCATCAGGAGAGATTTGGGGCTACTCTCAAAAAAATTTTTAGCTTCGTACATGCTGCAGATTTTGCTAGCCATCGCAGACACACACACACGCAGACAGAGCGTTTTGTTCTTTTATTAGTATAGACAATTTATATTTGGAAAGAAAAGAAGGAGAAACACCAAAATAAATTATGCTTGTCCTGAATAAAATCACAGTTTTGCTTCATCATGACATTGTTTTATTAATAATATAATTTTTAAAATCATCCATGTATCGACTTGCAATAATAACTGAATTTTAAATGCTGCATGTGTTTATATCACTTCAGATATGAATCATTTATTATAATTGTATAGTAATTATCCAATTCCATAACATACTTATGTTTAATGGTTATTTAAAAATTCTATTATAGTTCTAATATCAATGTTTTTCAATACTCTTATAATAAAAAAAGATTTTAATTTAGCCAATGACAACCTTTTTTTTTTTTTTTTTTTCTTTTTTGAGAAGAACGGAAAAACGGCTAGAGATTCCCACTCTCTCTATACAATTCGAAATAACATTTTGTGTGTGTAAAATAATATTTTTGCTTTAAATATGATTTAAATGTTTCTCTGTGAGAATAAAAAGTGAGTATTGATTTAGCTTCTTTGAAGAAAAGTTCATATAATTGTTGACTACAGATTTCATGATCCTGAAAGTAACTGTCAGCGCAAAAAAAGTTTTTAAAATATTGCAAAGGACAAAGATTTTACGAGAATAAAAGTAATTACGCACATTAAATTTGAAAATATTAGTATTTTTCAATTATTTTATTATTTTTATTAAATTATTCTATGATGTAAACAATTAAAAAGTAAATTTTAGCAATTCAATATTGCAGTGTTCAATGCTCCCAACGCATTATTGTGCCGGCACTGTTTGTAAGTTTCAAGCAGTGCCATTCAGACTCATTCAGACACTTTTCTCGGGGGGGGGGGGACATTGCACTTTTTGATCGTTGAAAACCCAATATCTCAAATTTTCCGGGGGGGTACATTTCATTGCTCCGGGCGGGATATCCCCCTCCCCCCTGGATTCAATACTGGTCTCAAGAAATATTTTTCTGACTCAACAATGCGATTTTTCCTGACACATTCAAGAATTAATTTTCTTTTCTGCTCGTCTAATAGTTTCAATCCCTCACATTCATATATCTGAGAATAGATTAGCGCTATCTGTTTTTCTGTAAATCCCATACATCCAGGGAGCGATTTACAAATTTGGGGGCCCTGGGCACAGATGCTTACAGGGGGTCCCCTTGGAAAGTTGTTTACAAAAAGATTGAGCTCTCCACTCCTCATCCAAAACCCCCCTTCCCTCCGGAAAAAAAGTTACTTATTAAGATAACCACGATTGACTTCACAATTGAATCCCTTTTAAATAACAATTAAAAAATTAAATATGATAATCATTTATTTACCTTTTAAATAACTATTTCACTATCATGAAATTTAAATAATTAGACGTGGTACAGTAAATTATGTAACGATAAATGTCTTTTCCTATGCAAGTTTATATATCTGGAATGATAAAGTATGCAACAACTAATCAGAAATTTTCCACAATACTAAACTATAATTATTTAAAATATTCTGGGACTCTGCCGCCTATGAACTGCACTCACCAACCCCAAATAATCTGACAAGAACAGGAATATGATTAAATAAGAATTAAAAATACAATATATTTTTAAAGTGATAAAGATAAAAGAAAATATTCACTTTAATAAAGTGATTAAATGTGGATGTTTCAACCAAAATATACAATGTTGTAAAAATAAAATATGAACACAGTAGAATGTAGAATGAAATGTAAAATTCCACTAGATTTTGTAAGCAGATGCATTAATTATGGACAATAGTTGAAAACCCTTCAGCAGCATTTGGGGGCCCCTAAAAATTGGGGGCCCTGGGCCTGTGCCCCGAAGGCCCTGCCCTAAATCAGGCACTGCATACATCTAAGTCATAGTCAATTCCTACCTGCTTGATCATCATTCCGTCATGTGAAAATCAGCCTACATCGAATTTACCATTATTTTTAGATAGACTGTTTACCGCTTACAAAAACGTAAACCATTGTTCAATTCCTTACACCTCAATCCCGATTACTGGCGAATTTTATGCCTCTATCAATAAAAATTTTTCGCAAAAATGTCAGAAAGTAGCTGATTTCGATATGAAAACAATATGGTTAAACGTAAAACGCAGTTAAATTCTTTAAGTTGAATAACTATAGCTGCAAATTTTATTCAATTGTCATAAAAGTTCAAAAACATGCTCTTACCATTTTCAGCATCCTCTGCCGACACCGAAAGCATGAAACAATGTCTTTCAAACAAGGATTTTTCTTATTTAATTTGTACAAATAGACATTTTTTTTTCTTTTTTAACTAAAGACATGTTGTCCAGCAACAGCTCTATTGAAATTCCTAAAAAACGGTTTTATTGAATAGCTTGAAGACGTTTACCCCAAGGAGATATAGGCTCTATTTCCATGGTTCACCCATTGCTTCACTAATTACCCATCAAGATGAATAACATATGTCTATTTCCGTTTCACCCGTCTCACTCAGCGGAAATAATGGATTATACACTGCTCAAAACAATTAAAGGATATTGCAGTTTTAGGTGGTATTTTGTATCTGGGAAACTTTTTAGCTGATTGATACATGGTCGACAGACATAGTGGGTTATATGAGAATAAATTACACATGTCTGGCAGAAAAAAAAAGCATTTTATTGCGCATTTGTGTACAAAAGGAAAAAAACACAATTTGTGCATATGAGAAAAAAAGAATAAGAAAATGTGTTTTCTTCAAAGAAAATCATTTTCAGTAGGGGGTATGGTTTGCACTGGCGGCCAGCAACGTTGAACACCTTTGAGGCATGGACTCAATGAGGCTATTAATGACGAGTTGGGGTATTCTGCCCCACCCTTCCAGAAGAGCTCTTTCCAGTTCTTGGAGAGTTTGTGGGGGGTTGTTGGCAGCCAGAAACTCGTCTTCCTAGAGCGTCCCAAACGTGCTCGATTGGATTCATGTCTGGAGAACACGCTGGCCATTCCATTCGAACGATTCCTTCCTCGAAAAGGAAATCCTCCACCAGGTTTGCACGATGTGGCCTGCAGTTATCGTCCATTAAAATGAAGTTATCTCCGATTGCTGCAGCGTAAGGGACTACAATAGGTCTGAGGATCTCATCCCTATATCGGCGACCAGTCAGAGCTCCATCTCGAATGATGTAGAGGTCAGTGCGCCCGTCAATGGAGATGCTACCATACACAAACACTCCTGCACCGCCAAATCTGACACTTTCGTGCACGAACGCAGGATTATTCCTACTGCCATGGTCCCTCCAGATGAAAATACGCCTATTATCCCTATGCACAGAAAAACGGGACTCGTCAGAAAACAGAATATTGCTCCATTCATTTCTCCTCCAGTTGACATGCTCGGTTGCCCACTCCCTGCGATCGCGATGATTCCTTGATGTTAATCTAACACATACGATCGGTCGGCAAGCATACAGACCTACAGCATGGAGCCGGTTTCGGACAGTCTGAGTTGAAATCGTGGTGCCTGTAGCCGAGCGAAGGTGTTGTTGCAGAAGAGTAGCGTTCATGTTTCGGTGCCTCCGAGCTGTTAACGCTAAATACCGATCTTCATTGGGCGTTGTTGTCCGTCTACGACCTTGCCCTGGTCTTCGGCCTACACATCCACTCTCCAAAAAACGGTTCCAGGTCCTGGAAATGACACTTTGTGACACTCCAATGGCTTGCGCTACTTCGCTTGAGTCTGGTCCCCTTCTAACCTACCAACAATTCTCAAAGCTTCTGAATCTGTCAAATGACTTCGCTGAGACATCGTACTCATCGAAACAAAGCAATCACCGAATGCTGATCATCCTTGTCTTCATTCTCTTTTATCCAGTTGAAAGTCAAATTTCATTCGCTGCCGCAGAAGCGACGTTTTTGACGTCGAACTCAAAATTTGCATACTTCACAGTTTGAAAACCAGAAAAATTTGCATTTGTGATTCTCTTCTTCTATTTTCGGCAAAAAATTTTCGTTTGTATCTTTATTTTATATAAAACTTCAAATATCCTTTAATTGTTTTGAGCAGTGTAGATTCTCCCCACAAGATTCAAAAGATCATTTACTTTGTACCAAAACATAAGATGACTGCTGTTAGTGCTTAATTTTTTCAGAAGACGGAATGTCCTTATTATCGTATTTCCCCAGCATTCTGAGAATTGTATCGCAAAATAATGCATCACAATGTATCCTTCTGATTGTAAAATATTTGTTATTTTTCGTTTCATTTAAAGCAACTGAAAGATCTAAATTTTTTTGCAAGCATAGTTTTTCCCTTCAGATTAGTGTTAGTTAAAATATACATTTTATTGAAAAGAAGTGAAATGTCTGGGGGGGGGGTCAAAAGGTAGCTAGGTGGGGCTCAGCCCCCCTGGCCCCCATCTGGTTACGGGCCTGCATTATTATTACGTATTTTTATATTAGTATGCATTTATATTAGTGTGCTTTTATATTATTATCTTGATAGTATATTTATATTTTAATATTATGATTACATTGTATTTCACAAACTTCAGTCTCGCAAAAGTAGATACTACAAAATTTAAAACTTTCAATTCGACTTTTTAAATAAATTTAATAAGAAAGGGGAAATTTAAGTTTCAAGAATTGTGAAGAGTCCATTTTTCTGAGATTAGATCTGATCTTGTGAAAGAAAGATCGCTGGTAATGTACAATAATGTAATACTATAACAACGCAATAGTATTATTATTCTTTAATTATTATAGTAGTAATATATAGAATAGTATTATGTAGTATTTAGTATAGTATTATTGTATAGAATAGCATTATTATTATTCTGATTTTTTTGATCTTGTGACAGATCGCTGATAATGTGCAATAATTTAATATAATATAAAAACGCAATAGTATTATTATTCTTTGATTATTATAATATTATTATATAGAATAGTATTATATAGTATAGTATTATACAGTATAATAGTATTGTATAGAATATCATTATATTCTTTTTTATTACAAATTAAAATAATGATTTTATCACAGTTTTTTAATAAAAATGGAAACTTGTGTTAATATTTAAATTACATATAAATGCATAAAAATCTGTCGCTTACACTATCACGAATAAAATTTAAAAGAAAACA
Source organism: Maratus speculifer (assembly GCA_964019185.1). Classification (NCBI taxonomy): domain Eukaryota; kingdom Metazoa; phylum Arthropoda; class Arachnida; order Araneae; family Salticidae; genus Maratus; species Maratus speculifer. Next base: position 145,660,839 of record OZ025293.1, read on the forward strand.
ATAGTTTTCAATTGTTAAATATTTTTCTTTCCTTTAAGAGTTCCTTTAAGAGAGCATCAGTTCTTTCATATCTTTACATACATTTCAACATTTCCCCTTAATGAAACAAAAAATAATAGACACTCATTAAATAATAATAATAATACAATATATACAATAAGATTGAAATGCGCGGGTCTCCCCCCTTCTTCTCCCCATCACGTACTCCTCGCTCTGCTTCATCCCTGTAAAGTTTGTTTTCTAGCACTGCTCAAAGTAGCATAGGTTACGTAGTGATGAAAGGAGTCTTGTGTTTACATTGCGCCAATGAGAGCTTTCTATCTTTTTTCCTCTCATAGTAACTGTGTGCTTTTATGTATTTTCAGTTTGAAACTTGGATAAAAAATGATATTTGGAGCATTATTTAAAGCTGTTTTAGTAAGAAAAAACAGTCAAAACTTTTTATTATTTAGCCCTAAAGTAGACGCTTGCGCAGTGACTGTAACCAGTGAAAACGCTCTTAGGTTAGGTTTTGGGTGAGCTAAGGTTTTTTAGGTAGTTAGAGCGGCCCGTGAAAACGCACCTTAAGATCTTTGCCTGCCGCCATACTAGCGAAAAGCTCTTCTCTGATTGGCTGCACTTAGGTAATTGCTGCTTAGGTTTGGACACGAATCGAACCTAAAAAATCGCGTTCTAACTACCTAAGTATCTTAGGTCATTGGTCACATGACTGGTTTTGCCGACTACTTTCGTTAGTGCCCTCTATAGAATTATTAAATCTTTATGTTTTTGAGTATGCATTTTCAAAGCAGAAAGAAATTTTAACGCGCTAGCAGTGAGCTTAAAAATAAATACGTAAACCTTACTTGAATTATTTTAAGATTATGATCTGATTGACTTACAATTTTCAGTTTGCTTGATATTTATTGTTTTCCCTTGCAAGACGACATCAGTATCAGAAAAGTTTTCATAAATTTATAAAATTTTAAATCGCTTATTTCGGTTTTAAAAGTAAGAATTTTTATTTAAAGTGCTTGTACATCATGATACATTTAATTCATGACTTGTTTCAGATTGGAAGCTTTTTTTTATCTACTTTATTCCTTACATTTTGAACTGGTTCGTAATTAAATATTTTGTCATCGACTTTGGAATATTTAATTCTTTATAATAATGCGGTGTGACCATCCTATGGGTTATGATGAAGATTATCTTGAACCTGCTTGTGAAATATTTCTCCAATTATTCCTTCAAAACGCTCAGATAGCAGCTAATGAAGATCTCAACCAAGACAATGAAGGTGTTGTAAATATTGATGCTGATGCTGATTTTGAGGCTGGTTATGAGAGTGATGATAATTTCTCATTTCCTTCTCTACATACTATTAGTGATGTATCACTAAGCACTGAAGAATTATCTGGTGATGAAGATGACATAATAGTTGGTACCATTTCTGAAGAATCTATTAATCCAGAAGATTTTGATGGAAATTCAACCATTGACTTGTCATACAGCCCTGAGGTTGATTCTGCAGAAGGATATCAATTCCTTGATGATGGCGTAGTTGTTCTTCCTGAAAATCGTCAATCTAGCAGTGCAGAAGGACATCAATTTCTTGATCGTGGTATAGTTGCTCTTCCTGAAAACTGTCAGTCTAGCAGTGCAGAAGGGCATCAATTTCTTGATCAAGGCATAGTTGCTCTTCCTGAAAACTGTCAGTCTAGTAGTGCAGAAAGAAATCAATTTCTTAATGATAGCATAATTGTTCTTCCTGAAAATAATCAATCTAGCAGGTCATCACCAAGTGTAAATAGTGAAGATTCTGATACTATTACTAATGTAGCTGATCAAGAAACAGATGAATGTGGAGATATTTCTGAAAGTAATTTATCTCCTTCAAATGAGACATCATTTTTTGAAGAGTCTACAGTGCAAATAAATTCTTCCCCTAGTAATAATATTGCTTCCTCTCCAAGTAGCAATATTGATTCTAGCCCAAGTACTTTTGTTTCACTTTATGTAGTTGTACCTCCTACAAGTTTTTCTCATGAATCAGACAATTTATTATCAAAAGTTTCATCAGATGGACTGTTTTCTGATAATATACCTGTTAATTCTCCATCGTCATCGTTAGTTGTATCTGATGATGGAAATATTGCATTACAAGATGAAACTTTGCATGCTGTTAATAAAATAAGTGATAACTCTGAAGAATTAATCCCTGACAGTTCTGCTGTATTTGATTCTTTTTCTTTGACAGAAAGTAAAAAACATATGTCAGCATTGGATTCTGCTTTATATAGTGAGAAAACTATATCTCCAGAAAACACTGTTGGTTTTGATGAGAATTCACATTCAGAATTTGTTGCATTTGATGCTCATTTATCTGAAGAAGCAAAGATGCATCAGGATGATAATATTAGCTGTGATGTTATTTCAGATAAATCAATGCAAAATTTAAAACGCAAAGTTAATTCTGTTGATGATGATAAAGTAAACAAGGTGCCTAAGTATTCGCTGTCACATGAATCAAGTGAGTCAATTAATGAGGTTTCTCTAAATTACAGCAAAGAATTGTCAAATGATTCTGAAATGTCATTGCTTTGTGATGAAGGTAAAATCGATATTGTGCCATCTACAATTAGTGTTGAAAATGTTATTTTACCATTAGGGAAAATTGATGAAAATTCTATTACTGAATGTCGAAAAGATTTATGAAAATGTGATTTTTATTTTTTTTCCTCATGTAATTCTGTATGTGGATTTCATTTTAATTTCAGCATTACATGGATTTGTTAAAATGTACATTTACAATGTAAGTGACATCTAAATATCAAAATTTATTGTTCATTGTATGTACTTTTTTTTAATTGTACTGTTTTTTTACTTTTGAGTTATAAATATAGATTTTAAATTCTATTACTTCACATATTATCTTAAAAATTTATTATTTTGTGTGCTTGCATAAAAAAGTGTATCTGTACAATGATATCCTGCTTGACAATATTTTTTTACTACTGTGCATCAAGTATACTAACATAAACTCTCGGGGAGAAATCCCATTTCCTGTACTGCAAAATTTGCTGATTTTTTTCAGCGATAAATGTTTTGATCTGGTTTACATTTAATCATCAAATTTCATACAACTTTTCAATTTTAGGATTGCCTTTTTTTTTTTTTTCGTCAGAAATCACATTTGAAGACTGGAGAACTTGAAGATTATTGGTTTATTAGTATCACATGAACCGTTAGTCGACTAAATTTTGGATTTAATTCTGCCCCACACATTCGTTTGTGCATTGTTTTTTTTTTTTTTTTTTTTTTTTTTTTTTAAATAAGGTGAGCCTTATTTGCTCTGCCACTTTTGGTTTTTATTAGGATTTTTGCATTAGCTGTTTGATTAAAAATTGAAAATCGTTGGTTTAAAAAAAACTAAAATGTTGCAGGAGTAATAAAATGTTGTCACAATACATGGCTTTTTATTTTTATCACCGACACAAGCTAGATCATTTAAAAACAAACAAACTAAAATGTTGCAGGAGTAATAAAATAGTGTCACAATACATGGCTTTTTATTTTTATCACCGACACAAGCTAGATCATTTAAAAACAGCTTTATTAAAGTCTAAGGGGCTAAAGCTTTTGGAATTTCATTATTTTTATTTTGGTTTTTTATAAATATTAACTGTTTGTTTTTTTGTGCAAATATATATATTTTTTTTGTTTGTATGAAACTTCATTTTTTTCTGAATTGCTGTTTCGTTTATTAGTATTTATTGATATTTGTCCTTTTACTTTTATCTTATATTTAACATTTTTTTTTGGCAGTTGTAAGCGAGATCTTACCTGCATTAAATTTATAAAATGTATTCACCAAGCTTTGGTTAGTTTTTTTTTTTTTTTTTTTTTTTTTTTTTTAATTGTCCAAAATGTTTTAAGAATGGGGAGTGGGTTCAGGGCAAAAACAAATATTCATATCAAGAAGCACATGCGCCAAGAAGGAGAGCAAACTGCAATCCACACCCATTTGTTTAGTTTTTTACTTGTTTGTTTATTTAGAATGCTGCTAAAATTGTGTAGTTGCATCATAAAACTTTTTTCAAGGTGACAGAAAATGTTGTTTTTAAATCTTTGTTATTTATAAAACCATGTTTTTACATCATTTTCTATTTTTAAAAATGGCCCAAAATCATTGATTTATAAATAACATAAAGATTTAAAAATGTTTTTCTGCCCTCTTAGAAAATTTTTCATGCTGCCTAAATCGTTAAGCAGCATAGAATATGCGACTCTTTCTGCTTCTTCACTGAGAAAATATTCTGCATTTGTCATACATAAAAGCCAGTTGCTTAACCCCTGCCCCCCCCTGGTTCTGTCAAATATAGCCAGTTACTGTTGTTAATTACCATAATGTTTGTTTTGTCAATAGCAAAATTTATAACCTCAGTGGAAGGGAGGTTTTCTTAGACAGTTATAGGAAATTTAACTTCTCGATTCTTTTTCAGCTTTTAAAAACACCACATTGAATGACTTTTCTTTGACTAGTTTCATTTGATTATACTTTAAACTTCCCTTGATTTTGTTCCAGTATGAACACTGCAGTCAATGATTGCATCATTTTTTACATTTGACCAGGCGGGGGCAGGGGGGGCTGAGCCCCCTCTAATGATTTCCCTACTTTCTATTTTTTTTTTTAAACAAAGTGCAAAATTTAACTTTTCTGAAAAAAAAAAAAAAAAATAAAGCAAGAAAATTTTTTAGATTTTTTAACGGTCTTGAATAAAATAGGAATGCGCCAAAACTCTAGTATTCGGAATTCTATGAGATTAGTTGTTTTGTGTTATCTTGCTATCGATGTAATACAATTCTCGAAACGCATTTTAAAGGAACATTTCTTTCACTTGAAAAAGAAAAAAAAAATGAAGTCCAGATGCACTAACTAGCCACCACATGTGTTAGTACATAGTTATATTTTCAAAACAACCATAACCCGATCTTACACAGAATGAATGGAAACGGAAACATGCTTCTTAAGTTGACTGATAATTAGTCAAGCGATGCAATGGTCAGTCTTGACTAAAAAAAGTCTATGCTTAATGCATATGCTAGTCATTAAAAACCTACGCTTCTAAATTTTAATAGTTTTCTTGTTGAGAATGTTATGTCAGTAGATTCAGTTAATGATGAAATATCACTTGGAAACAAGAATCTTTGAAAATTAGAAATATAAAAAATGCCAGTTTATACACGTGGAATAAGAAAAATAATTGTTTGAAAGCCAGTAATTGTTTCATGTTAGTGGGTTGGCAGGGGTATACTTGGAAAGTAGAAGATTTTGTTGTTGTTGTTTGGTTTTTTAATTTTCATCTAACTTTTTCCTGCTTAAATCCGCTACATTCTAGCACATTTTCAGAATAATTTTTATTAATAAATGCATAAATTTAATACATATGGTTATTCAGTCTCAATGAATAAAACTGTGTCATTGTATTTCACAAAGTTGTTTTCCAGTTTAAAAAAAATCTACTTTTCGACATATTTGCTAAATAATATTAAAGATATTTACAGGTATTTAGACTATGAGAAATCAAATAGCATTTTACGTTTTTCTGTAATAGAAAAATAACCTGTCGAAAAACAATGGCAGATTTGACGTTGTCGGTTGATTTTCAAGCCATTTAAGGACAAGATGCTAGTCGTTGAATAGTAAATGATTATAACTCATGATATATGGCATTTACCATATTTTCGGGAATACCCGCCGCACCCACCGTAAGCGCCGCACCAATGACAATCTGTTAAAAAAAAAAAGTACATCGACGTAAGCGCCGCACCCAAGCTGCTGATATTTATACAGTATAAATCTCTAAATTCCGAAATCGTTCGTAGACGCGGCTTTTAGTTATTTCCGAATTTTAGTGATCTTCAAAAAACAACTTTAAAATGTAAGTAAAAATTATTGAAAATCATCATTAAAAAAGAAAAAAAATCACATATTTATAAAAAAAAATCATAAATGGCACATTAAGTTATTTAACAGCAAAGCCAAGCATTTAATCTTATTAAAATTAAATATACACAGAGCATTTTCACGATTACGATTTTATTTATATGTTAGTATTTAGTTGCTTTAATTTAGGCCTACTGGTCATTACTTTTTCCCCAATTACAATGATATTAGCTCAATCTCTGTAATAAAATTCCTTTGTTCCAGGCCTAATATTTTATATAAACTGTTTATGAATTTTTCTGTTGATATTTCTTTGTTTTCTTATTTTACTATATCAAGATAAATAAACTTGGAAATGAATTAGAAGAAATGATTGGTACGGCCATCTGTCGGCAAAATGCAGAATATAATCTAGATTATACTAAAAAGTTAAATACATTTTTGGTGCTGCCATCTGTCGATAAGATAGGATAACTGAACTATATAAATATAAAACATTTGATGATCATTTATGCTATCTGTATTTGAGGTTTCCAGATTTTAGAGACTGTTACAGTATATAAAATATTTTCACTTGAACAGTTAAAAAAAAATTTTTTTTTTCACTTAAGTGCCTAAAAAATATATTTAAAATGTAAAGAAATATCGTATAGAGACACTGACGAAAAAAATAAAATAAATAAAATAAGCTGTTGAAGAAAAAAATCATTGGACGAAAGACACTTAGATTTAATGTATGCAAATGCCTTAAAAACTGTAGTAAAAATATTACTGAAAAATGTGATGTAATAAAGCGTATTGCTATAAGAAAATATTTTTTAAATGCATACTAGTTTATGTTAACTCCTCAGATTACTGCAAAAAAGCAACATTTTGTCACTGGATCAATAACAAACAGAGAAAAATATAATAAATATCAGAAACTTATTTATAATATTATAATCTTACCTGTAAATATTGCAGAATCATTTTTCCCTTGACTGTTGATTTATTATTATTATGTATTTGTTTTTCAATTTAATAACGTTTCCTATCACTGATCCGTTATAAATAGCAGGTATGTAATTTTAATATTAAGATTTCAATTTTTTGTAATATTTATAAAATTTTCTAAAAAAATATTGGATTACATATAATAAGAGAACACTACTTCAAAATATCTTTAAAATATGAAAAATTATTATTGGAATGAAGTGAAAATATAGAAAAAAATATATACAAGATTTTATCAACATGTTTAAAAATCTTCAAATCCATCAAAATCGGAATTTTCACTGTCGGAATTAAATAGTTCTAAAAATTGTTTATCAGTTAATACGTCACAATTTTCATCTTCACTATCATCAGATTCAGATGAATCATCACTAACTGTATTTTCCATGATATTGGCTGCTTTGAAGCCCGACATAATAGTTTTAGCACTAATGTCTTTCCATGCCGATGAAACCCACGACGCTACTTCTTCGTAAGTGGCTTTGCGCATTTTTCCAGAATTTGTAAATGAATGTAGCCCTTCCATCATCCATTTTCCCCCACAGTTTTCTTACTTTGGACTTGAAAGATTTATTCACAGCCAAGTCAAGAGGCTGTAAAACTTTAGTTAATCCGCCAGGGATTATTGCTGGCTCGGCTGAGACTTTTTTCAAAGCAGTTTTTACGGAATCACCTTTGTGGGCACTCATTGAGTCCATAATAAGAAGCCCACTAGGCTGAAAAAAAGAATTTTTTCTTTTCCTCCACACTTCCGCCAGCCACTCATACATGATTTCCTCCGACATCCATCCCTTTTCGTTACACCGTATTACGACGTCGGAAGGAAAATTTGCCTTAGGCATAGTTTTGCGCTTGAAAATAATTAGTGGTTTTAATTTGTCTCCATTCGCAGCGCAAGCTAAAACACAGGTAAATGAGGTTCGCTCATTACCAGTTGTTACGATGCCGATTGTTTTTTCCCCAATGGTGTTAACAGTTCTACTGGGGGGGCAATCAAAAGTTAATGGAACTTCATCCATATTAATAATCTGTGCTGTTGAAAAGTTGTTTTCCTTGATTTTTTCAGCGACATACTTTAAAAAAGATGCTTTTGTCTTTTCCCAATCTGCAGGCAGTTCTTGTCCCACAGTTGTCCTGGTTCTTACAGACAAATTATTTCTCGACATGAACCTAAAGCACCAGTTGGGACTACCTTTAAAATTTGTAAATCCCATGTTCGATGCCATAATCCTCGCTTGAAACCGTATCTGAACAGTTGAAACGGGCATTCCTTTTTCCCTTTGCTCCTTTACCCACTTGGCTAAATTTCTCTCCAGATTTGGCCAAACAACAACGCCACTTCTTCGTGCCCTCTTAGATTTTGGCATTTCCTTCAAAATAGATTTTTCAGCTCTCCATCTCCTTACGCAACGCTCATCAACTCCATATTCTCGTCCTGCAGCACGATTACCTATTAGCTCTGCCTTATCAACCACAGCAAGCTTGAAAGCGGCGGTGTAACTTTTAACTTTTTGGGAGCCATTTTCACTTGAAAAAAAAAATAAATTGCTTAAATAAGAGCGTCAGACAAAAAGAGCAGAACAGTACCGTAAAATAATTCTCAGCTAAAAAGAAAAAAAAAACGTGTTTGTAGTACGCAATTAAAATCCAATCGGAAATAGGCGCAATTACTTGCGCCAATGAGAGGAGCGCAGCAGGATGCTAGCTTCCTCCCTAGCATCTTTTCCTAGTAGCGTTCAATTCTAAGTGCTCTTTCCACAGACTTCTAGTTCTTTCCACAAAGTTCTAAACTTTTCTTCGAATCTTGGTCATCCTTGTGTAAATGCGGTTTAGGTTCCCTTAGAAAGACCCCCCACGGAGGGCACTTATCCTAGGGCCTATATCCCTCCTGCAGATAATCGGCCGTCATAAATAACACTATTAACACCACAAAGTTCTAGTTCTTTCCAGCAAAAATCCGTCAGATTTTCGATCAAAGACTTTTTCAAATTAATTTTAGTGTAGGATTTTTTTTTTTTTTTTTTTTTTTTTTTTTTTAAGTTAAGATATTATTTCAGTCACACACAAAGACCTCCTTAATGCTAATCCTATGGATGAAATTTATAAAGATATCGTGTTTGCATTTCAATATTTTTAAATGATTTTTGGGCATTGGATAGTTCAAGTCTATCTATATGCAGATCGTTTTATACTTTTTCGATTTTGAAGATTGTTTTCACTTTCGAAACCGACTCCCAAAATGAAAGTGCCCTCATTGAAAAATACCTGTAAGCAAAAAGCGAAAAATGTTCTTTCTACAAATCTATCAGAGTTAATCAATGCAAAAATCATTTAAAAATATTTAAATTCAAACGAAATATCTTTATAAATGTTTCCCATAGGATTAGCATTAACGAGCGGGTCGCTTGACTGAAGTAGCCTCTTAACGAAAATATGATACAGTTGAACCTCAACATTTTAGAATCAGCGGGATCACGGCGATACCGTATTTTCGAGATCTGTTAAAAAATAATTTTAAAACAATATCATGCCCCCCCCCCCCCCAAAAAAAAAGCAACTTTTTCCTCAGTGTAAAGAAATGACGATCAAGTAAATTGGTGAAGTAAATAATAAAATACGAATTACATTGAAACACAGCACATATGCTAAAATTAAATTACACATGTTAAACCACAATTGATTAATAAATATATATATAACCATTGTATAATACTACAAATCATTATCCACAGCGAATACAATCCACAATTGTTTATCATGCCTGCGGCAAAAAATTGATTCTTAAATAGCTTACAGCACTACAAATTCCTTTATATAAATATATACCTGCATATCTTTATTTAATATTTTAACTATTGATAATTGATTTAATGATTCCTTTTGTGGTAGATTAGTTTATTTTTTATTTGGTACATACGCATCTATCCTTGTTCATTTACAAAAATTTTGTAAGTTTAAATATTTCTTGCTCAAATTTAGACTTTATATTCATCTTAAGTTATTTCGATGATTATATTATGAAGATATAAATTAAGAAAAGAAAAAAAAATCCACAAATCCACTTAGCGTAAAAAAAAACTATTTTCGTTCTTTTTTTTTCTACTGTATTCAAAGAAACAAAACAGAAGCAATGCGATATTAGCCGACTTACGCATCAAGGTCAAAGGGCAACATGTCCGCACATTGAGTCATGAAGAGGATGAGGAGAAAAGGTGACTTTAAATAACCAGTGTCTCTCTCTCTTTTTTTTTTTATTAGCAGAAACAAGAGATAACAAAATTGCACGTTTGCTTTATAGTTATAAATACTTACTTGAGTGCTTTTATTAGGCACTTCTTTAAAAATAAACATAGTAAAAGGAAAAAAAAAGGATAAAATAAGTAGTTTTGTTCAGAACTTTTCGTACGAAACAATTTTTAACCATATCATAGTAAAAATTAATCTATTGAAAAAATTCACTTGGATGATGCGGATATTTTAAATTTTCCGGGTGCCGGATTGTTATTTTTATTTATTAATTATTATTATTATTTTATATGGGCCGGACCGAGCTGATCCTCCCCCCCCCCCCCTATAGATCGGACTGCTTCACTCAAGTAAAAACATCTACTCGCTAATGTTAATCCTATGGATTTTTTTTTTTTTTTTTTTTTTTTTTCAAATGCGTTTGCATTTCAATATGCTTAAATGATTTCTTTGTATTTTATATCTGAGATGTTGATCCCTAAGAAGACACCTTTTCGATTTCGTTTACAGATGTTTTTAGTGGTATACTTTGACTTTTAGAACCAGTTTCGAAAGTGAAAGTATACTAATAAAAAAACCTGTAAACAAAATCGAAAAAGTAAAGACTCTTTGTGGAGATTGACTTCCGTTATCCAAAGCAAAAAATATCATTTAAAAATAATGGAATGAGAATGACACTTTTTTTTTCTTTGAGATTAACATTAGTTAGCCGATGTTTGCACGTGGGTGAAATAGCCCTTAAAGTTGCCAAGTTAACATCGACTCGTGTAGCACATTTAAACTTATTCTTGCAAAGTCATATGCATTGAAAATTGTTTATATTCTATTGGCTTCTTTTAAATGTTTATCACGGAAGTCGGCCTTTTATTATTTTTTTATTATTCACCAGGCCCGTTTTTGTTGTTTATCACCTGAATTAACTCATTTGGGGGAAAAAAAACTTGCTGATTCGACCGGTTTCAAAGTTTGGATTATTTTTGCCGGATAAAAAAAGAGTGAGTTATTGAAAAAAATAAAGAAAAATCTTGCTCTCTAAAGTTTTTACTATGTATAGGAAGTCTATTTCAAAAGAGTTCTATACCGGGATTTGAGCTCTCTTTGGGCAGTTTTATTTTCTAACTGGAAGGAGGATCATTAGAAGAAAAAAATGTGACAGCTGTACATTCCAATATCCTACAGGTAAAATCATTAATAGATGAGGGGAAAATATAATAATTTTTAACATGAGAACCGGTGAGACCAACATTATTTTTGAATAATGTTGATTGTTTAAAAATAAACAACTAACGCATCACGGACACCTGCGGTTGAGAGACGTTTTCAAATGTTTTGATACCAATTTGAGAGCATATAATTGTTGATTAAACGAAAAAAAGTGTCAAAATCATTTGACAAAATAAATAATAATAAAAAAAAAAAAAAAAAAAAAAAAAAAAAAAAATCATCGTACCCGCCGCCCCGGCGTAAGAGCCGCACCTACAATATTTTATACTTTTAAACTCGTATGCGCCGCGGCTCATACGTCCGAAAATACGGTATAAGAAAATGGGAAACAGTATTCAATTCTTAGAGAAACTAATTATGAGAAGATGAAATTTTTAAAGAAATGGAAAGAAAATCACTTCTTGAATAATGCATCATGGAAATTCTTGTTATTGAGTAAAAGAAAAATATTTTTAGATTAAAATATTTTTTTTAAGGGAAAATACCTAATAATAAAATGTCGCCTTACATTTAATGAAAGTTGTTCACATGTTTCGAAAATAGGTGTTCATATCCTTGTGCTTTTTTTTTTTTAATTATTATTATTTTAAGTAGCATTGAATGGATTTTTGGAAACATGTGTAACAAAACCATCATTAATCCGCTAAAAATGAGTGACTCGTGTACGAGCCGCAAAAAGGGCTCAGAACCATTGTTTATCTCCACCAATAAATTTTACTGTAAAATTTGCCTTATTAAATCAGAGCATTTTCTCACATTTGTCCGAAAAGAAGAAAATCCATTCCTGACGCTTTTTTTCCTTAGCCCCTTTGTCAAAATTTGCAGTTTTTTCGCGATCTTTTGACAAAATTCGACGGATTTTTTCGATCTTTTGACGCTGCCGGTTTTTTCGCGATCTTTTGAAGAAATTTGCTGTTTTTTGTGACTTTTTGACAAAATATGCCCTTTTTTTCGTGACCTTTCAACAAAATATGCGTTTTTCCACGTTCCTTTGACAAAATTAGCGTATTTCCTACAATCTATAGCAAAAGTGATTTTTTTTTTTTTTTTTGGAGACCATTTGTCTAAATTTGCGATACATTTTACGTCCAAATTTTTGGATTTATGAGCAAAATTTTTTAATTTTTAGGAAAATTTGGAAAATCCTCTCTAATTTATAGTTTAATAAGAATCGGAGCTTCGTTAATCGCATGTGGTGCGGACCATATTACCATGGCACGTAGAAAATAATTTCTAGCAAACATTTTTCTTTTTCCTAAATTTTTAATAGTTGAAAAATAGTCTGCAGACCTTTCCAAGAGTCTGCGACGTGCGTTGCAGCGTTACGCTGATCTTGCATCTTCTGGGCAATTCCATTTTAAATCAGTCGAACTCTGACACAGAATTTCATATTTTAAAATTGCTTGTTAAAATCCCATTATTAAAAAAATTTTTTTTTTTCCTTAATGACCAGTATAAATGCACTATTTTATACTAACCATAATTATAGCAGCTAATCTTACTTGAAAATATACATTTATAACATGAGATAAAATGTTACAAAAATGGTAATATTAAATTTTTAAAACTAAATATTAAATCTTAAAAAATCTCATAAATAATTGGATGTGTATCTATTGTATACTTATATTGAGCTTGGCTTGACTTGCATAGACATCAAAAAGTCAAATTAATGCACATAAAAATAAATGTAATAATAGGCATGATAAATATGCGTATTTATTATGCATATTATTATATTTATTATATATATGCTCTTAATTTCATTTCTTATTAATTATTATGTAAAAATAATATTTTTTGCTTTGCAATAGTTTTTGAAAAATGTTTTATTTTTGATAAAAAAGAAAAAAAAAATTGATATTTAATTTCCGATGATCATTTAATCCCTTATGGGTCATTCCATGTGAAATCAACCAATTTAAAGAAAACTTATTATATATATTATTATATAGTAAGATATAATAATATATATATATATATTATTATATAGCATCATAGTCACAGATTTTTTTTAAATTTTTATCATAGACAGATATAGTAGTGAAACCCTCAAATCTGAAATTTAAAAGTAATTTTCACAATATTGGCTGAGATATAGTCATTTGAAAAGTGACCATTTTTACGAAATGGCGGCCATCTTGGAATTGTATCAGTGTCTAAATATGGCCATAACTTGACAACTAATGGCTCAAATTTTACATATCTGGTACCAATTTGAAGCTATTTGTACAAAGAATGCATATTTTACATCAAAACAATAATAAATTTTCATTTCTTTACATTTTATTATGTGCAATTTCACCCAGGGATGAGATTCATCCGCGGTTTTCAGCTTTTTTGTTATTTTCAAATTTCAAATTTTCCGATTTACCAAAAAAAAAAAATACAGGACGCGTAATTTCGTAAAAAAAATCGCGAAAAAACGGCAAATTTCCTTAAAAGATCGCCAAAAAACGCTAATTTCCGGTCAATTTTGTCAAAAGATTCGCGAAAAGATGGTTAATTTCGTCACAGAATACCGAAAAAACGGCAGATTCTGTCAAAAATCGCGATAAAACGACAATTTTCGTCCAAAAATCGCGATAAAACGGCGAATTTCGCCAAATGTTTTGCGAAAATAACAACTTTTGTAAAAAAATCAGGATAAATCGGTAGATATCGTTAAACGATCGCAATAAACCGGTTGATTTCGTCAAACGATCGCGAAAAAACGGTAGATTTCGTAAACGATCGCGAAAAAACGGCAGATTTCGTCAAAATATTTGCAAAAAATGGCAAATTTTTGAAAAAAAAAAAAAAAAAAAAAAAACTTTAAATTTTGCCAAAAGATTCCAATAAATGACAGATTTCATGAAGAGATAGTGATAAAACTAAAAATTTCATGAAAGGGACTCTGAAAAACACTAACCCAAAAATTAATTTTCAAAATTATTTTTTTGCCACTCCAAATATAGACTTTCCTGCTCCAAAATCCATTTTTGACACCTCTAAATCTTTCTGAATGAATGTGACTTCTGAAAGCACCCATTCATTGAACAAATTACCCTTATATTCAACAAAAGTATCCTTTTTTTCAACAAAAATGATTTTTTCAATAAATCCGTCTTGCCCTTTTTAAAAAGAAATGCAAACAATAGTGATACATGTTATCTTCTACACTCAAATAAGTATTAATTTATAATTAAATTTGTATCTTGCGCATTTATTTTTCTAAAAATAAATAACATTTTTCTCAATAGTTTAAAAAAATAATATTGGTTTTAATTATTCATTAATTATTGTTAAAACAAAAATTATTGCATTTCAGTCTTTTTTTTCCAAATGAACAAGTTCAATTTTTGCATCTAAAAATGACTTATCAGTGAGGACCCACTTTTGTAAAAAAGGGACCCAGAATTTAAAAATCCTGGGTCTCCAGGACCCAGAACTTAAAGTCCAGCGACATCACTAGGTATCTTTAATGTGTAATATCCAAGAAAAAAGCAGGAGAAAGAAATTTACCTTGTGCAAGAGCAAAGCTAAAAAACAAAGAAAATTTCTATTTTCTTTGCCCTAATACTTAACCAAAAGTGTCTTACTGTTAGAAAATTCCAATAAAAAAAATATTCATGCCAATAACAGGGTTTTATTAATGTACTGTATCTTGATAAACTAAATTTTCATTAGAGTAAGTATAAATAATTTCTGCAATTCACGTTAATAATTTCCTTTTCATTTTATTTACCAAAAGCGAAATTGTATGTTATATATTAATACAATTATATTTGTTGCGATTGACATTCCTGTCATTGCTCAAAAGTCGTTCACGCAGTTTTCAGCTGTTTTGCTTTTTGGTCAATCTCATCCCTGCCCAAAAAAGGGCAGATTGTAATGGCTCATAAAAAAAATGAATCATCATGAATTTTTCTGAAACTTGGTAAAAACATTGCTCCATCTGTGTGCTTTAAATAAAATAAAAATTGGAAAGGTAAAATTTGTTGTTTTAAAATAAATGGTTTTTTACACATAAGGTGTCATTAACCAAATAATGATCATTTTAGAATCTGTAAGCATTCCTGATTTAAAAAAATAATGGTTAAAATAAAATTTTCTAACATCTAAATTAATGTAAAAGTATATTCAAAACCTCATTTGTACTAATTTTGTAGGAATCTGCCCCCCCAGCCCCTCCCCCCCCCAAAAAAAAAATTGACAATTGAAAAAATTTTACACTGAAAAAGATAAGAAAATAATTAAGGAATATAATGTATAATTATAAAATACCTATAAATGCAATGCATACATATGGTGATTTACTTCACATATAGGGGCGAGTGGGGTGGAATGGAACAGTAGGTTTTTCTCTTTATGTATCATTCTAATTATTCATGCATTTGATCTCCATAATTTTGCAAAAGAATCTGTTAAAAGAATTGAAAGTTTTTTTGTAACAAAATCTGAAATTGAAACCGCAAACAGTCAATTAGCAGATAGGTATGCAAAAGCAGATACAATCATAGAAACAAGACTGAATCGCTGCTTTGTACCAATCAATGATTGCCAAATGCTGGTTTCCAGGGTTTCAGACAGTTTATCAACAAAATTTATTGCTTCTTTGGAATCAATGAAATTGTCAGACCATTGATATTTAAAAGTGAACAATATGTTGCATGTGTATATGGGATAAATTGGTGGATTGGGAAAATTTTAGATTACTGTGAAGAACTCACTGACTATAAAATTATGTTCATGTATCCTCATGGCGCTAATTCTTCATATTCATGGCCAAAATCCTCAGATGTTTGTTGGATTCTGTATGAACAAATAATAAAAGAAATGTCTATTCCTGTAACCATGGGCGTAATCTGGTGGGGGCAAGGGGGGGCATATGCCCCCCTAGTTTTTTAAGAGCAGGGGCAAAGTCATGTTTTTGCCCCTCTAGTTTTTTTGTTTTGTTTTCTAGTTAAAATACATTTTTTAAAATTTATTTTCCTCTTTAGTTTAATAACTTAGATATTATCATGGTTGTAAACTAGAATTCGATAAATCACAATCAAAATTACCAGAATTAACGTTTTCATATTGAAATAACTAATTTCTATTTTACGTCTTAAAAAAACCTTCTGCCGTAATAATTCAAGTAAAAATGTTTTCTGTATCCCTTTTTTGTGCAATGTAAGAAAGACTATTTTCCCTTTCCATTCTCAAGGATGTTTGTTTAGATTCACTTGTGGGAAAATATATCATGGTTGCTGTGTCTTAACTGATTAGTGCCATCTTTCTTAGGCAATGCGGAAGCAAGAGCGGGCATATGCCCCAAATTTTTCAGGAACAGGGCAAAACTTTTACCACTCCATTTTTTTGCATTGTTTGTGGTCCAGTTTTGGATTTTAATTTTTTCTTGTGTTTTTAATCTAATTCTTTATGTGCTATCTTGGATGTAGACTCAAAGAATAAACATTAGATGTACTAACCCAGGAGAACTCGCTAGTGAGAATTTCTCTCACGGTGCCCTATTGCTTTTCTTTTACTTTACATTCACTTAACATTAACTTTTTTGTTTGGCTTAGAACTTTTATTCCCAAAAGAGGTAAAGTAATAGAAATCACATTTTGAAATTTTATTAAAATGAAAAATGTTTTAAATAAAAATCTTAAAAAGGGTAAGATGGAGAAAGAAAACCTCATGCAGCGAGTTCTCCCGGGCTAATGTTTATTCTTTGTATTTACTTCTTAATATTTACAATCTAGTAAGGTATTTGTACCCAATATGGACAGTGCTCTCAATATAGACACCCCTGATATCTTTAAAAGTAACAATTTTCATTGGGAGATTGCACTACATGTCCGTGAAGAAAAGTAGTTAAAAAGATATTTAAGTTTTAAAAGTGCAAAAAAGCGCGCTGTTCGCCATTTAAAAGGAAATTTTTTGTTTCGTAGTGAGCTGATCGTAATTACAAGTAAGTTTAAATTTTTATTAGATATTATAAAATTACTTTAAATATTAAAAAGTGGAATGTTTTAGAAAGCAGATAAAACATATTTTCAGTTGCTTCTGCATATATTGCTTTAAAATGTTTTCTTTGTTCATTTATTACACGATTTAGTAAAACAATTCCCGATTCCCAATATGGACACCTTATGTTTCTATTGAAAGTAAGTAAGTTAATCTTGAGATTCACAAGAAAATTTTGCAAACAGATGCAATAAAGCTAAGCAAAACCAATTATGTGCTTTGTATGGGTCTTCAAAGAGTCATAACCGAAAATGACTTCCCTTTCTAAAATGCATGTTCTGAAGCTATATATTGTGCTCTCCTGCAATAATGTAAGACACATTTTTTTTATCACTTCTCCTTTAAGGGGATGGTAGATGTTAAAAATTTATTTTGTTCATTTTTTCATAGCAATATGAAATTTTGTGCATATATACATTTCACCAAAAGCATATGGAATACCTTCAAAAAATTTCCAAACTTATTAAAATTTGTAATTTTTTTTTACAAAAATTAAAATTTTTAAATGAAATTTTAAAATGCTCCTCGTGTTTTAATTTTTGAAATATTTTCTTGCTTTTGCATTTTTATCACTTAAAACTATATTATAAACAAATTTGTGTAAGATTTTTTAAATCTCTTGAATAGTTAATATGTTACAGATTTTTTTTTCTAAATTCCTTATCGATTTTCATCAAAATTTTGCCTTTTCATAAGTAAAAAATAAAATTTGACTATCTTAATGAAGACAAAATTTAAAAAGCTTACACAATTTCTTTTTAAATAATATCAGGATACTTCCTTATCAATTTTATAAATATTGATCAAAAATTAAGATGCAAGGAGCAATTCAAAAATCTAAAAACGCTGAAAAATTAGTTTCGAGAAAAACAGATTTAAAGTATATAAATAAATTTATCTTTATTATTTACTCCTTAAAATCTTCATAAGTTATATTTTAATAAGAGAAAACTGTTTAGGTATTATTATACCCCAGAAATAGACCTTTTTTCTGACGATTTTGCTCAAATAAAGGTCCATTGTCCCCTTAAAATCCCCTGGAAGAGTGGCGCTTCCTTATACCCTGTTTAGTAGGTCAATGAGCCACCTGTTGCTAATATTGACATGCATTCCCACAATAGGGACGGGTGGTTCCTTATATACATTCCTTGTAAACATTTTTTTGTTTGTTTGTTTTTATCATTTAAGTTAAACCAGAAGAATTTCAAGGTCGCTAATTTTAATTGTGATAGTCAACAGTCCAGAGATAGTGGTAATATTATATTTTTGGAGTTCTATGACGTGTACATTAGGGTGGATCGAAAAGAATAGGAAATTTTTTTTTTTTTAGAAATCACTATCGGCACGGCGTGCAAAAGTTGCCTTTTATGTATACTAGTTTACAGGTTTTTTTTAATTAAAATCCATTCATATCTTCCGGTGCCCCAAGCGCCCCAAAAATAATTAAAAATTGAGTTTTTATGATTTTTTTAAATATTTTTTTGTTTTATTATTTTTTCTTAATTACTTTTGGCGTGGGGTGCAAAAGCTATCTTTTATCTATCTTAGCTTACATATTTTTAAAAAATAAAATTCGTTCATATCTTCCGGTGTCCCAAGCGCCCCAAAAATAGTTTAAAATTGAAATTATCTTAAAAAAATATTTTTTGTTTTATTTTATTTTATTTTATTTTATTTTACTTTTTGAAATTCATTTAGCACTGGGTTAGAAAGTTGTTATTACAATACTACATAACTCTGCAGTTCCCATATATTTTTTTAATCAAAATCCATTCACATCTTTCATGCACCAATTATAATTAAAAACTGAAAGTTTTACAAAAATGTATTGAGAATTATAATTTACGAAAAATACTTACAAATTTTGAAAACAGTTTAATTAATAACGTATAAGGTTATAAATAACATTAATTTTACAGTAATAAGCGACATATAAATTTAAAAATCAAAGCATTAAATCATAAAATTTACAAAAATCGAACTTACGAAGAGAAAAGTTTTACATCCTTAAATTTGGAAATTTACATATTTTTAAAGTTTGTAATCTTTTTTGGTATCATAGAGTTTTATATGGCTTCTTGATTTTATTCTATTCAATATAAAACCGTGTCTCTTTTCTTGTCCAAATTACAGTTTCTGATGCCTCAGACACTAGTCGAACGCATCTTTCAACCGCTTGGGTATGGCATGGATATTTTGAACATTCATTTGTTTTTACAACTTTTATCATAGTCTCAATTTCTTCGCAAGGCACATTCATCAAAAGAGGTGGTTCAAAACGTCCAACTCGTTGCCAGTCAATAAGTTCAAAATAATCTTTCGCTTTGAAGTTTATTTGGGGTACTTTGAAAATTATCACTTCTGGTGATTTCCCCTTTTTATTTCTAGCATAAATTAGCTTTCGCATTGCTAAAGATCTAATATGCTCTATGTTATCTGTGAACATTGACAATAGCAAATTTTCAGGGTGAGAAAAAAAAACTTTTTTGTTGAATAACAGCATCTACGATCTTTCTTAAATTGGGTTCCAAATATCTAGAATATGTGATAAGTTTCCAAATATGACGCGCTCCTTCAGTTATGGATGGCTTTGTTTTGATATGAAACCATACAGGTGCATATACATTCATAATATATGTTGTAAGAGTAATGAGATTATCAGAAGGATTTTCTGTAGCCACTTACAACCTTAAAATTGTACACGCAGTTGTTAGCCATCTTGAGTGATAAACTGGATCAGGTTTCATTAATGCAAGATCAGAACCACATTCACCACGTGATATTGCTATGTAAATATCATATAAATATTGCTGGTCATTGCTGAGAACTCTTCTATCTATGTTGCCTTCCAAATCATAAAGTATAAAAAGTTTATTTTATACATTTAATAAAATACGATTAACGATTTCTCATTCTCTCGATCTACGTTTTACGTTAGATAAATTATTCTTTAACTGATAATTTTACTTGTACTTTTTAGCTCAAAATTTGCATGAAACTCGATTTTCGGTAAATAATTAAAAGTTTTGGGGCATTGGAAGAAATTTATCAAAGTCGAAAATTATTTGGATGCATGCTAATATACTATAAAATGCATCTTTTTTATCCCTTTGATAAAATAATTTAAAATAAATTAAAAAAAAACAAAAATTATAAATTTTTATAAAATTTCAATTTTTTTTACTATTTTGGGGGCGCTTGGGGGGCACCGGAAGATATGGATGGATTTAAATTTAAAAAAAAGATTGAACTAATATATATATAAGGCAACTTTCGCCACCTGCACCAAAAATAATTTTAAAAATATTAAGAAGCGAAAAAAATTATAAAATTTATAAAAATTTCAATTTCTAACTATTTTTGAGGCGTTTGGGGCACCGGAAGAAATGAATGGATTTCAATAAAAAAACATATGTGAGTTAGTATGCATAAAAGGCAACTTTTGCACCCCGCGCCGATTCGATTATCCGAATTTCGATTTTTCGATCCATCCTAGTGTACATGGAGATGAAAAAAAAAAAAATTTTTCCTTAGGATGTCCATATTGGGCACAGGTACCTTATTAAAAACTATTAGGTAATTTACTGTAGTATAAAAGAAAGAAACTTTTCCATAATTTTTAACACTTTCCAACATAGTTAAAAAGTATTTATCATTTTCTGTTTTTCCGGCTATCTTTTAAACCGTTTGTCCGCTCTCTGGACACTCCTAAATACTGATTTCAATTTATTAGATGCTATTGAGGTTTACTATGGCTTACTCGCTATTGAAGATGGAGTTTGTACAGGGGTCCCAGAAGTGATGGGACAAACATAAAGGGGAGGTAGGTGATATCACAAAGATTCAGAATTGTATAGCAACCAATGGTCGGAAATGTTTTCCTGGTCCAATAGTCATGACACAAAACACAAGAAAGATAAGACAAGAGTAAGAGAAAAAAATATCTTTATTAACCTTAGTACAGCAAAAAACTAATAAAAAGAACATTTAAAAAACAACAAGCATCATCAAGTACATGTTCGTAATTAACGACCCCGATCAGTGTTGCATGGAAGCTTATTTCAGGCGCATGGGAGATCTAACGTTCTCGAAAATACCGTGAATGTCCTGAACTTCCCCCAAGAGTTTCCACAATGCGTACAACAAGGTCCTTAGCACTTTCCAGCATTGTACCGGCATTTTTGGAGCACTAAGAATCAGGGTTGGCACGGTTTAAACCAATTGGTTTTAACCATGGTTTAAACCACGGTTTAAACCAAATGGTTTTTTTCTCAAAAAAACCAATTGGTTTTTTTAGGAGAAATCTAATTACATTTTCTTTTTTTTTTTTTTTTTTTCTTTATAATTTACGTGTTTCAGATTATTGGCATAAATAATTTTTACTTTTAAAACTTTATTTCAGTAATACGTATTATTTATAGTGGGTTTAGGTTTTTTTTATGCATAGGATTAAACCAATTGGTTTTTTCTATAAAAAAAGCAATTCGTTTTTTAGAAGAAATCTAATGACATTTTCTTTTTTCTTTATAATTTACGAGTTTCAGATTATTAGATATAAATAATTTCTACTTTTAACACTTTATTTCAGCAATAAGCATTAGATATATTGGGTATACGTCATTTTTTTTATGCATAGGATTCAAATCAGTACACATTGGTGAACATATCTATTGCTCTAAAAAAAACCTTCAAACGTGTGAATTGATCAAAGATAAAATAATTTAATTTTTTTAATAATGCAGAATATTTAATGCAATTAATAATGTTACACAATGATCAGATTTTGCACAAGCTGTAAAAGAAATTTTTGTTTTGGGAGATTATCTTGAAGAATTAAAAACAAAGACTGGTTGCTAGTTATAGCATTTAAATAATAACTTTTTTCCCCTCTGCTATCTTCTGAATCTAACAACTAAAAACGTCAACTTCAAATTGTCACCCAGAAAGAAAAAATCCTAAGTAGTATTTCTAATTTATTATTTGAGTAATTGTGGAAAAGAATATTTATCAAACTACATCCAAGGCAGGGATTAAATTAGGGCAAATGTTTATTATTAGTAATCAAAAGATTGTTTATAAAGATTTACAGGGCATCAATGGTTCACTGTGTAGAACAGTTAAAACTTTCAACATAAGACTGTTTGCCAAAACTTTAAATTGAAAAATGAATTTTTTCAATTTTCAGCACAAATTTACTATAATTATTAAATTTAAATTATTTTAAATGAAATTACACTGCTTATAAACCAATAATGTCTGTTTTTATCAGTAAATATGCATGTATATGTCATAAGAAAGGATGTTTAAAAAAAACCCAGTTTAAACCAAAAAAACCGGTTTTTTTGTTTTTTTTCAAAAAAAACCTGTTTTTTTTCCAACCCTGCTAAGAATAATAAACATGTTTTCTGTCCCTGTTTGTCTCTCAGTGGTTTTCTTCGAACCTTGCGTAAATACGGGTTAGGTTCCCTTAGAAAGACCCCCACGAAGAGCACTCCCCCTGGTCCTATATCCCTAGTGTAGATAATCAGACGACAAAAAAAATACACCCTGTTCGTCTCTTCAGTTAGTGTTTTGTGTCATCACTACCGCACCAGGAAAACGTTTCCGACCATGGGTCGCTATGCAATTCTGAATCCATGTCATCTCCCCTACCTCCCCTTAAAGTTTGTCTCATTACTTCTGGGGCACCCTGTATAGCTGTTATTGCTTGTTTACAGAGAAACACAAAAGTTTTCCATTATATTATGGTCCTCGGGGAAATATCGTTTCAGGGGTATTTCAGTAATGTTATATAACATCAACATGGTGACTGACATGTAACATTGAGGTTTGGATTACAGCAAGCTTTCTATAAAGTTTGAAGTAAACACTCTTTACTGGAATAGGAATTTATCATAATTGCTTGAACTGCAGTATGCATTTTTAAACTTAATTTTTGTGCATTATGTGATGAATACAAATTTTATAAATCAAATACAGAGCCACACAAAATAAATCATTGAACGTGCCAGTTTATAGGTGTGAATTGCTAAAATGTGTGTCATTTTTTGGCTGAACAAATCTCTATACAAAAAGATGCTTTTAGAATACGAATAAATCCATACAGCTGCGTTAAACAAATCAAACATATGGGCTCTTATGGATGATGATGATTGATGTATGTTACAAGATTTCCAGCTCAAGTAAATTTTAGTGTATGATATGCAGATAGACACAGGTTTACCACCAAAAATTTATATCCATATTTGTGAAAGGGTTTACTAAACAATGCACGTTCAATTGTTATGTTTTCTTTTTTTCCCAGCTGAACCAAATTTTACTGGTTTGATGTACATGGCAGCATATATATATATACCTTGCCATCTAAAACATGTTAATCCCTTAGAAAAATCTTTTTAGCTGTTTCCTGTGCTACTTAAATTTTAATTTCACAGTGTGTAAAGATCTATAGGTCATATACAGGGTTGCACAAAAGAATTTACTTATATTACCTGCTATGGGCAGCAATTTTTGATATTGGATTTTAAACTGCGTTCTGGGATTTTTAAATTATTTATTTAGGCTCATTTCAATGTATGAAAGAAGAAAATTTCTTAGAGCTCTTTTCAAGTGCTTTGCTCAACAAGTGCAAAAAGTTTTGACGCATTTATAAATTCATTTTTAACGGAAAGATATAAAATATCAATGATCATGGAAGCGATTTGAAATCTAACTGTATTTTCAATTTTTTTATCAAGAAATCAAATATTGAATTAAAAGCGATTTTGATCACGTGACAAAGATGTTTTTTTTCCTTCGTTGACTATTTTTCTGCTTTCACATGGAAAGTCAGTTCAAAACACTCACTTTTACATTATTTTCTAAAAAATGTATTGCGCTTGCCAAAAAAAAGGAAAATGATTGTGATTAGATTTCTAAAGAGCAATCCCTAATAGTTTCATGCATTTCCGAACAAAAATTAATTAAAACTTATGTCATAAAGTTGTTCTTTTTTATATAAGAATAGCCTTAACAGTGTACTGATAATGTTCGCAAATGTTTCATATTCTATAACCGATGCAGAAATTTTAATTCCTGCTTTTCTTAATTTGAAACTTGAAGAGATATAGTTTTAAATTTTTTTATATTTAAGGATAATATCAATTTAAATTCGTAAGATAAAATTTTCCTTTTTACCCTAAAATAACGCATCGTAGTAAAATTCAATCATTTCACTCTAAATACTTTGAACATATAAAACTATATTATATATAGTTTTATATATGTGTATATATAAACTTTAACCTGTTATGCAGTCAATATTTTAAAATCATCGTCATCATAATCAACCGTTTTCGATCCACAGCTGGTGGTCTCCCTCAGATTTTTCCAATGTTTCCTGTCCTGCCCAAGTGCTTTCATCATCCAATTTACACCGGCTATTTTTTTTTTTTTCGTACATTGCTAAAGTTTAAAATTTTATTTAGACATTAAAAGTTTGAAATATTTAATTTAGTTGAGTGTGTGTATGTGTGTGGTTATAGAAGAGGGTGGAGATGTATAATTTTTTGGAAAAAACAACTACAGATTTTTGCCCCCTTAGTTTTAGAGCCCAAGTTACGCCTATGCCTGTAACTGCTACAGGAAGAACATATACTGTTGCACCAGAGGAAACTCGAACAATTCAAGCATTATTTTTAAACTTTAAAACTGATTAAATCCTTTTTAGCTTAAATCTGAAGAAAATATTATATTATAAAGTTATATGCATGTAAGTAAATATTTTGTTCTTATTTTGTCTAGATTTGTTCCATGTGTAAGTGTAAACTTTGGCTTATTTCTCATATTTTTCAATGTTTTGCCCTGGATTTGTATTATATTATTGTCATTATTATTATTATTATTATTTTTTATTTTTGTCTCATCGTATCCAGATAATCAACTCAATTAACTCATTTATATATATTTATTTTATTTAAATTACACAATTGAATAATTCAACTCTGTAATTTACAGCTAGTATTTCTTCAACATTTCTGGGGAAATTATTATGTGCCTTTTTTTTCATGTATTCCATAGTAAGGTACTTAAAATATTTATGTAAATATGTTTTGAGAATTATATTATCATATTTTGAATGAAATGAAAAGTACTGTAAAAATGAATATTTAGTGTAAATAACTGCAAATTGATATTTCTTTATTGAATTTCAGTAGACTCCCTCAAATCCGCACAGCTTGGGACCAGAGATTTTGCGGATTTTAGAATTTTGCGGATTTCTGGTCATTGCTTTGTTTACATTTTTTAAACAGTAATTTGAATGCAATTAATAATCCAATTGAAATTATAATGTATGCTTACAATATAATAAAATATTAAACTAAGTAATAAACTAAAATAATAAAAAATTAGATCATTTTTAAAATGATTAAAATATTAAAAACAAAGGTCTAATTAATAATGTATGATTAAGTGTTCATTATAAAGATGAAATGTATTTTGAATAAATTATTCAATGAAACTTGCCTCATAAATAATGTGCAATACTAATTCAGATCAAAATAATAAAGTAAGGAGGTTGTAGCGGCTCATCTCGAGCTCTGCTGTAATTTTCTCTCGCGTATGAGAACTTTTTGCTTTCAACGAATGGCAACTCAATTAATGGAATTACTTTTTAACGAAGCGCTCTCTCATTCTCGCAGTGACGTTTTCACGAATATTTATTGTTGTGTTTGCGAAGTTATTAAAGTCTATTTTTCTATAAAATCCTTCTGATTAATGAGTCAATATTATTTAGCCACAATATCACCATCACAAGGTTTTATTCCAGGTTTAGCCACACTTAGTGACAAAAAAAAAAAAAAAAAGCTTGATTAAGACATATATATTTGGTAAGATTATGATTATCATTGATAACAGGAATATCTTGAATTTTTTCAGAAATAAATTTATTTTTCCTTCAAGAGAAAACATTAAGACAGTAATAGTAACAAAAATTACAAATTAAAATATATTTGGAATTGATATAAAACAAAAAAAGTAAAATTTTGTCCTTATATCTGAACTGAATGCTTCATTGTTTACATCCGTAAATTATGTGCAGATTTTAGAGAGTTGCGGATTTTAGGTTTGCGGATTTGAGGGAGTCTACTGTATATAATATAGACACAATACTTTAAGTAGATGCTAGAAAATTTCATTTTAACCAATATTTCTTAAATTAAGAATACTTACAGATTTTAAAATAATCATTATTTGGTCAATGACACCTTATGTGTAGAAAACCATTTATTTTAAAACAACAAATTTTACCTCTCTAATGTTCTATATATAGAGAAACTGTTATATCTATGCATAAACAAACCATTATACAGAAAGCGTAAAAAGTATATGAACTAAATTTACTTTTGATTTTTTCTTTATATAATTGCAAGCTTATGTAAATCAACTACTTTTTTTAACTGAAGATTGGGGTACTATTACTTCACCTAATGTGTGATTGATGAAATATTTAGAATGATACATAAAGAGAAAAACCTACTGTCCCATTCCACCCCACTCGCCCCTATATGTGAAGTAAATTATGATATATATATGCATTGCATTTATAGTTATTTTATAATTATACATTAGAGTCCTTAATTATTTTCTTATCTTTTTCAGTGTAAAATTATTTCAATTGTCTAAAATTTTTTTTTGGGGGGGGGGAGGGGTCTGGGGGGCAGATTCCTACAAAATTAGTACAAATGAGGTTTTGACTATACTTTTACTTTAATTTAGGTGTTAGAAAATTTTATTTTGACCATTATTTTATGAATCAGGAATGCTTACAGATTCTAAAATGATCATTATTTGGTTAATGACACCTTATGTGTAAAAAACCATTTATTTTAAAACAACAAATTTTACCTTTCCAATTTTTATTTTATTTAAAGCATACAGATTGAGCAATGTTTTTACCAAGTTTCAGAAAAATTCATGATGATTCATTTTTTTTATGAGCCATTACAATCTGCCCTTTTTTGGGGTGAAATTGCACATAATAAAATGTAAAGAAATGAAAATTTATTATTGTTTTGATGTAAAATATGCATTCTTTGTACAAATAGCTTCAAATTGGTACCAGATATATAAAATTTGAGCCATTAGTTGTCAAGTTATGACCATATTTAGACACTGATACAATTCCAAGATGGCCGCCATTTCGTAAAAATGGTCAGTTTTCAAATGGCTATATCTCAGCCAATATTGTGAAAATTACTTTTAAATTTCAGATTTGAGGGTTTCACTACTGTGTCTGTCTATGATAAAAATAAAAAAAAAAATCTGTGACTATGATGCAACACCCATTGGTTGAATTCATGTGGAATGACCCTTATAGAAACATTCCATTATAGAGAGGTTAGACTTTATACGGGTTCCTCTATAGGCAGGTCCATTTTATCGGGTTTTGCTATATTTAGATTCCTTAAGGTTTAGATTGTTAAAAGGTGTTAGTCCCTCAGAAAAAATTAAGAGCCCCCCCCCCCCCCCCCTGGCAAGACTCGCTGGTTACGGCCCTGCATTTGACCATCCGTCATAAGTGTGAGACTGACTTCATTCAATAATTCACTTTTTAGCTTGTTCTCTATTTCATCATGAATATCATTCAATAATGTTCCTGACAATTGTTTCTGTATTGGCTGGGTTATATCCTGGTCTGAGACTTTGAATCATATGCTTAAACTGTCTGTTTTTTTTTTTTTTTTTTTTTTTTTAAACTTTGAATGCTATGTTATTCACATAAAAGAAATCTTGCTACAGCTTTATCGATATCTTCATTTTGCGAAGCAGAAGTTAAAACACCGTAAGAAAACATGGATGATTGGACCACTGAAGATGATAGTTTTGGTTTTGATTGAGAATGATGAGGCGTATTTAAATTTGAATCCAATTTAACTTTCTTTGAAGGAGGTTCCAATTCTTCTTCGGAATCACTGACAACACTTGCAGTAGATTTCTAGCATGCAACATTTTTTTTTTTTTTTGCATTTTAGTAAATGTTGTCTAATTTTCTGCACTCTTTTACTGATAATTTAATTACAGTGTTTCCATTTTGCTCTCTTAATTAACCATTTAATTAGCTAGTTCAAATACCACATCACTTTGATGTAAACCAAAACTAAATATGTGTTCTTAACTTTATTTCACTTCAGTTCATAAGTAAAAGTGCTCTTTTTTCCATTTCATTTCAATGTGATGCTTTTTAATTTTAACTTTTTATTTTTAATTTGCTATAAAGATTTGGGAGTTGATAGAATCTTAGAATACTCAATGTTGAACAAGGAATTAGTAAGGAAAATAATATTGGAGGAAATTTTGATACAGTTAATTTCAGAACTAAAGAAGTAAAAAAAAAAAAATAATAATAATAAATTGTTCTTAAATCAAAACTTGTTGAAATAGAAATTTGAAAACTTTTTACTATTCAAAAGAGTTCTTTGTGCAATATTTTATGCATAATATTCTTTCTATAGTGATAAATGTTTCTTATTAAATGACTTCATCCACGTTGCTAAATATATATGTGGAAATCAATATTATTACATACCAGTAGTCCTTAAAATTTATAAAATATATCACTAAACAAATTTGTACTAAAATAAAATGTTTCATTATTTAAGGTAAAATAAAAATAAATAATTTCATTAAAAAAAAGTGTTAAAGGTCAATGTAAACTAAGTAAAGCAATTGGTATGCCTTATTTAAAACTTAGCTGATTTTTGCAACTTTGACTGTAAATCACTAAATATTGGTGTTTTCATTATTGAAAAATAAAGTTATTAAATTCTAACTCAATAAAACAAATTTAAAAGTAGTTTAAAACCATTCAAAAAACCATAACTGTAAATTTAAATGCTTCACAGTATAATAGCCAATTTTGGCCAAAAAAAAAAAGTCAATTTCAGCCAAAAAACAAGCAAGTTAAAACCAATAAAAGCCACTGGCTTGGCCTTTTTTAAATTTTAGCTGGCTTTTTTGCGACCCTAGTATTAAGTATTTTTTAGAATTATCTAAAATTTTAAACAATATAGACTGCTAAGCAACCAAAAATTTTTATGGTAATCTTCCAGATAAAAAGTTAAGGTGATGTCTGAACGTGTTAGTATAATAGCTGCATGTAATTCCGATTTTGACATTTTTACAGAGACTTGTATTTCTTGTCTTGATCGTTTTACAGTTTTTATAAGGCCTGTTTTTTAACATCTGTAAGCAACCTGAATGTGTTACGGTGCTGAATGGACTCTATTCTCCGCTTGAGTTCGACGCTGTATTTCAGCAATATTTCCCCAAAACACGTGACTTCACGTCACAAAAATATGCTCTGTTACTATTCTATGGCATACAACCATGAGTTGGGAAGCGAGTCATTGCATAATTAATCACTATGATGTGGGGGAATGTTTCCCCAAAGCACGTGACTTTGACATCACAAGAATAGGGTCCATTTATCTGGTTTTGTTAAGCATATACTGAATAAACATAATCATAGACTTTGAAAGAAATAAGTGTTCATCTACGCTTTTGCTAAGCCCTGATATATAGTTAAATTAGTCTTGAAGTTTTCTTGTCATCTTCTTTATTTCCAAGTGTGAAGGTGCAAGTTATTGCTGATTTATTTTTCAGATTTTCACAAAGTTCAAATTTCGTCATCTTTTGTTATAATTTTTACTTTTTTGTATCTGACTTTTTATATAATAAATATGGCAAACTTTTGTTCAATACAGATAAATTTTCATCGATATTCTAAAGAAAAAGCTTAACAATTGTGAGAGTATTGGCAGAGAGACGTAGTCACTTACATTTTCTTCATGAGAATTTAATTATCTTCATTTACAGCCAGATAATAATCTTAGATAATTTCCATTATCAATCATTTTCAGATAATACTTGCCAATAATTCAAAACTTCATTGATGTGATATTAAGGCATTGAAAATCTTATTTATACATTCAGAAAATGCAGAACAGTGTTAGAAATTAGCGGTCGTTAGTCGTCAAATGCAACTAGAAAATTGAATTTGACGACTAGAAAATTATTCTCGGTCGTCAAATTTGACGCCTAGCTTAAAAAAAAAATATTTATTAGACATCCAGTTCCGAAAATTAAAAAAAAAACATGGTCTAGTCTGAAAAATCGGAACTAAAAAAAAATCACGAATTTCGAGAAATAGTCGCGAAAAAAATTAATTTCGTCAATTGCTGGAATAAGAAATCGCCACTTTCGGCAAAAGATAGGCGAAAAAATGATTTTTTTTTTTTTTTCAAAAAATAACAAAAAAGCAAAAGTTTTTTATATGATAGCGTAAAAAAAAACACAAATTTCTACAAAGGATTGCGAATAAAGATGCACATTTCGTCAAAAATCGCAAGAAAAACGCGAATTCCGTAAAATAATCACAAAAAAAGTTAATTTCGTCAAAAAAATCCTGGGAAAAAGACGAACTTTGTTATAGAATCGCAAAAAAATGCAATTTTCTACAAAGGATTTTGAAAACAAATTTTAATTTCCTCACAGAATCTTTAAAAAAAAGCTAATTTTGTCAAAGAATTACAGAAAAAATGAGAATCTTGTCATAGGATTGCAATAAAATCCGTTAATTCCATCAAAGATTCGCGAAGAAACGCAAATTTCTCCAAGAAATCCCAAATAATCAGTAATTTTTGCCAAAGGGTTGCGAAAAAAATGCATAATTAACAAGGGGGGGGTATTACCAGCCCTGCAGAAAATAACAAATTTCGTTTAAAAGATTGCGAAAAAATACTGTCAATTTCGTCAACAGATCACGAAAAAACATGGCAAAGCTTGTCAAAAGATCGAAAAAACGGCAAGTTTCGCCAAAAGATCGCGAAAAAAAACAAGTTTTTCAAAAAAATCGTTAAAAAACGGTAAATTTCATCAAAAAATCATGAAAAAAAACCCGGCAAGTTTCATTGAAAGTTCACGAAAAACACGGCAAAATTTTTCAAAATATTGCAAAAAATTGCAAATTTATTCAAAAGATCGTGAAAAAAACCTGCAAGTTTCGTCGAAAGATCGCGAAAACGACCAGTTGCATTGGAAGATCGCAAAAGAGTGGCAGATTTCGTCGGAAGATCGCAAAAAACGGCAAGTTTCATCAAAAGATCGCGAAAAACACGGCAAAGTTTGTCAAAGGATCGTGAAAAACGCAAAAATTTTAAAAAAATCGCGAAAAATCCGGCAAGTTTCATCAAAAAATCGCAAATAACATGGCAAAATTTTTCAAAAGATCGCAAAAACAACGGTAAGTTGTGTCAAGAGATCGCAAAAATGAGCGGCAAATTTCGTCGAAAGATCGCCAAACACAAGGCAAGTTTCTTCAAAAAATCAAAAAACACAGCAAAATTTGTCAAAAGATCGCAAAAAACGGCAAATTTCTTCAAAAGATCGTGAAAAAACCGGCACGTTTCGGTTTCATCAAAAAATCGCGAAAAAACTGGCAAGTTTCGTCAAAAGATCACGAAAAAAACGGGCAATTGCGTTGAAAGATCGCAAAAAGAGAGGTACATTTTGTCGAAAGATTGCGAGAAAACGGCAAATTTTGCCAAAAGATAGCAAAAAGCGCAAAATTAGTAAAAGTGGTCCGACCCCCCCCCCTCCAATATATACATATTGGGAGTGGATTTCTCTCCTGTTTCTGTAGTAACCTCAAAGAAAATTTGATGCAAATTTCAAAATTTTTCGTTTACTCCAAATCACTCCAAAATTATATGCAGTATTACAGTAATATTGGTATGAATTTTAGAAACTGCAACTAAAAATTTTAATTTGACGCCTAAGATTTTTACAGTAGTCGTCATTTGACGCCTGCCTTTTATCTCCCAATTTCTATCACTGATGCAGAATAAAAGAAACTTCAATACTACTTCTAAATATTTGTTGTAATTTTCCATTGCAATCATCTATAATTTACATCAAGTATATAAGATTTTGATTGAACATTTTCACTATTCCTACTTATGATTCTGCCTATTAGAGGAATTAGGAGTGTGGCAGATGTACTTTCTCATTATTTCTGAAAAATGCATCTCTATGTTGTCATTTAGGGGTAAAAACTTATCACAGGTCAAACTGACCCGTTTCACAGTTCCAGGCATAAGTGGTTATACTGACGAATTACTTATGTTATTTGCTTTCAAATACAAAAAGTTGTTGCTTACCTTAAAATAGTAAAAGTCCGATAAAGAAAATTTTTTTCACTGAATGCTATACGCTCGGAAACAAATTAAACATCGATTTGGATCAAATTGACCTGTTCCGTGGTTCTGCTGTTAATGTAAGTGTACTAGCTTTTCTTGTTTATGCCTTAGAACAGTCGTGTACCCAGGAATATACTTTACAGGGGGCTAGGATATTTTAGAGATCTTCATGTCCCCAGATCTAGATCATCTGCCCTTCTATCCCGCCCGACTGTGCTTTCTGTCATTTGACTCATGATGGGATGGATTGAGTTGGACATGGAATTAGATTTTTTATGCTAACTATACAGATCTGGCTAGATGATAAAGATACAGATGCAAAGAAAAAATAAAAACTGTGGAAAACAAAATTGCAAAATTTATTTATTTCCAACTACAGCAGGCGTTCAACTTCCAATTTGTTTCTGTAATAAATGTGGTTTTGCCGATGAAGCAATTTTTTTTCTTTTATATTTTTATGTTGTTTTTAAGGATTCAGTTAGTAAATTCTTTCAGGAATGTTATCCAAAATGTCAATGCTTCTTCATATAAAGCAAAAGATATACAGTCAATCAGGGAAACTTTGTGCCAAATCAGGGCACAAAGTTTCTCTCTTGGGCCAAAGTTACCCTGATTGACTGTACCACAATTATTTTAGGAGCATGCTAATAACTTTTATTATTATTAATTATAGTTCATTGATGTCTCACATGGGAAGTAACAACATGTTTATGACACTTGTGTGTCAGGCCACACAGATTGAGAAACATTCTTGTTGTTTTTATTTAACAATATGGAATTTTCCTAATATCCTTATTGACAACTGCTTACTTATTCATAGCAGCTTAATTTTATCTTCATGGAAAAAACATGCTAGTACAATTAATATTCATTATAATTCACTGATGGATAATGATCCATTACTGATGTTTCACATGAGAAGTAATGACATACTTATGACACATTTGTGTGTCAGGCCACATGGATTGACAAACACTCTTGTTGTTTTTTATTTAACAATATAGAATTTTTCTAATATACTTATTGACAACAGCATACTTTTTCATCACAACTTAATTTTAACTACATGAAAAAAACATGCTAGCACCCTTAATATTCATTATAATTCACTGATGCCTCACATGGGAAATAATGACACACTTGTGTGTCAGGCCATACAGATTGAGAAACACTTTTGTTGTTTTTATTTAAAAATATCGAATTTTCCTAATATCTCTATTGACAACAGCTTACTTATTCATAGCAGCTTAATTTTAACTACATAAAAAACATGCTGGTACAGTTATTTCTTACAAGTGTATATTTTGTAAAGTATCTGCTGTTGATGCAAAAAAATTCTTTAGTTGGACAAAAATATATGGAATTTAAAGTACCAATCAGTTTAATTCTGCTTATGTGTTTGCATACAAGCAGTGCTTAAATGAAAGACAATTATCAGAAGTACTAGTAAAGCTTAAAAAGAGAAAGGGTTTTCTTCCAAGCCCAAGTCACATGCTATTAGAAATGCAGGACAAGTTTGCTAAAAAAAGGAGAGAAATAAACAGCATCCGTCTGTTCCATGAAATTTTTAAACAAAGTGAAATCTTCATCCATTTTGCATTCTTAATCATTCAGACACTCCTTGCCTTGATTGCATCCCAAGGTTATGAATGCAGTGGCGTAGCTAAGGGGGGGCAAGGGGAGCGCCAGCCCGGGCGCCAAACTGAGGGAGTTTTAAACTGAAATTATCTCGTTATTTTGAAAATAATAAAAATTGTTTTTTTTTTCCGTGTGTGTTGTGAATGTTTTCTTGAGCAAAATATTTTGTTATATGTGATGAAGAAAGAAAATGCTTCTGTAAATGTTTCTAAGGATGTTTCAAGACACTTGGTACCTAAGTTAATTCTGTACCTGAATTGAGGCGCACAATTTTTAAATAGGGGGCGCCAAACTGAGAGGAGCTTTAAACCGAAATTATTTCAGATATTTTGACAATTAACAATTTTGTACCTTTTCTTCCGTTTGTGCGAATATTTTGATAAAATTCGATGATGATAGGCGAAATGGAGAGTCCATAATTGTCAATCGCTGATAGAGATGTCAAACTGTCTAGCCTCTGTTTATAAATTAAAAGGCCTATTGGCCACTTGGAATCTATTTCTGGTATCAAAAGAACTTTTTTCATTTGTATACTAGCTAATCCGACCATTGATATTTAAAAATGACTAAAATCTCAATTCGTATTAAAATTTAATAAATAATCGAATCTTTCCAAACGAAACTCTATGATTGTAGATATTTCCAAATGACCCTTGAATGATTAAATTCTCTATTAATATTAAAATTTTTAAAAATATATCGAATCTCTCAAAATGAATCTCTACGAATGGTCTATAAAATAAACAAGTTGAAAATTGCCCATGAAGCGTATCAAATGAGGTGCGTTCATACAATATAGAAGTTTTAAAAATATCCAGATCTTGCTGTTATAGTACACACACACAGTACTTCGGATACAGTATAGTGGTCAAAATCTTTTGTGTGTTCCTGTAAATACAGTCTTCTTTCTATTATACAGGAAGGAACTTGTATTAAACTTCAGTACATACATAAATTTCATAAAATGTGAAATAGTTTAATATAAAAAAAAAAACCCGCAAACAATGTTTCCCGTATACCATCATGTAGTGGGATACTTTTGTGTGACCCTGTAAATTAATAATGAATATACTATGCATCAGATATTGTTCAGAATGTATATTTTAGTATATACTTCATAGATTCATATCAATTCTAATATATTCGAAAGAGTGTGACATCATTAAAATGTACTTAAAACGATTTTTTCCTGTTAATCGTAAGATAATGGGATACTTTTGGTTATCCCTGTAATAAAATTATGCATCCGATTTTCATAAAATTTGAAATGACTCGACAAAATTATACAAAAATTACACATTTTAAATCTCAAACGATTTGGTTAGTTAGTTTTTGCTCTGTTATATGTGGGCAAGCAGACGGACAGACAGGCAGACAAACAGTCTGAATGACGATTATAGGTGCTATGTATTTATATAATTACGAATGCACCTAAAAATATTCAGATCTTGATGTAATAGTATACAGTATTTCGGATACAATATAGTATCCAAAATCTTTTGTGTACCCTTATAAATACAATCTGTTTTCTATTATACAGGAAATAACTTGTAGCATTCCTCAGCAACATACAGCAATTTAAAAAATGTTAAATAGTTTAATACAGTTAAAACGCGCATTAAAAAAAATGTTCTCCCTGTACCATATTTAAAGGAATATTTTTGTTTGGCCCTGTAAATTAATAATAAATATTCTTTGCATCACAGATTATAAAGAATGTATATTTTAGTATATACATCATAGATTCATGTCAATTTTATTATATTTGAAAGAGTTTAACATCTTTTAAATGTACTTGAAACTATTTTTTCCTATTGACCGCATGTAAAGGAATACTTTGGATCCCTGTATTGAAATTATACATCCGATTTTCATAATATTTGAAATGACTTGACAAAATTATGAAAAAATTATGTATTTTATTGATGCATTTTTGTTAAATTTAAAATTATGTATTTTAAATTTCAAACAATTTGGTTAGTTAGTTGTTGCTCTGTTATATGTAGGCAGACAGACGGATGGACAGACCAGACTGAACAACGATTATAGGTGCTACTTATTTATATAATTACAAAAGCACCTAAAATATTCAGATCTTGATGTAATAGTATACAGTATTTCGCATACAATATAGCAGCCAAAATTTTTTGTGTGTCCCTGTAAATACTATCTGCTTTCTATTATACAGGAAATAACTTGTAGTATTCCTCAGCAACATATATCAATTTCATAAAATGTTAAGTACTTTAAAAGCACACCAAAAAATGTTCTGCCTATAGAATTATGTAATGGAATACTTTTGTGTGATCCAATTTTATTACATTCGAAGGATAACACCATTCAAATACACTTGATATATATATATTTTATCATTATATATCTTAAATTTCAAACGATTAAAATGCATTTGAAACTTTTTTCCCCATGGATGTGGGATGTAACGTCCACATCCATGTGGGATTAGCAATGTAACGGAATACTTTTGATTGTCCCTGTAATTGATCTATGCATCCAATTTTCATAAAATTTGAAATGATTCGACAACATTATTTAATAATTATATATTTTAAATTTCAAACGATTCGGTTGGGTAGTTTTTGCGTTGTTAAATGCGAATAGACGGACGAACTGAATGACAACTATAGGTGCTATGTGTTTATATAATTACGAACACACCTAAAATGGCTATGAAATTGAGATCCTTTTAATTTTATTCAAACAATTCAGCTTTAAAAATCCACGTTTTTCATGCTTCATTTTTCTTTTAAATATGATGGTTAAACATCGTGCTCTGTGTGCAAATAATTTGTTACATTTATGATTGTATTTTTTCTTCTGGAAACTAGAGATGACAAAACTGAAATAGACTTTACAGGATAAGACGTATAGCGCGAAATATGACATTATGTATAGTGAGGCTGTATTTAAGCTGTTAGAAAAACACATATTGTCAAGTTGAGAAATTCGAAGTACAAGAACTAATAAATGAATATGAATCATCCGAAAATATTCAATGCTCAATCTATAAAATCATTGTAATGCTCAATATTTTAGTAGTGGGGTGACTAAAGAATATTTTGATTCCTCTTGTCTTAACTACCCCATTTCCCAATCAAACTCGCTCTATAAATGATGCAGTAAAAGAGTTGGGAACACACACTTCTAAATAGCGTAAATGTGGTCCAACGCATAAGATAATACAACAGCGCAAAGGCATACAGGCAAAGAGAGTTCCAGGTGAAGGCCCGTTGTGTTCGTATTTTTAACCACTAAAAATCTTCTCTCCAATTTTCCTTTAAAAAAGAATCTCCAGCATGGGTCCTCATGCCTACGGCCCCATACAGCAGGCGTGATGTACACACACTGGGAAATCTTGAAAAAATCAGATGAGTGGAGAGAAAAAATAAATCGCAAAAATCAGCCTATAAAACCTCAGATAAAAATATCCCCAGGAGTCGAAAGTAGAACTAAAAACTGTAAGACATTCGAAACACAAGTTGAATGAGCAAAACCCAGTTGAAATTGTGTCCATAGAACCCGAGATAAGAATGTGCTCCTGCACTAGAAGATGGAGCTAAAACTTTAAGAATATCATAAGCTAAATTGAATAAATAAATTCCCGTTGAAATCTGATCTATAGAACATGACCAATACAAATGGTTGTTTTCGTCGTTTTAATCCTTTCAGAAGCAGTGGTATGTTTATGAAACCACTTAAGTTTATTTCCCATATACCACAATGGCATAATAGTTGTGGTAGAATTTTTTTCAATTATTTTACATGTGAAATAAGTAAACAGCCAATTGTTTCTATGAAATTGCTCTCTGATTTTAAAGATGAACATAATAAATGTTATGCTGGGAAATAAAGTTACAAGTCAGGCGTGATTCTCGTCCGAAATTTCCGAAAATTTAAGGCATCCTCTTCCGAAAATTTGAAGTTGGGTTATCAGTTCCGCATAGTTGGCAACTTGTACGGTTTTGCGCGCGGAAAAAACAATCGCGGAGAAATGCAAATTTCGTGAAAGGATCGCCGAAATAGCATACATTTTGTCAATATTTCGTGGAAAAACGACGATTTCGTCAATGTTTTTGTAAACGAACTTTATCAAAAGATCGATAAAAAACGCGAATTTCCTGTGCGGATCGCGAAAAAAAACGGCAATTTCACCAAATACCGCAGATAAAACGCTGATTTCTTCTGAAGACCGCGGGAAAACGACGATTTCGTCTAAAGATTGCGGATATAACGCCGATTTCGTTAAAAGATCGCGGGAAAAAACGCCGTTTTCGATAAAAGATCGCTTAAAAATATTTTGTCCAAAAGAATATTTGAAAAAAATACGCCGATTTCATCAAAAGATCACGGAAAAAACGCCAATTTCGTCAAAAGATCGCGGGAATAAAGCGCCGTTTTCGAGAAAAAATCGCGTAAAAATGCAAATTTTGTCTAAAGATCGTCGGAAAAAACGATGATTTCACTTAAAAAAACATGGGAAACGCCGATTTCGTCAAAAGATCTTGGAAAAACCGCCGATTTCGGCAAAAGATCGCAATAAATCGTCGATATTGCTAAAATATTGCTGATTTCGTCTGAAGGTAGCGGGGAAACGCCGATTTTGTCCGAAGATCGCTGGAGGGGAGGGGGATTCCCGGCGGAAATCGGCGTCGGGGGGAGACTCCCCCCCCCCTTCCGCTGCCGATTTCCGAAAATGCGATGCGAATTTCCGAAGAAAAAATTTCATCCATAATCACCCCTGTTACAAGAGATAAAACAGATTTTAGAATACAAGAATAAAGTTAGATAAAAAAGAACTTAAGGATTTTGAAGAAAATAAGTTGAAGCAATAAAAAGTAAAAGATCTACTTAAAACACCATTAAAAAATAATGATGTTGTTTTAAGAAAATCTTTTAGATCTTAAGGAATTAAATTTAATTTTTTTTAATTTAATTTTATTTTTCACTCAATTTTAGGATTTTAATTTTTATTTTTTTCATCTATATGTGGGTATATCCATGAGCAAGGTCACAAACTACGATTTTTGGCTACCACTATTTTAGAACAGATAAATGTGACTTATGTTATCGGAGATATCTCATTAATTCAATAAGGCCAAGCAAATCATCTGACTTAAACTAAATCTTATTCAAGTGTTTATATATACTTTAGTTCATGTGTTTGATAAAATTGTGAAGGAACTTATTCGCACTAGTTAGGCGTGTCGAAGTTTTTTCTTTCTTGAAAAATCGTAATTTTCAGGTAAAAATCCCATTATTTCATAAAGTACTCAAGCAATTATGGTAATATTTTTTAGCGGTAAAGCATGAATATAAGATCATATACGTCAAACAATTTATAAAAACTTTATTTAGCTTCAGAGAAAAAAAACATGACATTGCTCTGAAATGAAAAATTTTAATCTCAAAAAAAAAAAAAAAAAGTCAGCATAATTTTTGAGCGTATTTCAGTGACTATAGATTTCAAATTTCACCCAAATTGGTCGGGATGTTTCCGAGGATATGGGTTTTTAAAGCTGACATATTTTCTATAGGATTGCAGCCCGTCTTGTCTTCCCTTAAAGGTTTATTAAAATCTCGACTAAATTCGATGGATATCTTGATCCACCATCCTGTTTCAAAATAATGGCAGCTGTAAGATTTCAAACTAAAAAAAATAGGAAAAATTATGATGCAAATTCACTTCTCGCATAATTCTCAGGTCTTGATACAGGGATTTAAGAACATTTTTTGGTTTTCCCTTTATCTTGAAAAGTGGATGAGTATAGCAATTTAAAATTCCAAAGTGGCTGAGTTTTGAAAGTTTTTCATAATCGGCAACCGTTTTAGCAAATGTGGTTTTTTTTTAGTTGCTATTGCTGTACGCTTAACGCAACAATTATATCTGTTAAGTTTCTGAAATTCCCTAATTTTATTGAATTTGAATAATTTAGCATTGACAAAAACTAGAAATCTTCTATTAATTGGGTTCCATATATATTAGTTTCGAGTGTTTGAATAAAATTAGCTGAATCCTTAAAAACAAGGAAGAGTGAAGTTGTCTTTTTCTCCTGTCACAAGTAATTTTCTTCTTTTTGTGTGTGTGTGTGTGTGGGGGGGGGGGGGTAGGGGGCACAAAATTTCTTCTCGTCCCGGGCGCCAAAAAACATAGCTACGCCACTGTATGAATGTAATGAGAATTATTGCAGTACTTCTTTATGTATGTCAAAAATTGAAAGAAATGAGCTACAGATATTTTAATATTTTTTTTATCCCAAAAAATTGAGATTACAGCAACTTATCATTGACGAAAAGCAGGGACCAACTGCATGAAAGCATGGGGTTAAAGATTCAGATGGAGGCTTCCATGATATTTTTGTAGACATAATTTGTGTTAAGTTAGAGCAAAAATTCTGATTTTTGATTTGGGCCCACTTTTAGAAGTGGGAGCCTGGATTTTCTAACTACTGTCTTGCGATAATTGGGCTCGGCTCATCAACATTTTTTTTTTTTTTGAAAAAAAAATATAACTACTAAACAATTTTTGACACAGCAATTTTAGCAATAATACCAAAATTAATATTTTTCAAGTTTTTCATTTTTGTAAGGACCTATTATTTTTTTTTAATGTAACCTTACACAATTTTAGGAAAAGTCAATAATTAATCTTGTCTTGCTTATCTGGGAGGAGCTTCAGTCCATATAGCTCCTCTGCATGTGTGCCAATGCCTTAGAAATTTTATGAAATGTAATACGTAAGCTGTTACTCTAAAAAGTTTTTTCAAGCTAGAAAATCTGTTAACATTATTTTTTTCATTAATAATAATTGTATTGACAGGTAATTTTACTTTTACTTTCATTTTTAATATCATTAAAGATTTCAAATTTAAATTATTGACCTTAGGCCAAAAATTTTCAGTTTATTAAGCCACTCCAGGCCATACCATCACTGTTTAGTACTCACTAATTCTTTGGAGGAGAGTCCTCTAGTTAGCAAGTTTACTGGATTATCTTTGCTACTAAGATACCGCGATATACTATTATCAGTCATTCGCTGAATTTTTGCAGCTCTATTAGCTAGAAATGGCTTCCACTTGAAGCTGAACCTTTAATTCTATTCAAAACTATTGCTGAATTTGTCTGTAAATTAATTATTTTAATATTGCTGAAAATATTTTTATGTGATTGGCAATTACAATAATTAAAAATCAACGCTTAACACACAATACACAGACACACACCACATACGTATACGTTTCGCAAGCTCCAGGGCTCACTTCCTCAGTGTAAAAATATTAAAATGTTATATTTGGCAATTCTTCCAGTTATTAGAACACCCAAAAGCTGTAATCAGCAAAGTGATTATTTTTAAAGAGCCACCCAAACCTTTGAAATTACAAAACAAGTCTTAACCTTCTCACTGCCGCGAACTGATATAGTATCAGTTCACAAATGTGTAGGTTTCATTGCACCAGAAGCATTATTTAAATTAATATAATTCTAAAGATAAAACCCAATTAAAAAAAATTAAGTTATGATTAATACTCTTAAGGCTTATATAGCTATATGTAGTAAAATTTTTATTATGATGAAGAAAAATCTTTTTCCAATTTTAATAAATTACAGGGAAAAAAATTTACAATTTTGTTCTCTTTTTTTTTTTGGCAGTCAGGGGGTTAAAAGTCCTTGGATGTTTGGTATTTGAAATAGAGCACTGCCCTATATGATTTTAATGAAGCATCAGAAAAAAATTGAAGCTAAATTTTATTTGTAATATTATATGTGTTAAAATACCTAGATACCTGAATATTTTCTAATATTTTTATTTTGCTATACCATGCTTTGAATTTTTCTTTAATTTCTTCAGGAAGTGTGTTGTCCCATTCCAGACCACATTCCCACAATTCTTGTAGAAGCAGTTTAATTCTAATTAAGAAAAGCGATATGAATCTGATAGGATAAAATATTTTGGCAGCAGTGTGCAAAACATGTCTTTTGGTGTATTCTAAATTATCACAATATGACATTAACACCTTAAAATCTTTTGACAGGAAGTCCTCTATGTAGGGCCAGTTGAGATCTAGAATTTTTAATGACTTTCATCTTATCTATAACTGTGTTATCTTTTTTCTCCAATTCCCTCATTTCTAAAGAGTTGATATTAAATTTCCTTAATTTCATATTTCAATCCGTAAGTATTGAAACTGTAAAAGATGATAAATTCAAAGCTTCTGCAACTGTGGGAGCAAGAGGATTAATTTCTATGTAATTTTTAATGTGTCTCTTGATTATAGAAGCCAAAACATAAGGGGGAATTGGTGATGGCAAAACATTGTCGATTAAAATTATATAAAATCATACGTTTATCTATGTCAGTTATCGAAATATAAAAACCAAATAATTTCAGTCCTCTTTTGATACTTGTATTTGTAAGAATGTTCTAGCAATGTTGACAGAAAAGGTGATTTTTTGTGACCTGAAATTTAATACTACAAGGTTAGGATTTAATTTTTCCCCAGTGAAAAGTCATTCATAAACTTTTCTCATTATTTTGTTTACTACTTGCATTATAAATTATCCTTGTTTTTGTACTAGAAGAATGCAATCTAAAAAAAAAACTTGATGAGGCATTATATAATGAACAGAACAAATATCACATTTTTCAATAATTCTCTTATTCAGTTGTTCCTTTATAATTTCATTTTATCTCAAAAATAAAGATTTATCACCCTTTAATTGCTTTTCCAAACCCACAAATCTTTCTTTTGCAACCTCGTAATTATTAGATAAATTTTATTTATCTTTCAACTCTCATAAAAGAGGAGCCACAAATCTCTCATTTTTGAAAATTTCTTTCTTTATGGAATTGAGTCATGAACTCGTATTTTTCATCAATTTGTTTATCAGTAAATAAAAATAAAAATGAATCATTATCCCATAAATTTCTTAAATCATTGTCCCATAAATTTCTTAAATCATTATCTAATAATGAACAAATAATTTTTAAACATGAAGTGTTATTTATATTATTACTATGAATCCTTCCAACTATTGTTTACCTAATATTGTTGGCTGAATAAAGATTTATTGATCTTTTTTATTCCTCTGATTATTGCTGTTGACATGTAATCAGCTCCAAATACTATTTGAGTTTGCTTTGATTTAATAAATCGGTCAGCTAATTTATTTTCATCTAAACGTAATTTATTTATGAGCTGACAATCAATATGCATATTTAACTACATTCTACTAATTATATATCTGTTACTAATGCCCGAACTGTTATGCTTGCATGGGGTGGGTGACAACTATTTATAGTAATA
The DNA here is from genome assembly GCA_964019185.1 of Maratus speculifer. Lineage (NCBI taxonomy): Eukaryota > Metazoa > Arthropoda > Arachnida > Araneae > Salticidae > Maratus > Maratus speculifer. The sequence goes on from OZ025293.1 coordinate 145,704,425, forward strand.
TAATCATATATATTAAAGCAGTAGCCTACTTCTTTAAGAGCAACTCAAATTGGTCTGTGCGCATGCATGAAGGTCAACTTATTAGCCCTTCAAGTTAGAGGAAAATCGAGATAAGTCTGGTTAGCTCAGTGGTTTAAGGCACGGATTTATAGCTCTGAGCTTTTGTAGAGGCGTTGGGTTCAATCCCAACGCTCTGCAAAACTTTTTTTTTTTTTTTTTAAATAATGATACATTTTACTACGAGGGGAAGTTTTATTATTTTTATTCTTTTGTTATTATTATTATTTTGATGCTTTATAATTAAATAAAGTTTAACACTCAACAATGATTTTTTAAGTAACGATTTTATTTTTTAAATATTTCAATTGAAACATAGTAATTATTAGATATAAACAGCTAATTTCCAATTCAGGGCTTTAGAGATACATTTATAAGAATAAAATTATAGAAAAATATTAAATAATAATTTTTCAAAACAGAATCGTCCTTCATTTATAGTTTTTATCATGTTTATAGTATTTAATGATCATGGTCATATTATCATGTTTATGTCAATTTACAGTGTATATCATGTTTTCTGAGATATATGGCGAAACTGGGGATTTTTCTTCGCACAATTAACAAATGTGATTTTTTTTTTTTTTTCCTTTGAGACTATTTGACAAAATTTACGATCACTTTAGTTAAAGTTAGATTACTTAATTTAAAAATGATTGTCTAAATTTTTCAGAAAATTCAAAACAGAATCGTCCTTGATTTATAGTTTTTATCATGTTTATATCATGATCATGTTTATATCATGTTTTCCCCAAGATATATGTGCGAAATTGGTGATTTTTCTTCGCACAATTGACAAATTGGTTTTTTTTTTTCCTTTTTGATATTTGTCAAAATTTACTATTAGTTCGGAATTTTCAGATTTATGACGGTTTTTTCTAAGTTTAGAAATGATTGCCTAATTTTTTCGGAAAATTCAAAACAGAATCGTCCTTGATTTATAATTTAAAGTGAATTGGAGCTTCGTCAATCGTATGTTATCCGGATAATATTACAATGGAACATGGTAAATGATTTCTAGCTTTTTTAAAAAACTTTGACAGGTGAAAAATAGTCTGCAGACATTCTCAAAAGTCTGTGACGAGCATCGCACCAGTGCGCCGATTCTGCGCCCAATATTATGTGTTATTGGTGTTTTGTCGGTAAATGGAAAAGCGTTAGATGAGAGAAATTCTATGAGTGCATTTGTGAATGTAATTTGCCTGGATATAAAATGCAGGTTTTTTTTTTTTTTCATTTATTGAAACTTTTAATAAAAATTAATCTTTATAAAATTCTTTTATAGCTGAAAAAATATTTTTTTCTCTTCGTTGCTTTTATATTGTTGCCGTCAAGTTTTGACGGGTTCCATCTAGTACTAAATTAAATTCCTGCTCTATAGCATTGTGATTCGCAAATGTATAAAACAGTAACTTTTCCTTTTTGATAGGAGATTTAATTTTAAAGCACCTGCTAAACTCTTTGAAATAAATGTTCAAGAGAAAGCAGAATCATACAAAAGCCTTGTATATAATTTATTAAAATTACCTTGTACCTCTATGCAAGCTGTCTGTTATAGTGTAGCATATTTTGAGTCTTAATAGCAGATAAGACTGCTTGATTTTCAAGATTTTGTAAAACTTCAGATTTTCTAGTATTCTCAACAGGACTAATGTTAGAGGATTTTTTAGTAGGGCAAAATAAATGATTATGCTGATAAGTTTGGCACAGCTCACAAGGTTGTATTTTAACTTTAAAAGATGATAATAGGTTGTTTTTATATAAACATCTGTGACATCTTGCATCTTTTTAAAACTTATAATGCATTAAACCTATAAACTAGATGGCAAAATTAGCAGTAGCCACAGGGCCAGTGGATGTGAAAAATTGGCTGTCAGCGGCCACCTTATGGCCACTTTGGTACAAGCAGAAAGTAAAATTTTCTTGCATTCCATGTTGTTTTATTTTTTCTGGTTGCTATATGTTTATATTAGCATATTTATTTGTGCCATTCAATTTTAGGTTAATACGAATAGAAATTCAGAAATTTTAACAAAAGTTTACTGTTTAGTATTTTTAAATAAAAAAGTGGCCACTGATGATACTGGTACACTAGATGGCCACTGGCCAGTAATGAAATTTACCAGTTTTGCCCTATAGTATAAACTTACATTCATCCGTTATTTCCTTACATTTTAGACTATTATGATTTGAATTGCAAAGTATGCAAATATTTTTTATGACAGTGTTAAGTGCAACCAAATTATTAGCTTAAAATCAGAATGTTTATTTTTGGCAAATTTATTGCTGACGATCGTGTACTAACATAAGGAACAGTACTTTCATTTGATAAAGTATTTGTATTTCTTGATTTTAAAGTTTATTCATATTTGTTTTAATTTTAAATGATTCATTTATAGTATCTTTCATTGTAATCTATATTATTTTGTACTTGAGTTTCAAGAATTGTATTGTCAGTTATAAACTCTTCTATTTTTGAATTAATTTCTTTTAATTCAATTTGTTTATCCTGTAAATTACTTAAATATTCCGAAAACTGATCAAAACTATCTTTATTTTCAAAATCAACAGTATCAATAAATGAATAAACTTTCGTAATTAATTTGGTAGTGGCAGATTTCATTACAAGACAATCCTGAATTATTTTCGCTAGCTGTAATGATAAAGCAATTTTAGAAAAGTTTTCAACAGACTTTTGTTGCTTGGTCTCAATGTAATAATATCATGAAAATTGGTGAAATTTATAATTATCTACATCCAAACAATGCTGAATTAGGTATTCTACATTTTAAAATGCAGTTAATATTAAACACAGTATAGCTGACGAAATTAAGTTAAGTGCTATGATATCACTTAACAGTGAGATCGTACACTTAGTGACTGTAAATTGTGTCGATCTTATGTCTTCACTTTATATTTTTTGCTGCATATCCTCTTCACCAAGTTATATGTTGTTCTTTGTCAGAATGATAGCAAAGTTAAATCCATCTGGTAAAGATGGTGTAGTTTTTCTTTTGGTACTTTTATTTGTTACTTAATCTGCTACTTAGATCTGCCTAATATTCCAAGATGGAAAGCTAAAAAAAAATATGACTAGAGCACCATTTGTGCTGACTATCAGGAAATAGATGAAATATTCAAAGCTAAACAGAAAAAGAAAATGGAACAAGCTGCTAAAGAAGAATGAAGATGAAAAAGGGAAGAAAACAGGGTTGCCACTCTAATCTTGAAAAAAAATTCCCTATATTTTCCCTGTACTGCAATGCATTTATTCCACGTTGAGTGTGAAAAAATATATGCGTGTATGAAGGCTAATTAGAAAAGTTATAATTTGCCAATACCAAATTCCCTGTGTTTTCCAGATTTTTTAAAAAATTCCCTGGATTTTCCCTGTTTTGGGAGGAGATTTAAAATTCCCTGTGTTTTCCAGGTTCTCCAGGTGGCGTGGCAACCCTGGAAAAGAAAACAAACAGAAAATTTAAAAGTTAAGAAACTGAACAAAAGTGTCAAATTGGAGTTAGATTAGTCATCTGAATTAGATCTTTAAATCAAACAATGTTATGATGTTAGTGACAACAATAGTTGAAATGAACTTACATTTACCATATTTTACAGAAGAAATGCCATGGTGTTTACTAGTTTGAAAATTAAATTTTCTTAAAGCGTGGCATTTACACCATAAGTGGTATTTACAGTTTTTTTTTTTTTTTCTTGTGTGTGTAAAACACCTTTTATGTGCAACAATTCATGTGAAGGACTGACAAATCTAAAGTTTGATGGAAGCCTGTGTATTAGTTCTTGAGATAGAGCTGTTGCAGCAATCATAAAAATGCAGCATATTTGTGCCACCTGCAGAGAAATTTACACCAAAAACGATTTATATCAGGGACTATCTGAATATAATTTTTAATTAAATTCCATACATTACATCTCGAGACAGAGTGCTCACAAAATGTATATCACATAGAAACAGACAGACATATGGGCTTGAGTCGCAGACGGGTTATTTCATATCAGATCAATGCAGCTAAAATCCTGACCTCAAAATTTTATATTTAGCTGATCTGTTAGGTTCACAGAGAAATGAATAAATACTGAATGGTAGATCTCGATCTCATTTGGTTTCTGAGACAATTAACTGTAACATGTTCGCTGCCGCTCACGCGATAGCACGTGATATGGCACCAACGTTAAGGGGTCACTCACGCGTCAGTGCATGATGTGGGGCGATGTCTGACGGATTTAAATTTTGAATATCAAAGATTAGCAGAGATTAAAATTAAATAATGCAATAAAAGCTTTTGCTTTTAGTCACTAAACCTGTAAAAAGTTAAAGTCGAGAAATTTAAATAACTAAAATACTGTATGTTGATGAAAGAAATACAAATAAGTTAAAAACAAACTAACGTTTATTTAAAAGAAAATAAAGATAAAAACAATATAATTAACAAAGGTACTTAAATATTAAACAATTAAAACAGTAAACAAAATAAACTGATTTCATGGCAGGCAAACAACTGTAAAAATTATGATTCTGTAAATAAAGAATATTACATCTCAAGACTTGACGATCTGCAGCAATAACTTCAATTCAAAAAGAGCACTAGTACGCCTGAGAAAAACTACTGACTTAACACATGTTATCATCGTTAAACTTTCCCCACTTCACCAGCTGTCAGACTTTATACATAAACAATAAGAAACTTTCAAACTTGGCTCAAATACCGTGGCACTTCTTCACAGCCTTCAGCCATTATCATCGCTCAGAGCAAAATGGAGAAAAACATCCAAGAGATAACGTTATACATCTGCTTCTTGGTCTCAAGTAAATTAGTTATACTAAACACTTAATAAAAACTGATAAACGACACGTGACAAATACGTAATGTGAAACTAAAACTGATAATCAAATTATAACCGGTAAAAGGAAAAAGGACGAATGTAATCATTTCTTAGCGAAACATTAAGACAAGGAACTAAGTTATTGTCCAAGTATTTATACCAAAAGGAGAACTAAAAATAAATTCATTACGCATGCAAAGGGACAGAAAGTTCGGAAATGATGGTTCTTGAATAAGAATCCATCATGACGAAACGTCATACCGGAAATGAGTGGTAGACTCAGACAAATGACGCCACCTTGTGGCAGTCAAGAAAAATGTCATTACAGCTTCCGATTGCATACGAGTATACCAAAGGAAAACAATAAAGTGAAACCGGAAGTTTTAAAGGTAAAGTATTGGAAATAAAGGTAAGGTAAGTTAAGAAACTATTGTTTATGTGAAAGAGAACTTTAACCACTTAACCGGCGACGGGTATGGGGAAACAGTGCTTTTACCCCCGACTTATCTCGGGGCAGACGGTTAAGTGGTTAATAAAGAGTTATTAATAAAGTTAACTTGTTTTAATAAAAAGAAACTTGTTTTAAAAAGGTAAAAATAGTATTTTTATAAAAAAATAAATAAGAACTGTAAAAGTTATAATAAATGAATAAACTATTTAATAAATGATAAAAGTAATTAGGTTAACGTAAATAAAGATAGATTGAATATAGAAATGGAGATATAGCTGAATGTGGCAAGAACAGGCATATGACAAATTTCCTGTCAACGTCCAATAGCCAGTAACGCACTGGCGTGGGAAAATCTTTCACTGATTCTTTGTTATAAAAAATAAATCGGCTTCTGGGAAAACCCATTTCTACAGTGCGACATTAACTATCATCACATCTTCATGTAAACGGCAGCAAACGTGTTAAAAATGGATGAAAAATGTAAATTTATCATTTCATGCAATACAAATTTAGTCATCATTTCTTCCCTAATTGTCATAAAGACTTACTTTTTATGTGTTTGAATTGGTCTTTCTGAGGATACATCACATGCACATATTTTTTGAATTTTTAATTTCAAGGTCAAATATTTTGATCTTTGAATTGTCCTATCTCAAAATCAGACATCTTAATTAAAAAAAAAAAAAAAAAAAAATGAAAAAGAAAAAAAATATATATGCTACTCTTATATTTGTTTTCTGTACTATTTGAACATATCATTTTGGGACAGCATTAAAATGCTGAGTTATAAATTAAAAAGCTACCTGCTTGTCCAAATTTCAACAGTAAACCCACTTATTTAGCTAACTTTTCTATGTACTACATCTTTATCTGAACATGTATGTATGTAATATACATTTTTTTTTTACTGACAATCTTTTTTTTTTTTTTTTAATTCTGCAAGTTTTTTTTTATTTTTAAGGTGAAGCTAGGGCCGTTATGTTTGCTGTAGTTTAATAAAAAATAATAATTTTATATTAGTACATAAAGTAAAGCAAAAAAAAAAAAAGTAATGTTATAAACAATTTTTTATTACATTTTTCCTCTACTTTTACAATAATGTTGAATTCAAATTCCACTCCCCCTCTTTCCAAAAGGATAAAGTTTTTAAACTATAAAATGGAAAGACTGTATGTAGAGTTCCATAAGTCTGCAAGAAATGCAGATTTGTAATATTTTGTATTCCGTGTTTGGTAGATTTCATATGAAATACAACCTATTGCAGTCACTCTTATGATGGAATTTCAGAAAAATCTTTTGCATATGTACACCGATCATGACCCCTAGATCCCAAAACTACCATTAGTAAAAAAGTTTTTTATCTATATCCACTCTCAACGGTGGCCAATGGCTAATTTCTAAACTGTTAGTCATAGACATATAGTTCCAATTGCAAAAATGCTTTAAAATAGGTAAAGAATTGTATTTTAAGTGATTTAGGTAAAAAAAAAAATTCTATAAAAATTAAATTTTTATAAGGTGTCCCGGTCCTATAAGTGATACTTAATAAAATTTTTTCATTAATGTAACAAGCAATGCAAAAAAGGTCCCATTTCACAAAACATTAAAATTGACCGAGTTATGCTGAAAACGGATGAGTTGGACTAAGTTTTAGGAGAACATATACTAATAAGGAAGGTCTCCATTGGGGGCATACTCAGAATTTTTTGAAAAAAATACGAATTAAACTACTCATGTAGGTAATAAAGGATCAGTGAAAATTAGCGGCGAAATTACATTATTTGATATGTAAAAAAATAAAATAGTTTGAAATAATTGACGTGAAAAGCTGAAAGCGATGCGGGATTTGGCGAGCAGTGCATTTCCTCGGCAAAAGCAGACGATTTTAACAAATCTGAAAATTGATTTTAATTGACTTCACTGTTAAAAATCTGCAGCATTTACTGTGACGTCACTCCACTACTTTTATAGAATATCTCTCTTCTGACCAATGAGAATGCTCCATAGCACGGTGAATTGACCATTTTCTATAAAAGCGGTGGAGTGACGCTGCAGAAAATGGTACAGATTTTTAGCGGTGTCATAGCTTGTGCAACACTGTTAAAAATCTGCTGCATTTTGCTGCAACGCACTCCACCACTTGTATATAATATATCTATTCTAACCAATGAGAAAAGCTCCATTTCACGGCCAAATAACCATTTTCTATACAAGCAAGGGAGTGCGTTGCAACAAAATGCAGCAGATTTTTAAGTGTATTTTTCAATTTGGAACAATTTTAATCAATTTAAATTGTGTTTTAAATGATAAAATATATTAATTTCATTTTGTTATAAGTACATATAAACGTATATGACAAAATTACACTTAAAGTAAAGTAAAAATGCAAAACTAAAATTACTTAAACTAAACTTATTTAAATAAATTGAACATAGAAAGTTTTTTCTTTAAAAAGTATTCGAAGCGTGAAAGCGAATTTTTCAAAATTTCGTTTTTTCGCCAACCGGAGATAAATCGCCAAATAAATGAAATTTTTATTATTTTTTTACGGACGTTATAAGGAGGTTTCGCCGAAATTTTTTTTATAAACATATATAACTATATGAGAAGAACATTCTGTAATTTTTTCAGATTTTTCTGAGTATGCCCGTATGGAGATCTTCCTTGTAAGTGCTTAAGAGCCCACAATAGTCACAGTAAAAGTACGCACAAAGACCCGGATGATTATGTAAAGTCTATGGGAGCATTCTTTTCTAATATCTCGCTCAAATTTTATTGTTTTTACATGATTTTTTTGCATAGGCTAGCTTAGGACGATCTACAACCGGGCTAGTTTTTACTTTTTTGATTTTGCTCATATATTTTTTATATTATGATAGTTTCAATTTCAGAACCGGTTTAAACTGGTTTTGAAAGTTAAAATATTTTTTTTTTTAAATCTGAAACCAAAATCGAAAAAGTAAAAACTAGTGTGGGCTCTTAAGAGCCCACAATAGTCACAGAAAAAGTACACAAAAAGACCCGGATGACCATGTAAAGTCTATGGGAGCGTTCTTTTCTAATATCTCGTTCAAATTTTTATATTTTTGCATAATTTTTTTGCACAAGATAGCTGAGGGCAATCCACAACCGGGCTAGTTTTTACTTTTTCGATTTTGGTTATATATTTTTAATATTACGATAGTTTCAGTTTCAGAACCGGTTTAAACCGGTTTCGAAAGTTAAAGTAATTTTTTAAAGAAAATCTGAAACAAAAATTGAAAAAGTAAAAACTAGCCCGGTTGTGGATTGCCCTCAGCTATCTTGTGCAAAAAAAATCATGCAAAAATATTAAAATTTGTCTCACTCAAATTTTAATATTTTTGCATGATTTTTTTGCACAAGATAGCTGAGGGCAATCCACAACCGGGCTAGTTTTTACTTTTTCGATTTTGATTATATATTTTTTATATTACGATAGTTTCTGTTTCAGAACCGGTTTAAACCGGTTTCGAAAGTTAAAGTAATTTTTTAAAGAAAATCTGAAACAAAAATTGAAAAAGTAAAAACTAGCCCGGTTGTGGATTGCCCTCAGCTATCTTGTGCAAAAAAATCATGCAAAAATATTAAAATTTGAGCGAGAAAATAGAAAAGAACGCTCCCATAGACTTTACATGGTCATCCGGGTCTTTTTGTGTACTTTTCCTGTGACTATTGTGGGCTCTTAAGGCGCAACACTAGTCACAGAAAAAGACCCGGATGATAATGTAAGTCTATGGGAGCATTCTTTTCAAATATCTTACTCAAATTTTAATATTTTTACATGATTTCTTTTGCATAGGATAGCTGAGGACGATCCATGATAGACCTAGTTTTTACTTTATCAATTTTGGTTTCAGATTTTTCTAAAAAAATTACTTTAAATTTCAAAACTGATTTAAACCGGTTCTGAAATTGAAACTATTTTAATATAAAAAATATATAAGGAAAATCAAAAAAGTAAAAACTAGGCCAGTTGTAGATCGTCCTCAGCTATCCTATGCAAAAAAAAAAAATAATAATAATAATAGAATTTGAGCAAGATATTTGAAAAGAATGCTCCCATAGACTTTACATTATCATCCAGGTTTTTTTCAGTGACTATTGTGGGGCCTTAAAGTATTATAAAGTTCATTTCCAATGCTGCTCAATGGCTAATTCCTAAACCATTTGTCACAGACATATAGTTCCAATTACAAAAATGTTTATAAGTTACAGAAATATTTTTAAAGCGATTTAACTGAAGGTACAGCCACTGTACAGCCAAGTTTCACCTGTAGTGTTAATTTTTATTAATTAACATCCAGATTTATTAAAATAATTGAATATGTGAGTTTCAAAATTCTCTTTATCAAGAAAATCAAATTTTAGAAATCTCGAAAAACCTTTAAATGCATCCATTGATTTTCATTATATATTTGGAGATTGTAGTCTCATATTAGTGAAGATTGGTATAGAATGAAAGAGAATATAAAAGTGATAAGGGGAGTTTTGAAATTCACATTCTCAATTGAACAAGGGCAGATCCAGCCCAACCTCCAGGGGGGGGTCACAATTTTTGTCAAATGATTTAATGAAACAATTTTAAAATACAGTAAATCTTGTGAAAACGGAATTTCGATAAAAAGTAGCAAATTTAGCCGATCGGGCATGAAAAAAATTGTGAATTTTGTCGATTAGGCACGGAAAAATCACGAACTTTGTCGATCGGATGCGAAAAATTTCAGATTTCGTTTATCGAGCAAGGAAAAAAATCTAATTTTTTTTATAATACTTGAAAAAATTGCAAATTTTGTTCATAGGTTGCGGAAAAGTCGCCTGTTTTGCCTGTTTACGGCTCGAAAACAAAGCGAATTTCGTTGATCGGGCGCTGAAAAATCGAAAATATCGTCAACTGGGCATTGGAAAATCGCCAGTTTTGTCTATCGGCCTTCGAAAAATCTCGAATTTTGTCTGTATGTCTCTAAGAAATCGCAAATTTTGTCGATCGAGCACAAAAAATCGCGAATTTTGTATATCTGGTACAAAAAAATCGAAATTTCGTTAATAGGGCACGGAAAATCCCCAATTTTCTCGATCACTTCGTAAAAAGCGCGAATTTATTCGATCGGGAAGGGGAAAATCGCGAATTTTATTGATTGGGAATAAAAAAATTGTTAATTTCGAGTTGATATGGAACGCAAAAATTGCCAATTTCGTGAATCGGGAAAGAAATTATCGCGAATGTTAGTCGATTCTCTTCGTAAAAAGAGCGATTCGGGAGATTGGGCATGAAAAACTCGCGAATTTTGACGATTCGGAACGAAAAAGTCGCTAATTTCGTTGATAGGGCATGGAAAAATCTAAGACTGTCGATGATGCGCGGAAAAATCGAAAATTTTTTTGAGTGGCTGCAGAACAATAGCGAGTTTCATCAGTTTATCGCGAGAAAAAAAAAATCCGATTTCATCAATTTACGGCAGGGAAAAAAATGCAGATTTCATCAGTCAGTTAAGAATCGAGAATTTTATTGTTCGGTGCGGAAAAAATGCGTATTTCATGAACAAGAACGGAAAAAGGCGCGAATCTCGTCAATTGGGCAAAGAAAAATCCCGAATATGGTCGGTCGCTTTCGTAAAAAGCGCGAATTTAATCGATCCTGAACGAAAAAAAATCGCTTTTGTTAGGGCACGGAAAAATTGCGAATTTTGTCGATCGGGAACGAAAAAGTCCCAAATATGGTCGATCAGTTTCATAAAAAGCGCAAATATAGTCGATCGGGAATGAAAAAAATCGCAAATTACGTTGATACGGCGAACAAAAATTGACAATTCCATCGATAGGGAAAGAAATTATCGCGAATACGGTCGATCGCCTTCGTAAAAAACACGAATTCGAGCGATCAAGTACAAAGAACTCACGAATTTTGTTGATGGGGTGCGGAAAAACCGCTAATTTTGTCGATGATGCGCGGAAAAATTAAAAAAATCTGAGTGGCTGTGGAACAATCGTGAGTTTTGTCAGTTTATCGCGAGAAAAAATCACGGATTTCATCAATTTACGGCGGGAAAAAAAGCAGATTTCGTCAGTCAATTAAGAAAAGTGTATTTGATTGACGAAGTTCATGTGCGGAAAAGTTCGCATTTCATCGAACAAGAACGGAAAAATGTGCTAATTTTGTGGATTAGGCCGGGAAAATCGTGAATTTTTTCAACCAAGTGAAGAAAAATCGCAAATTTCGCAGACTTCGTGGAAAAAATCTCAAATTTCGTCGATCACACCCAAAAAAATCGTGAATTTCGTCGATTAGGCATCGAAAAATTGTGAATTTCGTGGATCGGCTTCGCAAAAATCGCGAATTTCACCGATCGGGTGCGGAAAAATTGTGAATTATGTCGATCAGGCGCGGAAAATTCCCGAATTTTCTTGATTACTTTCGAAAACAGCGCAAATTCTTTCGATTAGACGTTATTTTGCGTTCTTGTTTTAGCACTTTTTACTTACACTGTGCATCACTCTTTGAAGAGCTCCAGGGGGGGGGGGTCATGACCCCCCCCCCCCTTGGATCCGTCACTGCAATTGAATTATTGCATATGTTTTATTTTGTAAGGAAATGAAGCTGTTTCTTTTCATGATTTTATTTTAAAAAGGTGTGTTATTTTGATAAGCTTTTATTTTAGTTATAACATTCGTATGTATGTTTTCCTAGTCCTCAAAATTTGTATTAAAATTTTAACTTACTTTCAAATATCCAATCGAGGTTCAATTTGCCTATTTATTTATATTCAATGATGATGTAACATTAATATGATTTTAGGTGCATACCATTTATTTATTTTATAGGACTACACCAAATTCTATTATGTTAAATAATCTAATAAAATTTCAAATTTGTATCATTTTGTAACGAATTGTGACTTGCTTTTCGTAATTTAATTTAATAATATTTCTCTTATTTTTTTGCTCATAATTTAAGTACAAGTTGTATATTTTGCTTTAATATGTAAACATCAACATAAATTCAAAAATAATATTGTAAAAATTATTTTACTTTCAATGTTTAATGTTAAATTTTATATCTGACATTTATTTTTATTTCCAGTAAATTCATGACTGACTCCTATTTTGCAGCAAAAAAAGATGCTTCAACTTTAAACAGCTATTATTCGGTTAGTTTTAATCGCAGAGGAATGGGACTTTTTTTGTATTATAGGACCTGGGGACTGTAAAAAAAATAAATTTTTGTAATTTTTTAATAAAATTTTGTTTTGACCTAATTTGCTTAAAAAATACTTCACCTTTTTTAAAACAGCTGGAACTATATATCTATGATAAACAATTTAGGAATTAGCCATTGGCCACCATTGAGAGAAGACACACTGTATATCACTTTTTTATGGACACAATAACTTCTTTAATTCTGCTCAAATCTCCTCCAAACTGATACATAAAATTTTGGTCTAATTCGTTTATGAGCAAAATCTGATCAATGGGGTGGAAATAAGGAAGATATTTGTGAAAACAGAAAAAAAAAATCCCCATAACTTCTTAATGAAAATAGATATCAAATCAGTTTAAAATTTATATTATTTCTAAAAATTGGGCGAAAAAAAATAGAGATTTTTGGAAGAAAAAAATTCATAACTTCGTCAATTCTCAAAATATCAAATCCAATTAGATTTTTTTAAAATGTTCTTAATATTATCTGAAAGTTTTATATACAAGTTTTTGATAGGACCAACTCTTACTGAAAAAAAAGGGGGGGGGGGTGGAAAAAAAATCCATAACTTCATCAGTTCTTAAGATATCAAATCCAATTAAATTTATTATTCATTTTCTCAATAATATCTACAACTTTTATATTGAAAAGTTTTTTATAGGACTAATCCTTATAGCAAAAATAAATTACACAATAATAGGAGTTGAAGAAAAAATCTCAAATCGAAACTGCTTATATTCTGACTCATTTTTAAATTCATTTTTGATTTTAAACGCTTCCAAACAACAAGTTCTCTTATTTGGGAACTATATAATGTGACATATTGGCCAGTTTTTTGATATAGATAGAATATATTTAAAAAAATGCTGACAAAATAGGTGTTTTGAAAAATTGAAGTATTCAAACAACAAACTGTTTATTTTCTGACTCATTTTTAAATCCATTTTTGCTCTCAAACACATCCAGTTGGCAGGTTTTCTTTTATAGGAACTGTATAAAGTGACATATTGGTGAGATTTTTGATAAACGTAGAATATATTTTTAAAAAAGCTTTCAAAATAGGTATTTTGAACAGAATTTCCTGGAGCGATCATAATGGAAAAATTGAAGATTTATGAAAATAACAAATTGCTTATTTTTGGACTCATTTTTAAATTAAATTTTACCCTCAAACACATTCAATTCACAATTTCTTTTATTTAGGATATTATTTAACTATATAATGTGCCGTATTGGTTGATTTATTCATAAAATCAGAATATACTTCAAAAAATGCTGTCAAAGTGGGCATTTTGAGCCGAATTTTGCTTAAGATAATTCTGATGAAATCAGCTCTTATGGAAAAAAGAAATTAAAAATTCTTCATAAATGACCAAATAAAATTGTCAAACTGGGTTTATCTCTAATCATATTTTGTTTTTTGTTGTTGAAATGAGCACTTAACTTCAAAATCTACCTGTGCCTATAGACCAAGCCAACAGGGATTTTGCTATTCTGTATTCGATGTACAATATGAAAAAAATTTCAACCTGGTTTATTGATATTTATATAACATTTGAAATACAGTAGACTCCCTCAAGTCCACAAACCAGAAATCTGCACATATTTTATGGATGTAAACAATGAAACTTTCAGTTCGGATATTGGGACAAAATTTGATTTTTTTTTTAGTTTTGTATCAATTCCATGTATTTTTTAATTTGTAATATTCTTGATACTCTATTCATGTTTTTTTTTTTTTTCCATGAAGGAAGAATAAATTTTTTTGAAAAAAATTCAAGATATTGCTGATATCATTGGTAATCACAATCTTCTTACCAAGTATATTTATGCATTAATCAAGACTTTTTGGTTATTAAGCCTGGCTAAATCTGAAAAAAAAAAAAAAAAAAAAAAAAATCCTTATTTTATGATCTTGATGTGAATGAGTAATGTACCTTTAAGAGGCAAGTTTCATGGAATAATTTAGGAAAAATACATTTAATCTTTTTAATGAATATTTAATCATACACTATTGATTATTAACTTGACCTTTGCTATTAGTACTTTAATCATTTTAAAAATTATCTAAATTTTTATTATTTTAGTTTATTACTTATTTTAATACTTTATTATATTGTAAACATTCATTATATTTTTGATTACAATATTAATTGCACTCAAATTACTGTTTAAAAAATGTAAACAAAGCAATGACCAGAAATCTGCAAAATTCTAAAATCCGCACAACCTCTGGTCCCAAACTGTGCGGATTTGAGGGAGTCTACTGTACTTTAAAGTATCACAGTATATTTAAAATAATAATAATAAAAATGCACTAACTGTAAGTCATTTTGTAATCATGTGATGAAATACTATATAGCCATATGATAAAAAAATGGTGTTTGTTTTTTTAATCTAATATACATATAAATGACAATACTCATAACATCAATAAGCATATAATATATAAATATATGCACTAACTTTCATAGTTTTAAAAAGTTATGGAATTTTATAGTGAATAATTTTTTTAATTTAGTAGAATGCAAATAGTTTGTTGAGTTTTATAATCAGGGATCATTTATATTCAACCAGTAGGAGTTACAGGATTCACTTTTCTACATTTATCAAAAACTATATTGCTTCAGGGAAAAGATCCAAGCTGTCACTTGTCTTAATATTTTCTTTATATGAGAGAGGTTAGACTTTTTGAATAGATTAAGGTCTATTTCTTATCCTTTTTAGCTGACTGAACTTGCAATAATAGTTTATATTTGAGTCATAAATAATTTATAACTTATTTAGAATAATTTAAAAAATATATCATACAGATTCTAATTAAAGGCTTAATTATCTAAATGCAAAACTAACTATCACCATTGACTTCTAACATAACTGAACTAAGAAATAGCAACCTTTCTTGAATCCAATATCAACCTCCCCACCAGCACGTGATGGTGGGAAGAATGGGCACCAAACTGGTTTCTCCCGCCAAACCTACCAGCCACCAAGACCTTTTTCGACTGTGTTACATTCTTTTTTTTATGAGAATGAAAGCAGAAAATTGCCAAAAAGGGATCATTGCCAAAAAAGACACCCTTTTGGTGAGGAAAACTCTCTGCCATTCCGGCTTCAAGCACTCCTGAAGAGAACAAAGGGATCCATTTTCTAGTCATTTCTGATCTAAGGCTAGCACTAAAAAGCAACTGAACTGGTTAGGTTCAGAAACTCTGGCTATAGACTGAGTCAGAAGCTGTGCAGGAAAAAGTCATACAAATGACTTAGCCACTTGAAACCTAGCATGCTATAACTTAACTGATAAGAAACAGTATGTTAAAAGAAGGTATCTATTTGACAATTTATGTAGTATATAAACCATATTCAGCTCAATCTTTTACTAGTTCAAGAAGGAAATTTGCTATACAATTTATGAAAAGGATTTTATTTAAGATTATTTTTTAAACTATTGAAAAGGGCTTTTTATCCTATAATATTATATTATAATATTAACTATTGGTAATTACAAATTTTATGGCCGACCTGAAACACACTGAAAACATCTTATTTAATAAAAAATCTTATAATTTACGATTTCAAATTTAAGGAAACATTTTTAATATACTATTCATTTTGTTGTGCATATTTTAGAAATTCACGAAACAAGTTTTAAAATGAAACTAAAATCAGTTCTTTAACTCAAATAGATTACTTGCTACAATAAGATTTTTAAAAATGTCAATGAATTTTTAACAAATTTCGAAAATCCAGCTGTCTAAGTTTTTACTTGATAAACTCAGACATTTATTTTTTAAATTTTTAATTATATCATAGACACTATTAAATGCCTCTAATTTAATTGAAACATTAAGAAGTCTGTTCTTCTATCTTGATTTAATGTAAAATGACCCTGTGTAAGAATTTGTCTTACAGATTTACAAAATAAAAAAGAAGGAGCAACACTTATCTTCATATGGATATCTCGGAGGCTGCAGTCTTCTTTAAATACTCTTTATTTCTTGAAAGACAGCACTTACATTTAGAACACTAACACACACACATTATTTACAAAAAAAACTTTTACATAATTCACCGGGCACACATCACCAACACAAGACATGAATTCACAGTTTACAACCAACTTTTCGAATTTTCGAACACTAAGAATAGAACATTTTTAAAAGAACTAGTGTTGCCAGATTTTTTTTAAGACAAAAATATTACAACTACATTTTTAATTTAGCAAAACTCAGGTCTCGTGACAATTGACAGTCTATTTTTTTTCTTTGGAATGTGCGTGTTACATCTTTTGTTTACTAAGAAACATACATTTACTTACCTTCATTGTATGAAACCATCCTCAGCCTCACACCCTCTCCAAACACACACACATATATATGAAAAAAATGCTTTGCTGTCTTTACAATGAAAAAAGATTATTTTTTTACTATTAATAATTCTTAATTCTACTATATACAACTTATAGCTTAGTCACCTAAATTTGTGACTTTTGTATAGAAATTAGGAAAACAGTTTGCATTTTAGTTTTTAACTCAGCATCCTGTTGCTGTCCCAATATAATATGTTCAGATTTTATAGATAATAAGTCTATGAGTAACATATTTTTTTCAAAAGAAAATTAACATGTTTGATTTTGAAATAAATTAGGATCAAAATGTTAGACTTTGAAATTAAAAAAATACATGCATGTGACATTATATGAAAGCCCAATTCAAACACTTTCTAACAGTGTTGAATTCAGACACTTTACTCCGGGAGGAATTTCTGTGGCTCTGGGGAAAACAGTGTGGAGTTCCAGGGAGGAAATTGTATTTTTTGACAATTTAAAACACAAAATCTCAAAACTTCCTGGGGCGGGGGGCTGAATTCAAAACTGCTTTCTAAAGCCATAAAAAGCAAGTCTTTGTGAGAATTGGAGAACAAATTTTGACTACTAGATTATTTACGTTTTTCATACATCTTAGAAGCTAATTATCTCCAAAACCAAATGAGATAAACATTAATCACTGATTATTTATTCATTTCTCTATGATTCTAACAATTGAGCTTAATGTAGGAAAATTCTGAGCTGCAATCAAATTATATAAAATACCCTGTAATTAGAATCACAAAATAATAATAAATGTATGAAAAATGAGCAGGTTTACTAAATAATGTTACACTGTGGATGTGTGAATGCAATCAAAATATCATTTGCGTAATGTGTTAGCTAAATGTATAGAGTAACTTTTATAGAAGTCTCAAAAACATAGCTTGAAAATTCAGAAAATTACCATTAGTAGAATAAACCCAAAATCTGTTGTTCCCAAAAGGAAGCAAAAAGACAAGGAGCTGTATCCAAATATAGCAGTATGTGCAATTTTGTGCATATTAAATAAATATTAATCAATGAATAATATGGATGCAGCTCATCTTTTTGCTTCTTTTGGGAACAACAGATTTTGAGCTTATTCTATTGACAAAAATTTTCAGAATTTTCAAACTATGTTATTGAGACTTTCACAAAAGTTGCTCTAACATTTATCTAACACATTATGCACATTATATTGTGATTGCATTTGCGCATGTGCAGTGAAATATTATTTAGTAAACCTGCTCATTTTTTATACACTTTTTATTATTTTTTAAATTCTAATTACAGGGTTTTGTGTGCAATGTTTTTTGTGATATTTCCTGAAAAGAAAATTCTTTTATTAAGAGCTTTGCAAATAGGTAAAAAACTTGGCAAAATTTGGGACTGTTTTTATGAACCTTAATTGCTCAACAAGTGACAGGGTTATCCAAAAGATATTCATTCTTTTACAATTTGTTGATGGTCTTCTATAGTCTGTCTCAAAAGTTTAAGCACAAGCATAAAATATCGAATTTTAAATTAATTATAAAAAGTTAGAATTAATACTTTTTTTATTTACATATTTCGCGATATTACTTAAATAAACGATATCAAAAATAGAAAAAAATAAATTACATAATTTTAAAAAATACAATTAAAAAAAAGTTATAAAAAAACTGTCACAAAAGTTTATGCAAAATGTCAAAAACAACCATATTTATAATTTTTACAGAACTTTTACTAACAAATTTTTTTCCCATGTTTTCGGATTAGTTCAAATAAACATGCTTTCGTCGAAATTATAAGTTTTTGTGGGGTTTCTGGTGGCAAAGAATACCATGCTTTCTCAATAGCCTCTTGGGAGTTCTTCAATAGAATCATACTGCTTTCCATTGCCTAAACTTGGCGGGTTAAAATATTTCAGACATTCTCAATCGGGTTTAAGTCTGGACTTAAAAGCTGGCTAGTCAAGTACTTTATCATTTTTGTGAAAAATCCAAAGTTTTGTAGAATGGGATACGTGGATTGAGGCATTGTCTTGCAGAAAAGTTAATCAAAACCCCCCAAAATGTCACCGAATGGAAGCAAATGATGGTTTAGCGTCTCTAGAAACATTTTTGAATCTTCTCTTCTTTTTAGAAAAGCCAGAGAGGGCTGGCAAATGTCCCAAATGCCCCCCAAACAATAACGGATTTACCGCTTTGCTGCCTGCTGAAAAATATCCTTCGGTTCTTGCGTAATCATGCCAATACGCGTTCCAACCATCAGGGCCATCTAAGTTCCACTTTTTCTCATCGCTGAATAAAGCAGTAAGCCATTTGTCCCCATAAGATACGTGTTTGTAAGCCCAGTTCATTCTTACTTGTTTGTGAAGTAATTTAAGAGACGGTTTGCGAGCCAATTTCTTTTACATGATGTAATCACACGCTTTAATACGTCTATTTACAGTGTCTTTGGACATCTGTACTCTGAGATTATTTTTAATTTGCCGTATGGGGACATATTTTGTCTAAATACCAATTTCCGTATTTTCCGATCAATCTGAACAGTCGTCATACGTGGTCGTCTACATCTTGACTTTCGCTTAAAATTATCATTTCTAGAAAGTACTCGATATATACATAGCTTTGATCAATTTAAAGCTTTTGCAATTTCAGAAACAGTTTTATTTTGAGATTTCAATTTAAAATCTTTCAAAATCTCACATTTTGTGAATTTTTTACCCTTTGTCATGTTTAAAACATTAGGAAGCAATTTCTCCACCTTTTATACTTGTATAAAAGTACAATATGATGTCATGCAATGTCATTACACAATACCAATCCTGTGTTTCTAAAAAAATTTGCATAAAGTGCTTAAACTTTTGAGACAGCTTTTCTTCAAGAAAAAAAGAAAAAATAAATAAAAATAAATATATTTTTTATTTTAACTACCCAAAATGGCTTATTTTATTTTATTTTGATTAAATGTTGAGCATTTATTGCAAATTAGCATAAAATATTTTCTTCTTCAATTATTTTAAACCAGATTTGCAGAGTGCTTAAACTTTTGAGACAGACTATATGAGGTTTCGGGAAAAAAATCACCATGGAAATATATGACATGCATTTTCTGTTTACACACTTGGAGTTTCAGGATAATTCCTCTTTTATTTTTCTAGATATTTAACAAAATGTCTAAAATTGCAAGTGACCGGTCACCTGTTGATCATACAAGTATACTTATGCTCAGGAAAAGAAAAATCACAGATAATGTATCAATATAGTAAATTTAGTATTATAGTTCCCATAAATAAGCTCATCACCAGGCATGAGATTGCAAAAAATTGAAGAAAGAGGAAAAGTGCGTGAACCGGAAAGTGAGAAATTTTTTTAAATAGCCCACGTGTAATACAATTAAGAAGCTTAATTTATTCACAACAAAAATGTCAATACTTTTGTTTAAATCCTGTTTTATTTTTTGTATTTATTTTTTAGGGAGGAGGTCAGAGTAAACCATTTATGCAAATATTATAAGTAGTTCTGAAATTAAACTTTCTATTCTAAGTTCATACTTCTGAAGCAATGTTTTACACAGCAATCTTAGCTAGTTGTACAATTTAAATTTTAACATGTTTCAGTTAGAACATTAATTAACAAACATAGCAAGCTAATGTTTAATTTGCCACTAAACTGCAAAATAGTTGTTGAAAATAATATTACAGGAAATTTTCGGCAATTCTATTACGAAATTCGTATTTTTTCTGTGATCTTTTGACGAAAATCACGTTTTTTTCGCGATCTTATGACGAAAATCACGTTTTTTTCGCGATCTTATGACGAAAATCAAGGTTTTTTAGGGATCTTATGACGGAATCCGCTTTTTTTTGCGATGTTTTAGTGATAATCGCATTTTTCTGGCGATATTTTGACGAAAACTGCGTTTTTCTAGCGATACTTTGACGAAAACCACGTTTTTCTCGTGATGTTGTGACGAAAAAAACATTTTTTTCCGCGATCTTTCGACGAAAATGGCGTTTTTTTCAGCGATCTTCTGATGAAAATTGTATTTTTATTCCTCAATATTTTGGCGGAAATCGCGTTTTTTCCGCGATCTTTTAACGGAATCGCGTTTTTTTCGATCGTTTAATAGAATCCGCGGTTTTTTTTTTTTTTTTTTTTTGCGATGTCTTAACGAAAACCGTGTTTGTCTCTCGATATTTTGACGAAATTAGTATTTTTTCGCTGTCTTTTGGCGAAAATAGTGATTTTTTTTGCGACCTTCCGACGAAAATTGCGTTATCATTCCGCGATATTTTGACGAAAATAGCTTTTTTTCGCGATATTTTGTCAAAAATGTTTTTTTCCGCGATCCTTGATTATATAAAAAATCGAAAACGCTGAAAATGACAAAAAAGCGGAAAACTGCGGATCCGCAGAAGAATCTCATGCCTGCATCACAAAACCTTTCGTAGGTTAAAGAGTTAAAAATCTTGATGCTATATACAATATAAAAAGCATGTTAATGATTTAAAAATTTTTTAAATGGATTTTTTATTTTAAAAAAAAGTTAATAAATGGAAACATTCAAACAGGCATCAAGAAATCCTCCAAAGGGTGACAAGGCACCCACAGGTTCTTGGTTGGACAGCCTAGATGTAGATGATTTCTAATGACAAAATAAGCCACACATAAAGGAATTCTACAATTAAAAAAAAAACTTTTGTTTATTTTTGTATTGATAAAGACTTGGATACAATCACTGTTAATTTTTTTTTTTTGTGGGGGGGGGGGGGTAGGGATGGGAGTATTATACTTCCATTCTTTTAAGAAGAAGCAAAAGAAAAACAGAAGGAAGAAAAGAACAATGGAAGAGAAGGAAAATAAGACTTCTTCCTGTGTTCCTTGCATGATTTTTAGGAAAATAAAGCAGATAAGTGTGATCACAGATCACACATAGTTTTGTGTAATATTTCTTCCAAAACATACTGAGCATAGTTCGGTATTCCCTGCTGCAGTGGTGACCCCCCCCAAACCAAATGACACAAAGTACCCCCCCCCTCCCCACTAAACAGAATATCAATCGTAAAATATATTCTAGTTATAATCTACTGCACATTCAAAAGATAGCGAGTTGAGTATTTCATATTGCCCTTATCTAGAATTTAAAGAAAGAAAACACAGGAACATTTATGAAAATTCAATGTTGAAAAAATTTAAAAGTGATATTAAAAGAATCAAGATTTACAAAAGATAGCGAGTTGAGTATAGCAGAATTTTTTTCTTATTGTCCTTATCTAGAATTTAAAGAAAGAAAACACAGGAACATTTCTGAAAATTCAACACTGAAAAAATTTAAAAGTGATATTAAAAGAATCAAGATTTACAAAAGATAGCGAGTTGAGTATAGCAGAATTTTTTTCTTATTGTCCTTATCTAGAATTTAAAGAAAGAAAACACAGGAACATTTCTGAAAATTCAACATTGAAAAAATTTAAAAGTGATATTAAAAGAATCAAGATTTACAAAAGATAGCGAGTTGAGTATAGCAGAATTTTTTTCTTATTGTCCTTATCTAGAATTTAAAAAAAGAAAACACAGGAACATTTCTAAAAATTCAATGTTGAAAAAATTTAAAAGTGATATTAAAAGAATCAAGATTTACAAAAGATAGCGAGTTGAGTATAGCAGAATTTTTTTCTTATTGTCCTTATCTAGAATTTAAAGAAAGAAAACACAGGAACATTTCTGAAAATTCAACATTGAAAAAATTTAAAAGTGATATTAAAAGAATCAAGATTTACAAAAGATAGCGAGTTGAGTATAGCAGAATTTTTTTCTTATTGTCCTTATCTAGAATTTAAAGAAAGAAAACACAGGAACATTTCTGAAAATTCAACATTGAAAAAATTTAAAAGTGATATTAAAAGAATCAAGATTTACAAAAGATAGCGAGTTGAGTATAGCAGAATTTTTTTCTTATTGTCCATATCTAGAATTTAAAGAAAGAAAACACAGGAACATTTCTAAAAATTCAATGTTGAAAAAATTTAAAAGTGATATTAAAAGAATCAAGATTTACAAAAGATAGCGAGTTGAGTATAGCAGAATTTTTTCTTATTGTCCTTATCTAGAATTTAAAGAAAGAAAACACAGGAACATTTCTGAAAAATCAATGTTGAAAAAATTTTAAAGTGATATTAAAAGAATCAAGATTTACAAAAGATAGCGATTTGAGTATAGCAGAATGAGTTCTTATTCCCCTTATCTAGAATTTAAAGAAAGAAAACACAGGAACATTTCTGGAAATTAAATGTTGAAAAAAATTAAAAATGATATTTAAAAAATCAAGATTTTTTTAACAGTAAAAAAAAGGAAATACATTAAGAATTAAAAAATCCCCCCCCCCCCCAAAAAAAAACTAAATTGTATGACGCATCTTGTGTCATCAAACCCCTCTCTGGGCACCCCTGCCCTGCTGATATTATAAAATGAGCAAAAATTGTATGTGTGTATGTAAATTTTATCTGAAGGAGACTCAGTACTCTTTGAACTTTTTTTAAAATTTAAGCATTTTAAAGTACATTTTTTACATAATAATAAAAAAATTCAATGAAGGAAAATTATTCTATCAAGAAATTATTCAATTTCCCTGGCAAGATTATTTTTGAACATTTTGAGCTATTTTTTAAACTATTCATAGAAGTGTGCTGTATAATTTTAACCTAGGACAACATGTTCATATGAGATGAATGGTTTTTGCTTTGTCACATACAAATGCAAATAATAATTATCACCTTATTTATAGTCCATTTACTTAACGGAGGCGGTTACATTCCCCCACTGGCCTTGCTTGCTATGGTGAAAATCAGCATATTACCGTCTTTTTTCGTTTTTCCCACTGCAGTTCCGCTCTGACTGTTCGGTCAGTTAGAAGTCGGGAGGAAGCATTCATTTTTGCGTGTCAATTTCTCCGTTAAATTTTGTGCATTAGCTCAGGTTTTACCTGGGTTTGAGTGATGTTTATTTAATGGATATGCAGTGCTGTAACTGGGTGGGAATGCTGTTCCCAGAAATATTTGGTTTATTAGTGTAAAAAAAATTAAATATCGCCCACGAGCACTAACTTTTCTTTCTTTTTTTTTGAGCAAAATGATAATTATTGTTATTTATTATGATGATGATTATCAAGTTTATTGATACTGGAGACTAGAGAAGAGCCTAAAGAGTTAAAATAAAACTATAGAGCTATAATAACTAGAATAAATAATTATGATTGCTAAATTTAACCATTATAGTTACGTTTCTGTCTTGGAAAAAGTCGGGTTTTGTCTAAAAGTTTTAAATTGGATTTTGGCTAAGTGAAAATCCGGTACCATTAACATCTACTCTAAAAAAAAATAAGTTCTCACAAATATTTTTTCCAACATCATGAAATTTATCCTACATTTATTTTCTAAACATCATTAAGCTTGATTTTTTTCGATACATTTAATATTTATTTTTAAAATATCATCCTATAAGATATCTTTTATTTTTTCATTCAAAGGAAGTGTAAATGAACAAAATGAGTTTAATCAATTAACTTTTATCAATTATAGAGTTTGTAGATAAATATTTTCCCCCTTGTCTATAACCCCCTCACTCCAACCCCCATTTCCTCTTTGGAAAAAAATTCTAAGCTTTATGCATTTATAGCTAAATTCTTAATGCAGAATCAATAATTATGTGAAACAATATCAACTTAGAACAATCAGGGAAAGATAAATCGCCTACTTTAAGTAAACTTTTATTTACAACTTAATCATTAATCTTTTTGATTTTGACTTAAGCCAGTTTAAACTAAACAACAAGTAAGAGAACAAAAAAAAAAAAAAAAAAAAAAAAAAAAAAAAAAAAAAACACAAGGGTATACTTACGTTAAAATTTGTAATAAAATAATTATTTTGTATTTATAGTTTTATTGTATAAAGCATGAAATTCCTATGATTAATTCTGAATTCTTTATTTTGTTTTTCAATTATTGCAAAACAAAAAATTTTATCCTTTTTCAAATAATAATCTTTAATTTTATGGTAAATGGAGAATTTGCTAATCGGCAAAAGAAAAATTATGTAAAATGTGTTAATCGGTTGTTGGGAAAACCTTGCTAAATTCATGATTCAACTGTTGGTCTTAGTATTATTTATGATACGGATTATCTACATTGGAATGTGTGCCTTAGTGGGGTGTACTTTCTGTGTGTGTGTGCTTGGGAGAAGGTGATCTTTCTAAAAGAGGCTAACTCACATTTACGAAAGGTTCAAAGAGATCCACAGAGTATTCTGAATTATTAGGCTGATGAGCGCGTTTTGGATAAAACCCAGCACCTCCCGTCTACCAGCTTAGAGAGAAGAACGTCTTGGCTATTGATTTAGCTCATTCAGATGTTAAAAAAATTTCAGCCTTTTGTGGAGAGGGGGAATGAGATGTAGAGAAATGGAAATTTGTGAAGTGTAATTATTATTTTTTTTTTTTTTAGCTTTTTATAGAGCTTAGTCCTCAAAAGGATTTAGCTCTAAAAAGAACTTTTTTTTATGGGTTTATTCTTTTTTATTTTATTTTAAATGTAAAAAGTGCCCTTTTGAAAATAGTAGCGCCCTGCCCCTTTTTAAACCTGGGGAAACTCTGTATATATATATATATATATATATACATAATTATATATATATATATCCCCATAGAGTTAACTATAGAAAAATCCAAAATCCAAAACGTGCTCGTCGGCCTAATAATTCAGAGTATTCTGTGGTTCTTTTTCCCATAAATGTGAGTTAAGTTCCTTTAGAAAGATCCCCTCTCCTGCGCACACACATGGACACATGCGGAAAGGATTAATACGGGATTAAAGGATTCAGAATCAAGCATCAAGGAAATTTTATGCTTTATACAATAAAACTATAAATACACAATAATTATTTTATTACAAATTTTATCGTAAATATATGCTCGTGTACTT
This sequence comes from Maratus speculifer, assembly GCA_964019185.1. Classification (NCBI taxonomy): domain Eukaryota; kingdom Metazoa; phylum Arthropoda; class Arachnida; order Araneae; family Salticidae; genus Maratus; species Maratus speculifer. The sequence continues at coordinate 145,730,300 of OZ025293.1, forward strand.
TTTTTGTACCCTGACTTGTTGTTCAGTTTAAAGTTTAAACTGACTTAAGCAAAAAAAAAATATATATATATATATATATATATATATATATATATATGATTAAGTTGTTAATAAAAGTTTACTTAAAGTAGGCAATTTATCTTTCACTGACTGTTCTAAGTTGATATTGTCTCATATAATTATTGATTCTGCATCAAAAAATCAGCTATAAATACATAAAGCTTAGAATTTTTTTCCAAAGAGGGGGATGGGGAGTTATTGACAAGAGGTAAAATTATTTATCTACAAACTAATTAATAAAGTTGATTGATTACACTCATGTTGTCCATTTACACTTCCTTTGAATGAAAAATTAAAAGATATCTTGTAGGATGATATTTTGAAAGTAAATATTAAATGTATCGAAAAAAAATCAAGCATAATGATGTTTAGAAAATATATATATATAGGATAAATTTCCCAATGTATATCCATTAATAAATATCACTCAAACATGGGTAAAGCCTGAGGTAATGCACAAAATTTAACGAAGAAATTAGCACTAAATATGTGTCTGTGCAGCTTCCGATCGAACTGTCATAGCAAAACAGCAGTGGGAAAAAAGAAGAGCGGCGTGTGATTTTCACCAAAGCAAGCAAAGCCAGTGAGGGAATGTAACTGCCTCCGTTAAGTAAATGGACTATAGTCAGAGACATTGTCACAAATTCTGTGATAAAATAAGTTGAAGATTAGTTTAAAAAGTAGTGGTGACAATTGTAAAAACCATATGCACTCTGGGCCTATCATATTACGAAATGTATTTAAATTTCCCTTATTTCTTATCATTCCATTCAACCTGTGGCATTTTACCTACTTTCCATTATCTTTCTTTACTTTATCTTGTAGTTATCTGTAAGTAAATTCTAGATTAAATATTTTATTTACTTTCACATGTTGAAATTTCAATAGTTTAAGTCTTTAATTTAAATACTTTTATTATCTTTATTTTACCTTGAGTCATTTTTGCATACTGTAATTTCGTGTAGATAAGCCGCAGCTCAAACAATTCATTTTCGACCCAGAAAATCCATTCAGTAATTTAAGATAAATACATACTGCAATACAAAATGTTACATTTTATTTTTCAAAATTTCTGGGTTGAAACAGAATTTTTTTAGCTGCGGCTTATCTACGTGAAATTATGGTAACTAATTTCCCCAGGCTTCAGTGTTTACTTCTTACATTTTCCTGACATCACATTATCTCATGGCATTAGTTCTTTTTGTTGATTGGCACATCAACAAACTTCAATATGATGATCTTGTAATTTCACAAGTTACAAAGGACATTAATAGGAGGCGTTATTTGTGTCCAACATCTGTTTTCCTATTGTGGCTGGTCACTATTAGTTTGTTTTTCCTGGTACCTTCTGGATGCCGAAGGTGGGCATTTGATGTGATCATCAGATGTGATGTAAATGGGCATTGTTGGCAGATGGGAGAACTATTTATAGCATTAGTGAAAGTACATGAACAGCTTCATTTAGTTTTTAATTGTATAAATTTTGATGCACTTATATATATATATATATCATCATTGAAGAGGATTAAACATGTTTGGAGGTTTATAGTGCTACATGAAATATGACAGGAAATTTGTCACACATCTGTTCTTACCACTTTCCGGCCATATCTCCATTTCTATGGTCAATCAATCTTTATTTATGTTAACCTAATTACAGTTACAACTTTATTAAATAGTTTATTCATTTATTATAACATTTACAGTCTATTATTTACCTTTTATTAAAATACCATTTTTACCTTTTCATTTAACAAGTCTCTTGTTATTAAAACTAGTTCACTTTATTTATAACTCTTTATTAAAGCTTTCATCTACATAAACAATAGTTATTTAACTTACCTTACATTTATTTCAAACGCTTTATCTTTAAAACTCTCGGTTTATTTTCATTGTTTTTCCCGTCGTACTCGTATGCAATCGGAAGCTGTAATGACATGTTTCTTGACCGTCACTAGGTGACATCATTTGTCTACTGCTCACTTCCGGTATGACGTTTCATCACGATGGTTTCCCATTTGACCATTGCTTCATCTGTCCTTTTGCATGCATAAAGAGTTTTTTTTTAGTTTTCCTTCTGGTATAAATACTTTGACAATAACATAGTTCTTGGTCTTAATGTTTCGCTAAGAAATGATTACATTCGTCTCTTTTCTGTTTAACAGTTATGTTTTGATTTATAGTTTTGTTTCATTTACCTGCTTGTGTTGTGCCGTTCATTAGTTTTGTTAAGTGTTTTTCACTCACTAACTTATTCAAGAGACCGCCTTGCAGTATTTCGTTACATTCTTCTTCCGATGTCCAAGATAGCTGGCAGCTGTTAGGAAGTGTTTTAATGCTGGACTTAAGTCAGCCACCTGCATCGTCTCTGTTTGTTTTGAGACCGGCTATTGTTTTTGAGGAAAGGACAGTAACGATAGTGATGTTTATTTTAAATGAAGTTTCTCCAGCTGAATGTCCTTACCGTGTTTGTGGATAGAAATGTTATGTGCTTCAGATCGTCAACTCATTACTTCACAGTTGTTTTGCCATGTAGTCTGTTTATTTTGTTTTCTGTTTTAATTGTTTAATAGATATAAATGCCTTTGTTAATTATATTGCTTTTATCTTTATTTTTCTTTTAAATAAAAGTTAGTTTGTTTTTAACTTATTTGTATTTATTTCATCAACATACAGTATTTTAGTTATTTAAATTTCTGGACTTTAACTTTTTACAGGTTTAGGGACTAACAGCAAAAGCTTTCATTGTGCTAGTTAATTTTAATCTCTGCTAATTAATATTCAAAATTTAAATCCGTCAAAATACAGTAGAGGACTTATTATCTGAAATTCCAAAATCTAAAAAAAAAAAAAAAAAAAATGTATCCTTTCGCCGGGCATGCAAATTTTCATCACATGAGCAGGTGCATATTGTAAATTGTACAACAGGAGGAAAACATTAAATTATTGCTGTTTTGTTTTAATTTTACAAATAATTTAACATACAAATATCATAAGTTTTCTCTGCTCACAATTTATAAAAGTATTCTGCAATACACTTAGATTTATTTTGTTATAACATATCAAAGGAGGCGTGAAAGAAAGCGAATATTGTACATTTTAAAATGTTGCATTCGACGGAAGGTTAAATTTTCTAATTTCTGAAATTTTTCAAACATTTTACATACTTCTTTTTTTTTTTCCCAGTTGATTGTTTTAATATGCAACCATTAAAAGAAGTTATTTCAGTAGCGGGAAGACACAGAACCCTCCCCCTCCTGCTCCCAAAATTAGGAAAAAATTTTCTTTTTGTCAATTTTTAGTTTAAAATTACTTTATATTGCAATAGTTTTTTTAAAAAATTGTCAAATATTTAACTCCCCCGAAAAAATACTATGGCTATGCCATGGTATTATTTGAATACACATATAATAGGAGAGTTCTGTTTATTTTCTTGTATCCTTCCTCTTTTCTCAGACATTCCAAAGAGGTCTATCTGCTCACAGTTTCTAATTTTTTTTTTTCCAACAGAATTTGCAAAAATGGTTAAATATCATCATTTAAAAAGCTTTCCTGCATGGTAACATGCAAAATTATTTAGGAAATAAGATTTATTAAAAATGAGCTATCAAATTTTTTAAATTAATTTTTGTAGCTGTAAAGAAAAAAAAAAAGGTACAGCTTGTAGATAGAATTAGTTACCTATTTCATTTTTTATTATTATTATCTTTGAATAATGCAGCATTTTTTGTTTACATAATTTAAAAAAAATTCAAACCATATGTTTTATTTATTTTCTATATGGGATTATTTTAATTTTGTTATTCTTATGTTTTTGAAAAATTCTAGGTTTTTCAGGAAAGGGAGGGAAGGGCAAAAGGCTGAATTTCAAAAGGACCCAAAATCCAAAAAATTCCAAAATCTAGAAAGCCTTTGGCCCCAAAGATTCTGGATAATAGGTACTCTGCTGTAACATCTACTTATAATAATTTGCGACTTTAGAAAGTGTAAGAACGGTTCCAGGTCGTACCACTCTCATCTGCGAATCCACTGTAGCTCAACGCCACGTTAGGCTTAGCTGAAAATTGGTGCTAAAATGATGTTTTTAAAATTTCTTCCACTTGAAATAATGTTTGTTCAGCATATTTTCATATAAAACATGTATATGATACCCAATTATAATGCATAAAGATATCAGCGGAAGTTTGAACTGATAAGTTTTTTATCGATAGTACAATTTTATTTTATGGAGTGAAGGCGACGTCTTGCTCTCATCTAACACTTTTCAGTGCTGCCATCTATGAACTAACAAAGGACTCTCAAACCTGTTTTTAAAGAGACCATCTACTTTTCCGCGGAAAAGCGAAACTCTGCTTTTTTTGCGACGAATTTTACTACCCCTGAGATCGATGTAAAGATACATTAAACTGTATTGATATTTTTAAGGGGGGGGGGGACATAACGGATGAAATAGAACAAAAAAGCCAGTACGAACTGCACCAAATTAAGCAAATTTCTGCAAATGATCACAAAAAAAAAAAAAAAATTGAAAAAAAAAATTATTTTCATCAGAGAATTGCGGGAGATAATGCGATTTCCATCAAAGGATTGCAGAAAAAAAGAAAAAAAAACTATTTCCGTTAAAGGATTGTGGGAAAAGGCTGGATTATTGTTAAAGTATCACGAACAAGGCGCAATTTTCGTCAAAAGATTGCAAGGAAAACACGATTTCCGTGAACAGGCTGTAGAAAAATACTGGAATTTCATCAAAGAATTGTGAATAATACTCGAATTTTATGGAAAAATCATGTAAAATACTCAAATTTTGCAGAAAAATTGTCTGAAAATACGCGAATTTTGTAGAAAGATCCGGGAAAATATCAAAATTTTGTAGAAAAATCGAGGAAAATACGCACATTTTGTCAAAAAATAGCAGAAAATAGGCGAATCTTAACGAAAGAACGTGAGAAATATGAGAATTTTGACGAAAGAGCAAGGAAAATATGCAAATTTTGTCAAAAGATCGTGGAAAAATATGCGACTTTTGTCGAAAGATCGCGGAAAATACGCGAAATTTGGTGAAAAATCGCAGAAAATTCACAAATTTTGTCAAAAAATCATGGAAACATGCAAATTCTCGAAAGATAGTCGAAAATACGCGAATTTTCTTGAAAAACGGTGCTATTTTTTATACGAAACTACTATTTTTTTTAAAAAGTTGTTTTGTTTATATTAACTGCGTATAGATGGCGCCAAATCCAAATTTAAAAAACAAAACACAAAGCTTCTTAATTCATGCCTAAAAGCATCGAACTAAAAGCCTATCATATGCCCATGATTAAGGCCACTGCCGAATCACACTTTTAATAAAAATAATGTATTTTAAAATTTAAAAAACTTCAATATTTAATTTTAATGCTTTGTGAAATCTTCAGAAATTGAGTTTCATTTAGCTAATTATTATTATTTTTATTGTAATAAATAGTGCTCTTTGTTTTGAAATTAAAATTTGTTCAAAAACTAAATATTAAGTTAAAAAAAAAATCTTCATAATTTGTATGTGTAGAAATCTATTGTTATTTTTAAAATGTGCTTTTCTGCAATACAAACTCTTCAATGCTAAAATCTTCATTCTGTTTGTATTATTATGAAAATGAAATGCAAGTGAAAATTCTGTCATTTTTGACTTATATACTAGTGGATATATAGTTTTAAGTATCAGGACATAAATTAGAGAGTTGACTTTGTTAAGATGAAAGCAATGTTGAATTATTCAAGGTTCGGCTGCATGCAATATTTATTATTCGAATAAATGTGGTTCTTGATTTAATGAAGCTTTCTAACAGATGGAAAGGCCAGCTACCTGCAACATGTTTCAGTTAGCTATTTTTTTCTTTTTATTTGAAATAGATCATTTTTTGTTTACAGTAACTCTCTCTCCTCTTTTGAAGATAATTACGTCTCAGATAATTAACCTGGTAGAATAAATCTAACCAACTTTTCTTTTAGAAATGGATTGTATACTGTAAGGTTGTAAGCTAGGTCCTATGGAACCAGGGGGGAGGGGGGTCACATATTGGTGCTACAACTTGATTATGGCAATAGTGGTCTGAGACTTTGGCTTTCTGGAAGTCTGTGCCAAAGTACCCAGAGTTGTTTATAATTTCTTTGTAACCCTACAAACAGATTTCGCTAGGGGGTTCTGTTAAGGACTGCTGCAGTTTGCAAATTCATTTTGTTTCTTTTCTCCCCCTCCAAAATAGCACCCCTAGTGGCAGTAAGGGATATTTTGGAGTACATCTCTGGGAGCAGTATGAGATATTTAGGAAAGCATTTTTAGTGACAATAAAAGGTACTTTGGAGAATTCTTTTGACTTTAAATATAATTAAGTTTGGCTTGACTTCAAATATAAATCTCTTGTGAGGAGAGGAATAAATAAATATAATAAGATTTTTCCTATTCAAAACATAAGTGAAAGTCAGGTACTTTTATTTAAAATTTAATGCTATCCAAAGTTATTTGAAGTTAAATAGATTTGTTAAAGCAAAGATTTAAATGTAATTTTCTTTGAATATTTTAATTTTGAAATAGTTTTTGCTTTTTGGTGCTCTTGTCCATTTCTATAAGTAAACATTGATATGGTCATGTTATATGTAATGAGCTGATATTGAATAAGAGAGATAATGTCAAATTACTACATATCAGGGATGCTACTCATGTGGGAGAATGAAATTCCCTGACTTTTCCAGGTGTATTTCAAGAAAATTCTAGTCCAGCGGTGTAGCGTGTGGTGGACATGCTAAGGATAAAAAAAATGTTGTATTTCTTGAATACAGTTGCTAATAATCTCTGAGCTAAAGCTCTTTATCACAATTCCCCTCCCAAATCAATAAAAATATTGCTTTGTGGTTTGCAATTGAAATCGCTCTCATTAATAATTTATGATTGCGAGATTTCAAATAAAGTTTTCCACAAACTGTACAAACTTGCTACAAAATATTTGTGCACTGAGTTCACAAATATTCATTTCATTAACTATATCCCAAAATCACTGTGTAGTTAAAATTTATTTTCATCAGGAGTCAAAAGGGAAGGGGAAACAGATTGGGGAGATGGAGGCTTGTGATAATTACTTATTGTTACCAGTGGCGTAGCTACGGGGGGGGGGGGGGGGGGGGACGGAAACTATTTTACATATTTTAACAATATACAAAAAATTTTGACCTTTTTTTTGTGCTAGTGTTTTCTATAGTATAATATATTGTTATATCTAAATAATGAAGAAAGGAAAAATTTCTGTAAATATTTCTAGGAATGGTTAAACATAATCGGTACTGAAGATAATTGTATTTCTGAATTGAGGCACAAAATGATTAAATAGGGGAGCTAAATTCAGAGGAGCTTTAAACCAAAATTATTTCACATATTTTGAAAATGAATAAGAATTGTTGACTTTTTCTTTTGTGTGTGGGTGTGAATGGTTTGAAGAAATTCGGTGAGGCTGGGAGGAATAGGGAATAGGTATAGAACGACGAAAAGAGATTCATAATTGTCAATCGCTGATGAAGGCTTTTAACTGTCTAGTCTGAAGTCAATAAATCAAAAAGCTTTCTAGCGATTTCAAATCACATTTCTGATATAAAGAACATTTTTCATTTGTATCTAGCTAACCAATCCCTAAGTCAATTTTTCCAAATGAACAGCGAATGATTAAAACTGTTAGGAAAATATATTTATATTTTCCCCATATTCTTATCACTCCACTCAAACTCTGTCCCATTCCATTCTTCCCCATTTCATCCAACTTACATTCTATAGATCTGTTTATCTTTTATTCTTATCAGTAAATAAATTCTGGCTAAATCACTTTAAGTTTCAATAGTATAAGTCTAATTTAAATACTTTCATTATCTTTATTTCAGCATTTAAATATAATTTTATTCTAAATAAAATATAACTTAATGTTTGGTCACTTCTGTTTAACTTACGTTCATCCTTCACTTGCCGACTTGTATCACGGTAAACATGTTTCCATCCTGTCATCATGAACAGCGGCGAACATCATCACGGTAAATCGTAATCTGAAAGGTTACGGCAGTTTTTGGTAGATGCCGTTGCCTGTCTGGATGCACGTGCTTGCCTATCGTGGATGATCGCTATTGGTTCTTCTGCTCGGGTATGTTCTAGAGGCTGTAGGTGGCGTTTGAATGTCGTCATAGGAAATGACGCAAGTGGGCGGTGACTGAGGATGGGAGAGCTATTTATAGCTCAGTGGAGAGACCTTGAGTGCATCGTTGCTTTTGCCTGCCTGCATGTATGTTGTTATAGTTTTGTTTTGTCATCGTGTTGTCTTCAGTCATGTTTATTTATAGTGAAGTTTTAGACTGTTACCGATGCGTGTTATTTGATAAATCTTTTGGAAAAATATCATGAGTAGATAAAAGATTAACTTTGTTTCTGTTTGGTCGGCACATGAATAATAAAGATGAAGTTGATGCCTTGAAGAATATATCGTGAGGTTGTCAAGTCTGGGACTTTAACTTTTCAAGAATAGGCGAAGACAGCCACGTCACCAGCGACATGTTTTTATTAGTTGGTATTTTAATTTTATATTTCTTTTAAATTGGAAATAGTTTATTTGTAAAGTTTCTTTTCCTCCTTCCCTTGAGATAACTTCTTTCTTAAATGATTTTTCCCGTATCGCGGTAATGTGACCAGGCCTAAAGGGATCCAGGTCAATTTCTTTTTAAGACTCTATAGATGGAATTCGCTGCTGAGTCTTTGCTAAGATTTTGTTTTGCTACGGTATGGGGAATCTTTAGATTTTTCTTTCTCGCCCTCCAAGTATAGTCTCATGTGGCAGATACGGGATTTCTTGGAGTTCACCGCTAGTGGCAGTGGCCGGTGTTATGGGTAGTATTCTTAGTGGCAGTGAGAATTAGCTACAGAGAAAGTTTTTGTAATTCAGTATGGTTAGTGGAATCTTTCGGGAGGAGAAAAACATTAATGTAATTTATTTTATTTTAATTGAAAGTTTAATATGGGTTAGATTGGAAACTGAAGTTTAATTTAAAGATGAATTTAAAGTTAATTATTATTGACAGTTTTAAGATTGAATTTTGAAATACAATAGTTTGCTTTTGGTGCTCTGGTTCATTGTGTTAGTTAAGCATATAATATAATTTGATTATTTATTTGACTTTTATATAATTTGGTTTTAATTTGATTTTATATGTTTTAATTACGAATTAAATAAAAGTTGTTTGTTGTTTATAAATCTGTTTGGTTATTTTTTCCTCATTACATTTTTCCTAAACTCTATGGGCAAGTTTCCACAGCAAAGTTTCACACTGCGTATCTTATCTGCTAGTGTAATGTCATTTTTAAGACTTGTCCTTGATTTTTCAAGGACAACAAAAACCTCTATTCAAATTTAAATAAAATATCTTTCAAAATGAAGCTCTGGGATGTGTCTCCAGTGTCTTCGGAAACGTAGAACAGGTGTAATATGCGCGCATCTCTAACCAATAAAAAACCTGCATTTGAATTGATTATTTTCAAAATGAATTTCCGGAACGTATGCGCACTACCTATGTCACCGTGTAGAAGGCATGCTGCGCATGTTCAAGAACATCTGGAGATTATCATAAAATGAGTTGAAAGGGAAAAAAATCTGTTGAAATTTGCCCCATGAAATCGTAGATAAATATACTCCTGGCGGTGGAAGATAGAAATAAAAACTGTAAGACATTCGAAAACCAAGTTGAATAAGAAAAACCCAGTAAAATTGGAACCATAGAACCCGAGATAAGAATTCAAACCCTGCTCATGAAGATGGAGCTAAAAACTTTAAAAAAAAATCATTGGAAAATTTTCATGAATTGTCTGTTGAAATATACTCCGTACAATGATCGTACAATGCTTCTGATCGTGAAAAAAAGTGACTTTGAATGGTGAAAAAGAAGAGCTTATACAATGATTTATCAATCCATCGAAAGAAAATTTCAAATTCTTATTGCTCAAACAGAAAATAGGCATGGGACATCTTGAAGTTAAACTTTGAACTCACTTCCCGGGCACATTTAGCTGGATTAATGGATGAAAATTTTAAAATGAAATTAAACTCACAAGAAGAAACTATTGGTTTATTTTGCAAAAGAATTGAAGAAAAAATATTTCAAATTAAAGAAGCAGGGTTTGAAATGCCGGAACTATTAGTATGTTTTCAGCTAATCCGTCGGTTACCTGAAGAATATGATAACTTAGTTCAAATGTTATATAGATTAGATGATAAAGAATTCAAATTAGAAAAGGTATCGAAAAAGTTAATTAGTGAATATGGAAAAATTTGTCTGAAACGAAAAGATGAAAGTAAAGAGGTTATCGCTGTAGGTGATGCTTATGCAACTAAGTTTAAAACTCCTACCGATAAACCAACCAATACAATGAAGAATTCAGTGAGTGATATAAAGCCATGGTTTTCTAATAGTGGAAGCCAACTGCGACCCTCTAGATCCTCGTATACTTCACAATCTAATCGTATGGGGCCGAGTTTAATATGCAGTTACTGCAAGTGCCCTGGTCACTCTGATACAAGGTGTTTCAAAAAGAAAAACGATAGAGGGAAGAAGCAAGTGTTCAACAGTGAAACTACAAGGCAGCATGAATTCGCCCTGATGTCTTCAAATGATAAAATTGTGGAATTTCTTCTGGACTCAGCGGCTACTTCTCACTTTACGAATGACAGGAGTCTATTCAAAACTTACAAGGACCTCCCCCCTCAACAAGTTCTAATTGGAGACAAGGATTGTTCATCGGAAATACTGGGCATAGGAGATATAGACTTTACCATTCTAGATGTAACAGTTAATGTAGAAATAACTTTAAAAAATGTATTATATGCTTTTAATATGAGATGAAATTAAATTGGTGGGTCTAATATAGATATAGATTGCAGGAAACCAAATTCATTGGGGGAAATAACAAAATGATTGTGTATGATAAATTTAATAATTATTGTTTTACTGTACCTAGAGTAGAAAAATTGTATATTGTAAAAGCTTATGCTTCAAAATGGGAAAAATTTGCTTTTTCTACTAGTCTATTTTTCTATGCAGAAATAGTACATCGTAGGTTTTGTTATACTAATTTGCCTTTACTTGAAAAAATGAGTAAAAATAATTGTGTTAAAGGTATTGAAAATATTAAGTGCAAAAGTAAAAATAAAATATGTGAATCTTGTGTAACTGCAAAATTGAATAGAAATTCATTTAAAAGAAATTGCTTGTATAAACGCACTTCTAATCAAATTCTCGATAGAGTGTTTATGGATTTATGGGGTCCTAGTCCAATTAACTCTTTAGGAGGGGGGGGGAATACTTTTTGTCAAGAATAGATGACTTTTCGAGAAGAACTGAAGTTTATATTATTAAACATAAAACTGAAGTTTTTGAATGCTTTAAAAAATTTTTAGCTAAAGCTGAGGGACAAACTGGTAAGAAATTAAAATCTGTACAGACTGACAACGGGTTGGAGTTTACTCATATATAATTTGAGAAATTGTTAACTGATTTCGGTATAAGAATCAAAAGATCCTCCATTTATGCACCAGAACAAGTGGGCGTTGCTGAAAATTTTAATAATAGCAATGAATGCAGTTCGAGCAATGCTACACGATAGCAGATTAAAACCATCATTTTGGGGGGAAGCTCTTTTAGCGTTTGTTCATACAAAAAATAGAACCGAACAGTTTAACCCAAGGTCTTACACTGCAAGAATTATGGACGGGATTCAAACCTTCGGTAACACATTTAAGAATTTTTGGTTCTTTAGCGTTTGCTCATGTTCCTAAAGTTAAACGTAATAAACTTCCATCTAAAGCTTTACCAGGTATTTTAGTTGGTTATGCCACAAAAACAAAAGGCTATGGGATTTATATTACAAAAGAAAGGCGAATTATAGAAACTATTCATGTACGTATAGATGAATCCAAAAAGGGTGTAGAAACATTATTTGGGGGAAATAAGTATAAGGATGACATATTGAATTTTAATGAATCTCAAACTGAGACAAATGGTTTAAGTAACGTGACTTTAGATCTTAATCATAAACTACCAGGAGAAAATTTAAATGGAGATGAAGAGGAAATGGGGAATAAGATAACTTTAAGTTCTATAAATATTTCAGAATGGAAAAGAATTGAGAAATCTAGAACAAAAAGCAAATAAACTCACATATGAACCAGATAAATTTGATTTTAAACCTAAAACTACTTATCTTAATGTTGAAAATTTAAATGAAACCTCTACTAGTGATTCGGATGATTCATATTTAAATGAATTATTTCAACATGAATTTTACAATACTGAAATCCCTAAATCATTTGAGGACGCACAATTAAATCCAGAAAGCAAGAAATAGATGACGCAATGAAAGAAGAACTTGAGATGATGAATAAAAGAAAGGTTTGGCGGTTGGTTGATCCACCCAAAAACACTACAATTGGGAACTAAAATGGTCTATGGAGGCGCTACTCGCAGCCTTCGATACAGGATAACTGTCCCTTTAATTTCCCTTTAACTAATGTTAAAGTCCCATTGAAACAATTCTGTATTATAAATGTATTTAAAAGTTTTAGATATTCAAATTTGTGTAATATTTACTTCGTCATATAAGACAGAAAACAAATGTCACAGGAAATCTGAAATTGTGCAAAAGAATAATTATTCTGAACAGTTTTAAAACGCATGTAATGCAATGAGCTTACATGGCGTTATCCTGAATGGAGAAGTTACATCTTTTCTCCACCAGATGGCATATTCAAGCGCTTGAATTGCCAATAGTAGGAAGTAAATGGGTTTATAATATAAAAAACATGAAGAAAAATTGTAAAAAGTATAAAGTCAGTCTCATAGCTCAAGGTTTTAAACAGAAACCACGTATTGATTTTAATGATATACAGTAGACTCCCTCAAATCTGCACTCCTAAAATCCGCAACTCTCTAAAATCCGCACATATTTTACGGATGTAAACAATGAAACATTCAGTTCAGATGTAGGTGCAAAATTTGACTTTTTTAGTTTTATATCAATTCCATGTATTTTTTAATTTGTAATTTTTGTTAAGGTTATTAAATTCATGTTTTTTCATGAAAAAAGAACAATTTATTTCTGAAAAAATAAAGATATTGCTGATATTATTGGTAATCACAATCTTACCAAATATATTAAGCTTTTTTAGATATTAAGTCTGGCTAAACCTGAAATAAAGCTTCATTATTTTATGATCTTGATGTGAATTAGTAATGTACCTTTATGAGGCAAGTTTCATTCAATAATTTAGGAAAAACACATTTCATCTTTATAATGAATATTTAATTGTACATTATTGATTATTAATTTGACCTTTGCTTTTAGTATTTTTATCATTTTAAAAACTAACTAAATTATTATTATTTTAGTTTATTACTTATTTTAATATTTTAGCATATTGTAAGTATTCATTATACTTTTGATTTCATTATTAATTACATTCAAATTACTTTTTAAAAAATGCAAACAAAGCAATGACCAGAAATCCGCAAAATTCTAAAGTCCGCAAAACCTCTGGTCCCGAGCTGTGCAGATTTGAGGGAGTCTACTGTATTTTCACCTGTTGTAAATTTTTCAATTATAAAATTAATGTTCATTTTATTGGTTTCTATGTTAAATTGGTATCATGTAGATTTAGATGTGAAATCAGCTTACTTATACGGGTCATTAAAAGAAACTGTATTTATGAAACAACCTCCCGGATTTGAAATGAGGGGAGCTGAAAATAAAGTTTGCTTGTTAAATAAATCTATTTATGGTTTATGGCAAAGTGGCAGAGAATGGAATTCTGAATTAGATACTCTATTGAATAATCTAGGATTGTCTAAATTAAAATGGTGTAATTGTCTTTATAAGTTGAAAAGTAATGCAATATTAGTAGTTTATGTGGATAATTTAGTTTTGTTTGCTAAAGATAAAAATATAATGCAATCTGTAACTAATATGTTAAAAAATAACTTAGAAATTACTGAAATAGGATTAACGAAATATTTGTTAGGAGTTAACTTTGAACAAATTGATGATTCAACATTTATTCATCAAAAAACTTATATTGAAAGATTAGAATTGAAATATAAGGACTTGCCTAAAAGTCATATTAAATTACCTTTTAAAATTGGCTGTATTTTACCAGATAAAGTTAACGAAAATGAAATTATAGAAAATGAATTAATGAAAAAATTTCCATACCGATCTTTAATCGGAAGTTTGTCATTCTTGTCAAATCAATCAAGACCTGATATTAGTTTTTCAGTAAATGTAATGTCACAATTTTGTAATGGCTATACATATAAACACTGGTTAATAGTAGTAGATATTATGAATTATGTTTTTGCTACTAAAAGTTTTAAAATAAATCTATCTAATGTAAATTCACCAAGTTTATATGCATATTCAGATGCTAACTGGGGATGTCAACTTACTAAACGACACTCAAGCAGTGGTTATATAATTTACTTTAGTAATGTTCCTTTTGCTTGGAAAACATCAAAGCAGAAATGCATTGCACTCAGTTCTATGGAGTCTGAGTTTATTTCATTAACTGAAAGTGTGAAGGAACTGACTTGGTATTCAAGAGTTTTAAATGAACTTAACTTGTGTGACAGAATAAAACCTGTTCAGTATTGTGATAAAGAATCTGCTATTTATTTTTCTAAAAACAGTCAAGAGAACTTTAAAACTAAACATATCGATATCAGATGTCAATTTATTCGGCAGTTAATAAATGAAAATGTTTTTGAGTTAAAACATGTAAGTTCTAAAAATAACAAAGCTGATTTTCTAACTAAACCTCTGCTGGACGTAAAATTTCAGAGAGCTATTTGTAATATTTTTGATTTTAATTGTAAGAAAAAAGAGGAAGTTTTTATGACCGATCGGCCATATGTTGGAAATCTTGACAAAATCTTGTCCCTCTAAATTTGTTCAGCAGTGATCGTTCCGATCCAGTTTTTCTTTTTGCATTTTGGTCGTAAGGGCACTCTTTTTTACCTGTAACTGTATGCATAATTTTATTTCCGGTTTATGTACTGAGTAAATATATCTAGAATGTAAAGCATCCACATGGGTGTGCTGTGATGGACAGACGACCTAATCGATGGGTTTAATTTTTGCTCTCTGCAGTTTAGAAGCAGTTTTGCCATGGATGTATGTTAAACAATGAAGTACCTAGCAAATGCTGGAGTAAATAGTTTAAGTTTAACATTTGAGATGAATGAAATAAATGGACATGTTATTTCTAATTTGAACTGTTTCATAAATGTGCCATATTCTTCACGTCACACCACAGACCTTAAACACTGCATTTAACTCTGCTCTATCCCCCAACAGTATCCAATTTATTATAAGTTAATTAGTTTTGGGGAAGAAACTAAAATGGGATTTTTGGTAAATGGGACATTTTTTGGGACCCTGTGTGTCAAGCTAATTTTTTTTTTTTTTTAATTTCAAATGATTCTGACTTTATATCCTTTTGTTTATGGGCATGAGAAGACCCTTGCGCTACTTCACATGTTTGAGAAAAATAAATTAGAACGTTATTTTGAGTCAATACATGTAAGGTTCAAGCTAAATTTCATCTCCTTCATTTTCAGGCACAAAAATACTATTGGATTAGGTCACATATTTGAGAGAAATAGATTTGTGGGTCATTTTGTGTAAATACATGGCAAAATGAAGCTTAATTTATCTAAAAAAAAACTCTAACGATTTTTAATATATTTTGTATTTTTCCATTTTCGCGCATAAGTCCACTGGGCTAAGTCACACGTTTGAGAAAACTCGAATAGTGGATCATTTTGTGATCATTATGAAGTTGAGCTAATTTTATAAAAAAATGACCCAAATGATTTTGAACAAATTTTACATATCACCATTTTGGAATAGATAAAGATCATTGGGCTAAGTCCATGTGGGAGAAAATTCTATTAGAGGGTCATTTCTAACAGTTGTCTCTGATTAAATAAGGAGACGACTATTATTTGCATTTAATAGTGACAAAGTAAAAATCCTTTATCCTTTGGGTATGCACCTAATCTTCTGGGTTAAAATTATACAGCATACTTCTTTGAATGGCTAAAAAATAATAATAGCTAAAATGTTCAAAATTATATGAGAAGATGCATTTTAAAATTTACTTAATTTTTTTCATTTTGCCAGCGAAGTCAAACAATTTTTAGATACAGGGTTGGCGAGTTTTTGGCCGAAGGTGGAAAAAACTGTGGAAAAAACCTGGTAAAAACTGTCCTGGCAAAAATAGGTTTTTGCCAAACAGGTGGCAAAAATAGGCTGTCCATTTAATTTTTTTCCCCAGAAAGAGAAAAAATATTTCACGAAAGAAAAAATAAACTGCATACTTAATTAAAGAATCAATGTTATTCTAAATTTATTTTAACTTTTAAGTTAAATAAGTATAATTATGCGCTTTATGAAAGAATACTAACTTTTATAACAAGATTATAAATGAAAAAAATTCCAATTTTATATAAATAAATAGAAACTTCTTTATTCATGTTTATACATATATTAATAATTCACATAATAGAACTGTTCAGACTGAGTAAAGCATTTATGTTTATAGCTTATATATGTTAGAAATTCGAAGAAACAGTTATAGTAACCTAAATTTAATATAAAATTATATTTAAAGCAGAAAACTATTAAATTTCAAATTTTTCAGCAATATCTTCCTCACAACCTAAATTTTTTTGTTTTAGCATAGCATAGCAGTAAACAAGTTTTGAAAGAGCATCTGTTGATAGCTTATTTCGAATCTTAGCTTGCACAAATGAAAAATTTGAAAACAATCTTTCAATAGCAGCACTACTTGCAGGCATATTTGAAGGTGTGCTACTAATGAACAGAAGTTTTTTGAAATTACACAAGCTTATTCAATACTTCTCCACCAATTACATGCACTGACACTATTAATCACTTCTGCAAAATATGAGCTAGGAAAGGATTCTTCTTTGAGCTTAAAATTAATAATATAAGATATAAAATCGGGATTGATTTTAGATAACCATGCTTTACAGCTTTCTTTTTGTTCATAATTTAGAAGTTCATCTCTGTACTTTCGATGTAACAAATCCGCTACAAGATGACGTGGCAAAATCGCTTGTTCAAATATCTATTTTAGTTTTGAAAAATGTGGTTTTAACTCTTCATTTTTCAAAAGATTTAGCCATACATGACAAGCATCTGCTATGGTGGGGGAAGGGTGAATATAATACAAAAAGATAAAGTGACAACAGGCTACTTACTGAAAGTAAATCTAAATAATTTTGTTCCTTTCTAGGAGAGTAAAAATGACAGAAAAAAATCTAGTTTCCTAATAAGCCATAATAGTTTTTTCGATGTATAATTTTCAATTTAATTTACTTATTTTATCTTTAACAAACTAGTTTCATCAGTTAAATAGTTATAAAATAGTACCAGACTTAGATATTTACATTTCTTAAGTCTCATGACATAAAACAAGAATAACAAAATTGTATAAAATCTTTTGATAATTAAAAAATATATATACATATTATTAACTGATAAAATATTTTACTTACAGGGGTCTGTCTAGACTTTTCTCACAGGGTCCTGCTTTTGTTAAATTGGGAAGTTTTTCTTGTTTTTGTAAAAATTCTAGACATAGTTTTGTAAATTTTAAATTATCAGTGTTTTCAGGTTCTACCCTTCACATATAAAGAAACCAAGTAATATATTTTTTGGTGAGTTCAATCGTTTATTAACAGGGCAGATTTTATTTTTAAATGATTAAATTTGTGAAAAGTTCAATTTGAAGGTGAAACGTCTATTTCAGAGACAAATAATTTTATGAAGGGTCCTGTTTCAGGTTAAAGAATTTTGTAAAGGATCCTGTTTTAAAATAAGTTATTTTATGAAGGGTCCTTTAAAGGACCTAAAATTTTCTTAAACATATCCCTGGCTTAAGAAAAAAAAATTAGGTATGTAATTTTTTATTTTGTTCTTAAATTCTTAAGTAAGAGTGAATTCCACTTATTTTTTAAAGATTTAAATTATTTAATATTAATTAATTAGCAAATTAAATTAAAATATTAAATAGTATAGTGTTATATTTAATTGTTTATACCATTATTATCCTTATTAGCATGCAGATTTTATTACACATTAAAGACAAATAGGTTTTTTCCATTTTTGCTGGTTTTTTCCATTTTTCCCCTGGTTTTTTCCAGTTTTTGCCACTGTCCTGGCAAAAATACCTTTTTGCCGGCAAAAATGCCAACCCTGTTTAGATAGAATAATTTTTTTGATTGAGTTCTTTATTATTATACTAAAAATGTGCAGTTGTGGGGAAAAAAAAAGAATTTAACACTCCTACTAATTCCTGAACAAATCATTGTGGAAGAAATTTACTGGTACTGAATGATTGGAAATAAAGTCTACTTTTAAATGATGGATATAAAATTTGCTTAAAAGCCCATCTATATATATTAAATTGGACAAAAATTTATTTTTTTTTCAATTGCAATACCCAAATTTAGTGACCAAAAAATGTCCACTTCTCGAAAATGTGACCTAGTGCAATAACTTTCTCATGCTTGAAAATGATTGGATACAAAATTTAGTTAAAATGGGTTGAGCGTTTTTTACTTTCTTCTTTCACAAGAAGAAAATATTGGATTTGTGAAAATTTTCAATATTTAGTTCAATGAATTTGCACATTCTAATGCCCAGAATTTAATAAAAATTTATATCCATTTAGTCCCTGATATATATTGGTGCTGATTAGTTTTTGGTGTAAGTCACTCAACAGGTGTTGCTGTTATACAGCAGTTTTCACGATTTCCACAATAGCTCAATCTCCAGAACTAATGCATGAATTTTTAATTAACTTCAGATTCAGTTAACATGAGTTGATTTTTTTCTATTTTAATGTAAATCTCTCAACAGGTTGAGCTGCTATCCTGCATTTTTTGTGATTTCTGTAATAGCTCTATCCCAAAAATTAATGCACGGATTTTCATCAAACTTTAGATTAAATTAGTCGTTGAAATGGTTGGTTGGTTTTTGTCGTCTGATTATCTACGCTAATGGGATATAGGACCAGGGGGAGTGCCCTCCGTGGGGGGTCTTTCTAAGGGAACCTAACCCGTATTTACGCAAGGTTCGAAGAAAACCACCAGTCGTTGAAATGAATTGAAGTTTTTTACATTTTGATGCAAATTCCTCAACAAAGGCCCCATTATGATACATTTTGTACCATTTCCTCAATAGAATCTCAAGAATTAAGCCACGAGTTTTCATCTAACTAAGGACTCAGTTCGATGTTGACACAAATTTCTGCTGATTAGGTTTTGGTGTTAGTTGCCTAAAGGAGGCACTGTTCTGCTATATTTCCAGAATTTACATGACTTTAGAGACAGTCATACCTTAAGATCTAATGCACAGAATTTCATATTGTTAGACTCTCCAGATTGCCATTTAAATTTGACACGCTGCTAATGAATTTTGAAGTATTAACATACATGAGACAGAAGAATGTTTTGGGATTGCCACATCCAACTAGTTTATATGTAATCAACTTAATCCTGACATGACCCATAATGACCCAAAGTGATCAGTAATCCAATTTTCATGAACATTTGACTTAGCCCAATGGTATTCTCCTGCTTGAAAATGGCAAACTACAAAATTTAGTCAAAATCATTAGAGTAATTTTTAAGATAAAATTTACATACATACATATACAATTTTTGCTAGTGTTATAATATAAATTAGACATATCATACCATCAGGTATTATTATTGTGGGGATCAACATCAGTACAAATCCTTTGTTATATCTTTATTATTAAAAAAACACTATTTTCAAAAAAAAAAAAAAAAAAAAAAAAAACTAACTGTAAAAATGTATATTCTAAACAATCATTAAAAATACATTTAGTTACTAAAGCATATAATCTGACAATTAAAAGGTATATTACATACCAATACTATATTTCTTAAGTGGTTCTTATTTTCACAACCATAATCTATATTTCATATGATACTGCATCTTCTTGAAAAACCACATACATTTTCCAAATACATAAGCTGAATCTTTTTACAATGTTCATATGTACAAATATACATACAATCACATGACACAAAAAACTACGTAAGACTGTTTCAAGGATTTTTGGATTCCTTTTCTCAGTATGAGAAAAAAAAGAATAATAAAAGATTAAAATGGGTTCAAAGAACCGTAAGTAAAAGAAAGATGAAATGAGACCTTTTTGCTTCCTGACATTCAAGATGATTGATACCATCTGAAAACTATTCATATGTGTTTCACATATGATTTTGGCACTTAGAATATGAGGAAGGAAAGGCTGCAGAAAATAGAAAAATAAAATAAAATAGGATGCAGCATAATATGAATTTTATTGAGATAACAATGAAATATTTAAATAAGATTGTTATCACTGAATTTCAGATGTTATGATTATTTTGTAACTACCTGACTTTTATAATAGATAATAAATAATAATTATGCAGTTTAAAGATAATTTTAAGCTTAATCACAATTATAAAAGTCTCCATGAAAACAACTAACTTTGTATTGTAATCTATTTTTAAACAAATTATATTACACAAATGTATTTATAAGATGCAATATTTAGGTTGATTTAAAATTGATCATGAGATATAAAATTATTTCACTAAGCTTCTGTTTATTAACATACAAAAAAATAATCAGTTAACTGTAGTTTAAATTTTGAATATAACTTCAATTTGAGTACTATTAAAATAGTTTATTGTTAGGAGATAAATGGTCTATTTTTTATAATTTTTTTATTTCAAATTTTCGATTATACAAAAGTAACATTTCATGTAGCATGAATACAATTTTTTGAAACAGATATGACTCTGATAAAAAAAATTCTGGAAATTTTTTTTGTATATTTTTTAAGTAAATATTCACTTTAATGGCACTTATTTGATATTATTTGTTATTATTACAAATGAATAAAAGTAAAAGTATTATATTCATAGACTGATGATCATTACTTTCTTTTTCACTTTTCTTAAAAGAAACAATTATTTCCACACTACATATAATTCATAGGTATAAACTATATTGAATTTACTTGATAGAGCCTAATAAATTAATATGTGAATATGGTCCAATTTCAGTACTGTTTACAAATGGCAATGTTTGAATAAATTGATACAATGAATATTTATTTTTAAAAATAAAGGTATAAACAGCAAGAGGATAAGATACCTAACAGAAAATCTACGTTTAAAGATATAACATAATTTATTCATGATAATGATATTTTATTATACAGAAAAGCAGTAGTTAAAATTTAATAAATCTGTATTGGACAGAATCAGTCACAAAATTAAAAGAAATTTACATTGTAATGTGTTAATTTCCTTTAAAAATATTTTTACAAAACTATTACACATAGTTATTAATCAGTTCTATGAAACATTCCAATCAGATTCTTTAATTTAAAAAAAATATCACTAAACAATTTCACATAAAAATTATACATTTATCAAATAAAGCAACACGTAAAATCTGCCAACTAAAACACTAAATATATTCTTTTGGTCATTACATATAAATATATATAAATTTTTATTTGCACACACTTCATTAAAATATTAAAGCAATTACACTAAGATTTAATAAAAACTTTAACTATAACATATCTTTCATGTGATTCTAAAATAATAATATGTTTTGACAGAAAATTAATAGGAACTCGAATACAACTTATAATTAAAATAACTTTGAAGTTTAGAAATACAAAGTTACATAATAAAATGTATGTAACTTTGTACATGTAAAAAAGAAAAGAAAAGAAAAAACTATTCTTTCATTGCAAAGATGCCATATAATTTGAAAGTTAAATAATTTGTGCATTAAGAAATAACATCATGATAATGAACAATGATGTAGGCAACAGTTGTGGCAAGGTGGTTTCAAATCAGTTCACAGTTTTATATGTATATAAATATGTACACATATGTCCAAACTTATCCCAACAACAAAATAATTGTAATTAAGGCAAGGGAACTGCAGATTAATTGCAGATTTAGATCCTTCAGATACACAGCTTAAGAAACCTCAACCAAGCCACATGAAGTAAGCACAGAGTTCTTCTAAATAACATGATGTAAAGCTAATCGAAAAATATCATGTTCCACATAAAAACTTTCACCTAAGCTTTTGAGCACAAATGTTTGATGAAAAGTGTGAGGAGGATCATCATCTGTCTGCAAGAGAAAACAGATAAGAACATGCATATATTTATATATATATATACACACACACACACAAATAAAGAAGTAAATTTTAATTCCTATAGCTAATATTTTGCCTTTGTATCCTTTCATATTCTATTGCAATATGTTATATATGCAACCTTTTTAGTTATCATGATCAAAATTCAGAGAAAAATGCTTGTTGGAAGGTGGGAAATTTTTTAGCTTGATACACAGGAGTCTTCAGCATGAAAATCCTTAAAACATTTTACCTTTCCTGGATTAAAAAATATAGTTACATATTTGTTTCATAGTTATATCAAAATCACCATCGAGATAGAAGATTAAAAAATGGAAATATCATGTATAATTTTACAAAGGGAAATGTTTAATATATTTTTTAAATTTTCACATTTGCACCTTAAAATCTGCAATTTTCTATATTCTAATTTCCTTACGCATCCTGTAATGTATTAGAAGCAAAAATCAGTCATGTTGCTAGGCTTTTGAAATTCCAAGTCTTAAGGCACAGACAGATGCTTTAAAGATTCCTTAAAAAAAAAAAAAAAAAAAAAAAAAAAAAATGGATCCTCTTTTACATATAAGATATTTTTCATACAAATTATGCTCTTTTTTTGTTATCTTTTAAGAGAAAAAATATGCATCTTGAAGAAATAAAAAAATATTTTAATGTGTCCCTTCCTCAATTTTTTATTTGAATGTGCAAACCTGGGATCACTGAAAAATATTTCTGAGTCAAACTTAACAGATATGGGAAAATTCACTTAATAAAACTAAATTATTATTTTTTTCTTCTAGAATAAATGAAGAAAAGTTATAAGCTTTAATAGCATCCTGATACTTGTTTAGAGCCAGTGACAAAGCAAACTTTACAAGCACACAATAAAAACATATCTCTCTTCTTATCATGATTTTAATTTCTATCAATGAAGCTAATTTTAGGAATGTAAGATTTAAAAATAGATCCTTTATGCACAAAAAAGCAACTGCATACTATATGGAAGTAAAGTGAATTGACTAAAGAATGAAAGAAAAAGTCCATCCAACATAAGAGATTTTAATAGGTGTTTAGCCATTTTGGTTTAAAAATTTTAGAAATTTCATACTGCACTTTACTTTTCAAACCTGAGAGTTGGAACAATGTTTTAGTAAGATGAGATGCAATTTATTTTGAATATCTATTGAACATATTTAAAAACAAAAAAATACTAGAAAAACCTTCAAAATCTTTAGGAGGCAGGGAAAAATGTGATATAACTGAAGGTTAAAACTGTATAATAAAATTAACAAATCTAATAAATGTCATTCTATAACAAAAAGTATATACAGGGTGTCTAGTAAATGACTGACCCATTTTGAATGAAAATAACTAAAAAACGGTTTGAGATAAAAATGTGCTGTTTGCTGCATTATTATCAGGAAATCAGTAAATTTTTAGATATGCACTTCCTTAAAACGGTTCGAATTTTGACCAACAGATGGCACTGGTGGCGGCATCAGGCTGTCGAAATTCAGACATTACTCTATTTTCATACGCATGAGCTTTTTTAACTCATTTTGCAGAGTTAAAACTCAGACAATATATTGAATTGGTTCTTCACTCACCTACAGAAATAGATTTTGTTGGATGGAAAGAAATTGAAAATAATATTTATGATTGAATAATGTCTATAATACTTAATAAAAAACAGCAAAAAATACTTTTTAATAAGCATTGACTTTACATACATTAACCATAAGTAAATTGTATTCAAAAAATGTTTTTGTAACTGGTTAACTGATCCTTTTTTTATGTTCAATAAATTGAAAATATGGCATAAACATGGTTCTTTTATGTTATAATTTTTTTATATTTAATCTAAATATTTCTTCCATTAAATAGTATGAAATTGTATTTAAAAAATTTAGTGATGTCAAAATCCTTTAAAGGATGGATCAAGCAAAATCTTCTTGCTTGTACATTGTGTAGTGAAATCAGAAGTTAAAACAGTGGTACGCAAATAGTGGTGGCAAATTTCCTGTTTAAAATAAAAGCGGGACAGTAATTTATAAATCGACACATAAAAGTATATTAAACCTTAGAATAAAGGTTCGTCTATAAAAAAAAAACCTGTCTTAAACATAAAAAATTATAGATCACGACGGTGAAAGTAATAACGAAACTACCTTCTAAGATGGAAACCTGTCTAAAACGAACTATTTTTCATTTCTTCGGAAACTGTATTCATCTCTACGTTATATTCGTATTTTGACATTTAACATACCTGAAAATTTTATTAACAAAGCCACGACAGATTTTAAGATGATTTTTACACATAACCATTCCCTCTTCTTTCCCTGACTAACAACGCATCTACCTGAAATGGAAGGATGCTTAAAAGGAAAAAAAAAAAAAAAAAAAAAGTCTTACCTTTTTTTTATATCCTATGAGCCATCCCTTTTCAAAATTTCATTACAGAAACCATAATAGATCCTGAATCATCATAGAATCATTATAGTTCTACTTATTTTAGTTCAATTTTATAAATATAAATATTACTACATTACAGGAATATTAGTGTTTTTCATAGATAACTTTTAAAAAGCTTTTAAATTCGTTTTTTTAAATAATGCTCCTTATTTCAAATTACATGCATTTTCAGACTTTTCTTTCCCTTCTTTTCCTCAGAAAGAATAGTTAAAGAAAGGGGGGGGGGAGGAAGGGAAATATATTTCAGGATCTATGATGCTCTTTATAATGAAATTTTGAAAAGAGGTAACTCGCAGGATATAAAACTGGTACAATGCTTTTTTTCTTTCTTTTTAAACATCCTTCCATTTCAGCATAAATATGCTTTCACTTGGGGGGGGGGGGGAGCGAGAGAGAGAGAGCTGTGTATAAAAATCATCTTAAAATCTCTCATGGCTTTTGTAATAAAATTTTTAGATGCATTAAATTTCAAAATATGAATATAATGTAGGGATGATTTAGGTTTTCGGAAAAATGAACAATGTTTCATTTTAGACAGGTTTCTGTCTTAGCAGCTGATTATGTATGTTACTTCCTTGTCGAAATAATTTTTTTTTTGTTTAATACAGGATTTGTTATAAACAGATTCTTTCATTCTCAGGTTTATTAATTTTTATGTGACAATTTATAAGTCACTGCCCTGCTTTTTTTTTTTAGACAGGGAACTTGCCAACACTATTCCCAAACCACTGTTTTAAGGGTGTTCTTAACTGCTCCACTCAACAAGCAAAAAACGTTTTGACACATTTACAAATTCATTTTTTAACGGAAATATATAAAATTCGAATGCCTCACTATAGAAGCGATTTCGAATCGATCTTATTTTTCCATTTCATGATATTTAAATTACCTATCCAGTTCTAAGCTACTTTGATTGTGTGATCACCAGTTTTTCTCCTGCTTTTCCTGCTTTTGTCGGGAAATGTGCTCAAAAGTGTCAACTTTGAAGGCTAGTTATGAAAAATCTATTGTGTTAAAAAAAAAACAGAAAATTGAGTGCAATTAGACAGTTTCTCAATAATAACATTTGCTACTTTCATGCATTTCTGAACAAAAATAAATTAAAGCATGTGCCACAAAGTTGCTCTTTTTGATTTAAGAGCACCCTTAATCACTTAACTGATTTCACTGCACGACGTAGGCAAGAAGAGTTTGCTTGATCCATCACTTAAAGCTTTTCCATACAACTAATTTTTTAAAAATACAATTTCATAGTATTTAATAGAAGAAATGTTTAGATTAAAAATTATGATTTTTTAACTTAAAAAAAAGTGGTGCTTATCCCATGTTTTCAATTTATTGTAGAGAAACAGAGATTCATTTAACCAGTTACAAAATCATTTATTGAATACAATTTATTTATGGTAAATGTGTGAAAAATCAATGCTTATAACAAGAAAGTTTTGTTGGTTTTTATTAAGTATAATAGACCTTATTCAATCATAAATATTATTATAAATCTTTTTCAATTCAACAAACTATTTTTCAGGTGAGTGGAGAGTCAATTCAATATGTTGTCTGATATTCGACTCTGCGAAATGAGCAAAAAAGCTCATGCATATGAAAATAGAGTAATGTTTGAATTTCAACAGCCTGATGTTGCCGCCAGCGCCATCTGTGGGCCGAAATTCGAACTATTATAAGAAAGTGAATACCTAAACATTTACTTATTTTCTGATAACAATGCAGCAAACCACATATATATATATATTTTAATCTCAATCCCCCTTTTTTTTGCATTCAAAATGGGTCAGTCATTTACTGGACACCCTGTATATAATTTGTATTCATTTTAATTATTTATTTTTTCCCTCCATGTTCAATGTGGTTTAAGTTATTAAATTCAATGGTTCATACATTGTAATACAATTAATGGTTTATATATATACATATATAGATTAAAGAAGATTGCAGTACTTCCTCCTTTGCAGCTACTAATTTTGTTAGTGATACATTAATATTATTAGAAAGTAATATAATTACAAATATACCTGAGAAATATTAGAATTTTTAGGTTGGCAGATATCATATCACTTAAATAGCATTTTCCCTGCTCTGTGATATTATTAATTTGCACAAAAACTACAGTTGATTTTGTACACATTTACAAATAAAGGAAATTTATAAAAAATTAATACATGATATTATTAATAAAGTTTCAATTTTTCATTCCCATGGAATCTGGGAAAATTTCTTACCTCCCCTTATACTTGCCAAATTTTCCTTCTTCTTTTTAAAATTAGATTTTGCATCACAAATTTTCAACAGCACAGCTTGTAATCTCACAAAGATACAAAATTAGAAATATGATCTTGACTATACCCAGCTGGTATGGGGTAATTCTGTTCAGTCTAAAAAAGGGGGCAATAGATAATTGTCTTTAAAACTATAGTTGTGTTATCTTTTTTTTTCTGGAGTATTACAAAAATAGATATTTTCTTTAAAAAGCCATACTAATTTATTATTCACACTCTGCTCAACAAAAAAATTCATCTTCACAAGACACAAGCTAGCAAATTTTCAAATTTCCAATGGGGGAAAAATTTAACATATTAGAATTACTATGATTATCATTATTGATACACTTAACTACACTAGAAAAAGAAATAACCAAGTTATTGCAGAATAAAATTAAATATGTCAAGCATTTCTTCTTTTAATAAGCCAATATCACTCAGAAAATACCAGAAATAACTATAAATGATATATTTTTAAAGCATCTTAAAAAACCTTCATTTTGTAGGCGTCTAATATTAATATTTCATTGTGAGTGTTTTTATTCTTTGAAGACCTAAAAGAAGTACAAAACATAAGGAGAAAAAGTCTATTGGAGTATAAAATGTTATAGAATTAACAGGTTAAAATTTTAAATGATTTATTTTATTTATTTGCTTAATTATTATCTTATTGTTATTTATTATTTTGTAGGGGGGGGGGGGGAGGTCAGACAACTTTTCCAAAATTCTTCAAAACATTAGAAATTTCTCTCATGATTACCATAAATTAATTTTATACAGAACAGAGACTTTTGAAAAGAAAAGAGTTTAGTACATTTGCACACACAAGGAAGGGTGATTCAGGGGTTCAAAACCCCCCCATTTCCATCATACATTTTATATTATAATTCACATATAATAAAAATATTCATATAATAATTCATACTGTACATGGCATTCAGATAACACAATAGTATACTTTTTTATCATTAAAATAATTTTTGATATTTCAAAAAATCAAATTTTTATATGATGTCTTTAAAGAAATGGTTCTTGAAACAGGCATATATTTTTTTGTAACAGTATTTGATGATTATTTAGGTGACAACAAGCACAATTCAAAAAGTTATATATTTTTTACTTTTAGTAGATTCAAAACCAAGTATAGTAAATACTTGAAACTTGAATTTTCTTAAAATCAATTGTATATATGTCTATGCTCAATTAAATTTTAAAACTTATTACAAACTTGTTTTTTTTTTTATACATCACTATTGCAGAGTATTGCAAATATCAAACATAGTGCTCAGAACATAAATAATGTAAAGCTCAGCATACCATATTTTCTATTCCATCATTGCAAAATAAAATATGAGTTTTTAAAATTGCTTGGTGCTGCAGTTAAATAATGAATGTATTTTGAATTTTTAAATTAGTTTTTTTTATCATTCAAATTTTGAAAAAAATAAATTCAGTAAACATTCAAAGGCTGCATTAACAGATATGTATATAATCATTTTATTAATTAATAATATTACTCTTTATAAATTAACTTATTGTTGCTTTGAATTCTCACTAAATTAATTTTTAAAAGTGGCATAATTATTTTAGTATGATTACAATAAGAAAAAAAAAGTTTAATTTACATGGATATCACATCTCTGAAATCTCAACTTGAAAAATTCTCATGTGCATCACTGGTTCAATATTAGGGTGAAAAGCTATAGGGTCAATTCAAAAACTGATAAAAAACAGGTTATAGTGACTGTCATGGAGTTTCAGAAATAGATATGACATTTTCTGAAAGTACTCAACCTCCATACCCTGTCTAAATGAAAAAGATATTTTTCAATTATTAATAGAGTTAACATTATAACAAAATTATATTATCACTTTAAATTTACTTAAAACCTGGTCTCTATAACATTACTTGCATAAAAGATAATGTATATATGTTTTCTAAAAGGTAAAACTAAGATTGAAATATTTGACATATAAAGTTTTTAATATCAATTATAAAGATGGTGCCATCAATTATTTTGCAGCATACATAATACAAAAATTCTTCATAATTTCAGCAAATTTTCTAAAATGGCAGCTTTCAAACTATTATAAATTATGTAGACCTTGAAGAATAACATGTGTCTAGCATACCTCCTATCATTATTATAACTTTCAAGAGTAACGGATACAGAAATATAAGCAAAGGAAACAATAATAAAATCAAATTAACAATAATCAAACCATATAAATTAATTTAATCAAAATATCTACATTTTTTTAATGCCCTAGAAATACCTGATTAAACTGATCTGATTTAATAAGCTTGCACATAAATCAAACCAGTGAAAAACTTGATTTGCATGCAATTAAATTTGCCAAGAGATGAAAAAAAAACATGATTTTTTTTCAGCAGAAGTTGTTTCCAGTATCATTTTTTTACATAGCTTTAATCACTTCACTGGTGACAAAAGGAAACAGTGTTTTTATTGCCAACTTACCTCAGAGTAAACAGTGAAATGGTTAAGCTTGATCAAATTCATAAGATCACAGGTGCTAAGTAAAATAACATCCTTTGTTAGACTGATAGACTTGAAACAGTTATAAATCTCACATAGCCTTAGAGCCCTACACTAGATTTTGGTTTAAGATTAAAAAACTAAGTTTTAGAACCGGTTTTGAAATTGAAACTATCTTAATAAAAAAAAATACAGGGTAACATCCCCAGTAATTGGCACTTTAAGAATTTGTCTTTAAACTTACTTCAATTTTCATTACAAAGAAATAAGATATTTACTTGGAAATATTTTTAAATCAAAGAATGCATATCTGTGCATCTATTCAGCCCACTAAAAGCAAAAAAAATTGTAAAAGTATTTTTATAAAAATATATTTATAAAAAGTTGCTGAAATCACCAGTAATTGGCACATACAGCACCAATGTATGACACCTTGTGATCCAGTAATTGGCACATGTTTATATTAGAAAAAAACTTTACATTTTGCATTGAGTTCAAATGTTTTAAATGAATTTACTGTAGATGAAGATGCCATATTTCAGGTTTTTGAGGGTAAGAAATCAGCATATTAGTCTAAAATGTAAACACTTTAAAACAATACAATGTACTTATATTAATACCCAGTAATTGTCATGCTGTCCCCAGTAATTGTCATATGAAGCTTTAATGGATTCCAATTATTGATAATATTTTATATTTTCAAATAAAAACAAATGATAAACAAAATTAGACTATAACTTTAAATGTACTTCCAAAATAAGTGGTTTAATCTCAAATTACTTGCGCATTCTTTGTAATTGGAATAGGTGCCAATTACTTGGAACTAACAAAATTGAAGCACCATTAATTGGCATCTATCATTAATTCAGAAATCCAAATATTTGTGTCAAAAATACTTTTACATAATTAAAGTAACCCTTTTTAACTAAACAAAACTGTTGTCAATTAAAATTTAAAATATATTATAAATCAGATAATACTGAATTGAAAAGCATGCCTTCCTTAAGCCACAGAAGAAGCATTTGCAACAAAAATGGCTAATTTGATATAAGCCATAATTGTTTCTCTTTCCCAGGCACTATTGTCATCTAGTAGCATAAATCAAAGTTATAATCTATATTGTAAATGAGCATATAACTGGTATATGGTCTTGCATTTTTAAAAGACTGGATATAAATCTTATTTTAGGACATGTTTGTAGGATGTGCTAATCACTGGTGCATGCCAATTAGTGGGGATGTTACCCTATATATCGAAAAGTCGAAAAATTAAAAACTAGCCATCCTCAGTTATCCTATGCAAAAAAATTATTCAAAAATATTAAAATATGAGCGAGATATTTGAAAATAATGCTCCCATAGACTTAACATTATGATCCAAGTTTTTTTGAGTGACTAGTGTAGGGTCCCCCAAAGCAGAATACTTTACAATGTTCTGCAACGAAATCTAGCAGATAAAAAGTGTTCTGTGGGAATTGCATGAGTTTTTCTCATGATTCTAATTCAGGCGATGTTCGCAAACTTTTTAAATGAACTATTAAAGAATTTTGAGTTTTTTTTTTTCCTGGCTACTAAGCGATGACTTTCCAGAGGTGATTCTGAGTTTTTAAAAAAGGATTCTGCAATTAACAGCAAATTTCTTGAAAGATTATAACAGAGGGAGGGGGGGGGGGAATCTATTCCAGGCACTAATGAATGTTTTTTTTTCACCTCTTTGATGAAATTTGCAGTTTTTATGTGATCTTTTGACAAAATATTCGGTTATTATGTAAAACTTTTAACAAAATTTGTGTTTCTTTCACAACTGTTTGGCATATGTTGTGGGTTTTTTCACCATTTTTTCAAGCCTTTTGCATTTTTCCACAATCTTCTGACAAAATTTGCGGTTTTCTTGCAATCTTTTGATGAAATTTGCTGTTTTTTGCTATCTTTCGATGAAATTTTCCATTTTTGATTGAAATTTGCTGATTTTTCGTGATCTTTTGAAAAAAATTGAGATTTTCTGTGACCTGGCGAAATTTGCTTTTCTTTTGTGCTCTTTTGATATATATACAGTAGACTCCCTCAAATCCACTCTCCTAAAATCTGCAACTCTCTAAAATCCGCACATATTTTACGGATGTAAACAATGAAACATTCAGTTCAGATGTAGGTGCAAAATTTGACTTTTTTATAGTTTTATATCAATTCCATATGTTTTTACTTTGTAATTTTTGTTAAGGTTATTGAATTCATATTTTTTCATGAAGAAAGAATAATTTATTTCTGAAAAAATAAAGATATTGCTGATATTATTGGTAATCACAATCGTACCAACTATATTTATGTATTAATCAAGCTTTTTTAGTTATTAAGTCCTGGCTAAACCTGCAATAAAGCTTCATTATTTTATGATCTTGATGTGAATTAGTAATTACCTTTATGAGGCAAGTTTCATTGAATAATTTAGAAAGAAACATATTTCATCTTTATATTGAGTATTTAATTGTACATTATTAATAATTAATTTGACCTTTGCTTTTAATATTTTTATCATTTTAAAAATTATCGAAATTTTTATTATATTAGTTTATTACTTACTTTTATATTTTAGTATATTGTAAGCATTCATTATACTTTTGATTTCAATACTAATTGCATTCAAATTACTTTTAAAAAAATGTAAACAAAGCAATGACCAGAAATCCGCAAAATTCTAAAATCTGCAAAACCTCTGGTCCCAAACTGTGCGGATTTGAGGGAGTCTACTGTATATATATTTTGCCATATTTTGGTGAAATTTGCAGTTTTTAGCCATCTTTTGACAAATTTTCAGGTTTTTCTGCGATTTTTTGACGAAATTTGCTGTTTTTAGCGATTTTTTGACAAAATTTCAGGTATTTCTGCGATTTTTTGGCAAAATTTGTTGTTTCTTTTGATAAAATTTTCCGTTTTTTTTTCACGATGTTTCCATGAAATTTGCTGTTTTATTATAATTACCTAACTGAATTTTCCGTTTTTCGTGATTCTTTGACTGGATTTGCCTTTTTTTCACGATTTTTGGCAAAACTTTCACGATACTTTAACAAAATTATCGTTTCTTTACAATCCTTTGACGAATGTTCCGGATTTATTTGCAATCCTTTGACAAAATTTAAATTTTTTTTCCTGTGATCCTCTGACAAAATTGCCGATTTATTTTTGCACGATTGATAATATAGGTTTGTTCCAGCGACCATTTGTCGAAATTCCTAATAGATTTTTGGATATAAGATCTTTTTTTTTTTTTTTTTTTTTTTTTTTTTTTTTATAAGTTTTTGGAACTGACTGTCTTCATTTTTCAGAAAATTCAGAACCTCTGTGAATTTCTCTATTTTCCCTTCGATTGAATGATGGATTTCTTAACTGATTACTTGAAATGTTCTGCAGAGAAGCTCGTTGCTCTGCAACGTACGTCACACTTTTAAGCATATTCTGTTTTGGGGGTAGGCTCTTAAGTAAATTCCTTAGAAATTTAACTTTTCCTAGAAGATGAGGTCACATTGCCTTCATGTTATTTCTTTTCTTTCTTTCTTTCTTTTTTTTTGCAATATAATAATATTTGTCTAAGGGGAAGTCCCACTCTCCAGATTTAAACATGCACTTCTATGGCTTTGCTTGCAAATAGAAATGATTAAAAGCTATATGCATTTCTGTCTATAAGCTACAGATGTTAACTATTAGCTCACTATGCACACAAATTTTCTTGTTAGACCTCCACCAACTTTGAATTTTAGAATTATTTTTTTCAAAGGAAAATTTAATTATAAAGTGCACTTACTTTAAGTTGTCCAAGAACACAAATTAAGATGCCACCATCAAACATCGGATGTGTATCTATGGCGGTAATCATGTGAGCAATCTTCTGAAATGTTAAACCCTGAAAAATTTCCTCAAAATTAAAATTTAACATTCACAGGGAAAAAATATTTAAAAAATGCATAATTTTGTCTATGTTTGTTAAACACGTGAATTACTAAAAGTTTTACTCTCATCAAACTGCCCCATCAAATATCAGATTCAAATAGTAAATAAATAAATAACAGACATAAGTAATGAGAACATAATTTAAACATTAACCACCCAAAGATAGCAACAAACTCTGTCTAAGGGAAAATTGATCAGGACTGAGATAATTTTCTGTTGTAGACTATATTGCACCTTATGCAAAATTAAGCCTGTCACATAAATTTTCATATTTGAAACATTTAATACAGTTCTTAATACTGAAATCATTAAAAAAATTAGATTTGTTATAAAGTTTATTATCAGGTAACCAAGAAAGTTTCTGCAGTTTTTATGAGTAGCTATTTTTGTTGTGCAGATGTGGTCAAACTGATTCTGTATATTCCCTTCAAACCTCATTCAATAGAATTGTTCAGAGTATTACACATTTCACTATCAATTTTGAAAAAATGCAATTTTTGAAAGAGCATATTGACAAAGGATATTGTGTTCCAAGAGTTCAAATTAATAAAGAAAGCTGTAGAAGTCACCTAGAAAAATATGCTCTGCATTTAGGACTTTGGTGAATGTATGGACTGCTCAAAAATGGGATATGGAAACTCCATAGTTGGGTTCCTACCTGACAAAATGACCCGATCACATCTGCATAAATCATATGGTCAATGATGACTGGTCATGATTTTAAATGCTTTGCTAAATATCTAGAGAAATATATGAGGAATTATCTGGAAACTTCAGGCATGTAAACAGCATAATAGACATCATATATTTCTGCAAAGATTTTTTTTCTGAATCTTTATAAGGGACCATAAAATAATTGAAGAAAAACTAATATTTTTTTGGATAACCCTGTAAAATCTAATGTCATAAAAGCATTGAAACTTTAGTAGCATATGATTAAGAGGCTTCTTTTAATAAACTGTGTTATACACTTGTACTTATTACTGCTGTTATACACTTGTACTTATACTGTGTTATACACTTGTGGAGAAATTAAGTTTTTTATAAAAACAATTCCAAATTTCATTTGTTTTGCTTCTAATTTGCAGAGATCTTAATATAAAGTAAAGTTCTTTTCAGAAACCATGACAAATGACATTGTATGCAATACCCTGCAATCAGAAGTAAAAAATAATAAATATTAAAAGAAAAATAAGTAGGTTAAATAAGGTTTCACTGTGCATGTGTGAATGCTATAAAAATATAATATGCATCATTTATTAGCTAAATGTATAAAGCATCTTTTGTGGAAATTTCAAAACATAGCTTGAAAACTCTGAAAATGAGAATAAGTTCAAAATCTGTTGTTTCCAAAAGGAAGCAAAAAAGATGAGTGGCTATATTCAAATATAGTAGTATATAGCATACACTTGGGATGTGTAGGGACCGTGGATTACTATACCATACAAAATAATTCCATTCAGCATTCTAATGTCTATCTTCACTGAGTATATAAGGACATGATTTAAAAACAAAAGTACTAAAATTGCAATAACTTTATTGTTCAATAACAATGTTAGATATCTTCATAAAAATGATTAGTATATAACATGGGGTAAAACAACAACAAAAACCTCATCATCATGGCTTCTATAGAACTAATTTTCCTTGGCTTAGCTAACCTAATGATGGATGATGAAACAAAAAACATGGATGTACCAGACAGCATAAACATAAAAAAAAATCTGCTAAGTCAGAGCAGAAGCAATAGCTGACATGTGCACCTTCACACCTTAAAGTAAAATCTCCAAACTTAAATACAAAATGAAATGAGGTTAAAGAACACAGTTAAAGATTAATATGCAAATTTAATTGGTAATAGTGAAGCAGCAAAAAAATTAACTGGGGGAGTAACTGACATGAGAAGGAGAAGGGTTTTCATGCAACACACTCATCCAACCATGAAGCCAACCAATTATATCTTCACTGCAAACACAACAAACTGTGATGTGGCAAAACAGCATTCGTGCAAGTACATACTCTGTACTACTGCAAGTAAAGTTTATAGTTTCTTGTAACACATTGAGTGCTACGGTGACTGACACTGAACTTTCTATTTAGGCTGCATCAATCACTGGTGACTGACAGTATAAAACATGATACAGTAGACTCTCTCAAATCCGCACAGCTTGGGACCAGAGGTTTTGCGGATTTCTGGTCATTGCTTTGTTTACATTTTTTTAAAAATAATTTGAATGTAATTAATAATAAAATCAAAAGTATAATGAATGTATACAATATATTAAAATATTTAAAAAAGTAATAAACTAAAATAATAAAAATTTAGATATTTTTTTAAATGATTAATATACTAAAAGGAAAGATCAAGTTAATAATCAATAATGTACAGTTAAATATTCATTATAAAAGAGGAAATGTGTTTTTCCTAAATTATTCAATGAAGCTTGCCTCATAAAGGTACATTACTATTTTACATCAGGATCATAAAATAATGACTTTATTTAAGGTTTAGCCAGACTTAATAACTAATAAAGCTTAATTAATACATAGATATATTTGGTAAGATTGTGATTACCAATGATATTAGCAATAT
Organism: Maratus speculifer; assembly: GCA_964019185.1. NCBI lineage: Eukaryota > Metazoa > Arthropoda > Arachnida > Araneae > Salticidae > Maratus > Maratus speculifer. Next base: position 145,766,464 of record OZ025293.1, read on the forward strand.
CTTTATTTTTTCAGAAATAAATTATTCTTTCTTCATGAAAAACATGAATTCAATAACCTTAACAAAAATTATAAATTAAAAAATGTATGGAATTGATATAAAACTGAAAAAAATCAATTTTTGCACCTACATCTGAACTGAATGTTTCATTGTTTACATCCGTAAAATATGTGCGGATTTTAGAGAGTTGCAGATTTTAGGAGTGCGGATTTGAGGGAGTCTACTGTATTATATGAATTTTAAATAAATTTTTAACAATTACTTAAAACAATGTAAATATTTTAGCTTTATGTCAAATTTCAGGTTGCCAGTCACTGGTGACTGACATGGTACTCAATGTGTTAAGTAAGGAATAACATTCAAAAACAATAAATTGATATTTAAATACATATTTTAAAAAACTCAACAATTTTAAACATGTCATTGAAACTTTACTGTTTTGTTGAAAAGCACTAAGTGTTATTGGTTGATTAGAGAAATTGGGAAAACTAATTGATAAAAACTTAGTAATGCTTTTATAGCAATAAACTTATTTTTATTGAAACTTAATGTACGTAAATTTAGACTAACAGAATGCACAACTTGTAGCTTGCGTTGATTTAGTGTCTGGCTTGCAAATTTCATCAATTTAAAAGTGCAAAAAATTGCAATTTTTGTCCATAGCTCACAAGAAAAAACAAGAATTTTGTTAATTTGATGGGGGCGAAATCGAATATTTCCTCAACCATTTAAGAATCGCAAATTTTGTCGATCATGCTTAGAAAAATCATTAGTTTTGTCAATCGTGCTCCAAAAAATTGCAAATTTTGTTGGTCAGGTAAGAAAAAAAAAATTGCAAATTTTGTCAATTAGGCATGGAAAAATTATGAATTTCATTCATCAAACATAAAAAAATTTCCTTGATCAGGTGCAGAAAAAAAAATTGTCAATTAGGAGAGAAATTCTGTTGGTCGGCTGCAGAAAAATCAGGTGTTTGTTCACCGTATCCAACCAGAAAATTTTCTGCTATGAATCAAGGAGAAGAAATCTTACAATATTACTGGTTTTAGGCACCCACCCTGGCTACACCATGGAATTTCATCGCCAGTTAATTACCTTGAATTTTGCAGATCGGGCATGGAAAAATCACAAAATCATCATTTGGGCAATGAAAAACTACAAGTTTTGTCCATTAAGCTTTGAAAAATCATCAATTTTATTGATGTCTAGTATATAACCCTCGTCAAAAATGACAGAATTTTGATCTGCATTTCATTTTCACAAGACTTCATAAAAATATAAAGACGACTTTATTTTTGAAGAGTTTGTATTGTAGAAAAACACATTTTACAAATAGCAATAGATGCTGTCTGCAAATTTTACTATCTACAAATTTAGCTGTCTACAAATACAAATGATGAGGATTTAACTTGATATTTAATTTTTGAAATAGCTCAACAACTGAGCAAAACAAACAGCAGTATTTATTACAACAATAATAATAATTAGCAAAGTAAAACACAATTTCTGAAGATTTCACAAAGCATTAAAATTAATTTTTGAATACAACTTTGAAAAAGAAACAAAATTGTAATTTAATAACAGAATGTGAAAAAATAATTTTGAGCCTTACTAATGCAAGATCCATTACACCTTGAAAAAAAAAAAAAAAGCTTTTTTTATTTATAATAGAAAATAAAACAAAAAAATTAAGTAGATAAATGTTAACATTTTAAAAAATTAATAAAACAGGGCTTGAATTTCAGGGGGGGATGGCGGCATTCACACCCGAAATTTTGAAATCCTGCCCAAAAGAATATCGTTGGCAGGAGGCTCCCCCCCCCCCAAAAAAAAATCACTAATTTTCTGAAAAATTTTGCATCTTGAAGCTACGATTAACTTCCACAATCTTTTTGTGAATTTTGTGATATTTTCGTCTGACTGAATGAAATATTTTGTGATTTTTTTACTGCGAAAAATCGTTGGAACTCACGATATTTTTCCACAACTGATCGGCGAATTTCGCATTTTTTTCCCGCGATCAATTGACAAGTTTCTTGCGATTTTCCATTGTGAGAACAGAATAATTCTGTTTCGATTTTTCCAAAAAATTAACGCATTAGATTCCAAAAGTTATGAAACATTGTTTATCAGCCCAGAAATTCGGATAGTTATGTTCGAATTTCAAGGCTTATAACCGATTTTTCATAGCTTTTGAACCAAGCTGAATTGCATATTTTCACAATGAATTTCATCAATCGTTCGCAGAAAATGGAAACGCAGAAAATTTTGTTAGATTATCGCGATAGAAACACCAATTTTCTCAAAGAATCGCAAATAAAACCCTCAACTTTCCTTAAAAGATCGCGACAAAACAATAATTTCGTGAAAAGATCATGGAATGAATGCGAATTTCGTGAAATGATTGCAGAATAAATGCGAATTTCATGTAGCATTGCAGAATAAACTGAATTTCGGAAGGTGAAAGTATCATCATGCAAACAGCGCCGTGTGAAAGGGGGAGGAGAGGCGAAGGAGGTGTCAGCCATACTCATTCCCTTAACACTCCATAAGCATATATACATATTGTAATAGAATAATATAGCATGACTTACTGGGTTTTATTTTATTCCAATCTTATCTTATCTTTATCTTATTTGCCGGTTTTTCCAATCCCTTTATTTTGTTTTCCCTGTTCCATGGCATATTCTATTGTTAAATCGATTACTTATTTGTTTACTTTCGATTACGAACATCCACCAGTGTGTTCACGATCGTATTTCCTATCCGTCTGATCGCAAATCGCAATTTACGAGTAGCCATATCTCCCTTTCGCAAGACAGGATCGCATTCACTCAACTCTGGCAGATGCAAAGGGGGCGTTGCTCTCTGGCGATGTCTACAATAGCAGAGGTATTTAAAGCGGGTGTTTTGTTTTTGACTGTCGGTGGTCTGACAATGTTTAGTCTGGCAAATGCCGTACGTTGTCTTAAATGTTAGTTATGAAAGTTTTGTTTGCAGTTTGTTTTAGTGGTGAAAGATGGTGTTGTTTTAAGAAATGAATCCTGTTAATCGATAGTGGAAATATTTCGCTGACTATTTTGTTGTGATGAATTATTTTAACATCCAAGACTTTTATTTCCTTTGGACATTTTATGAACAGTATTTATTTCTCCATCACTTTGAATTAAGAGGCCTGTTTTTTTCCCCAGTTATGCTATAGTGAGTAATTTTTATTTTTGCTACCTGTACTGGTCATTTCTCTTTATCTTACGTCATGCTAATTAATTAAGTATTTTTATTGTGTTAACATATGACTTTAATTTTGTAGATAATATAATTTCGGAAATTACTGTTTTTTGGTTGATTTCACCAGATATTGTTTATCATTGTTTACCATTTTATATATACATATATTTTTTTATTTTGAATATGTTTTTTTCAAAAATAAATGTTAGATTTATTTTAATTAAATGTTTCTTTACTGACTTTTAAATATGACACTACCACAAATTGCCAATATTTATTTCAGGTCACCAATTTTTCATCTCTGCTTTAGTTTCATATAATTTTAGAACGGTTCTGGCTTCAGAACCGATCACGGGTTATGGGCCCAAGCTACTACGCTTTTTAACCTGTTATGGTGGCCGTAACCTTCGTTGGCAATATCGTAAACTGGTGGTAGCATGCGGCCATTAGACCTCCAAGTGATTTCTAGTGGAGGGGGCCGCAATATCTTTTCTTTTTGATAAACACATTTAATTTTTCTGGCATGAAATAGAAAGGTTTTTTTGGTAAAATTTTTTTGTTATACTATCTGACTGCTTAAGAGTACGTTTTTTTGAAAAAAAATTTCTTTTTCCTTTCTATTTAATTTTGAAAAAGTAAAGTTAAAAGCATGGCAATGACCAATGTGCAGGTTAGCATAAGCAAACTAAATGCTCACAACTAGGCAACCTGGGCAGCGGATGTAAAATACCTGCTGCTTAATAAAAATGCTTGGGGCATCGTGAAGAGGCTCCGAATACCAGTGACGCTGTAGCCACTAAAGAATATCAGGCATGCCTCAGGTCAGCACTGTCCATAGTCTACTTGAACGTCGAAAATGAATTCAGGAGAATTTTAGAAAACATCGACGACCCACATGAAGCATGGACAATGTTGAAAATCCACTTTCAGCCTGACAACCGAGCTCGCCATATGCAGCTCTTTGGCGAGATCCTATCCTGTAGAATACAGCCTGATGAGCCAGTGGACATGTTTGCCACATGTCTACAAAGACTAGCTGACCAACTGGCTGCCATGAATGAGCCGATAAAAGAAATTTATCTGACATTCCAGTTGCTTCGATGGCTCCCAAAGAAATTTGATAACCTCGTCTAGAGAATCTTGCGATGGCCAGAACAACAGTTCAAGTTTAAAGATGTCTTGACTGAGTTGGCTGCTGAAGAGTCCCGCATCAAACTACGAGAGGAGGACAGAGGTAACTTGGTCCAGTCCCACTTTTCCCGAGCTCGTACACCCAAGAGGTCTGCCTATAAGCCCAAGTTTAAGGGAAGATGCCATAGATGTGGACAAGCCGGCCATATGCTTCGACAGTGTAAATTGCCTCAACAAGCCTCCAGCCCCGAATCTTGCCTCCATACTACTTCGAGAGACTCCTCAGACTCCTCATTCCAGAACTCCTCAGTATCCAGGTTCATCGGTGTCCAGTCCAGTTCGAGTCTAATCCAGTAATCCCAGATCCAGCAGAGATGTGTCTTGCAACAGAACCAGAAACCAATGTCAACGTAAGCCAACAAGCCAGGTAAATTACCTCATACAATCTAATCTTAGTAATATTAAGTGTGGTGGAAACGCCTGGGTCTTTGACACAGGTGCCTCGCACTACTTCTGCAAAGATAAAAATCTATATGTTAAATTTAAGCCTTTGCACAATGAGGAGTTGGCTGTTGCCGTTGACAAAGCGACTTTTCCTATTGAAGGAACCGGACTAGTGGATTTAAAAATAAATGGGGAGATGGTTCGCTTCGGCGATATTATGTACTGCCCAAGTTTAAGGCACAATTTGATATCTGGCCCTAGGCTTGATAAAACTGGTGCCAAGTTCAGAGGAGGTGAGGGTAGGGTTAAAGCATATCGTGACAGTGGATGGTACCCTATTTCGTGCTTTTCTTAAAGATGGCATTTACTGCCTGTACCCAGATCCTAACCCTAAAAATAAAACTAAAACTCAAAATAGCCAAAGTCCTAAAAAGGTGCGTTTTCAAGCTTCTACTGTCCAGAAGGACGACTTTAAATTATGGCATAGACGTCTTGGGCACATTAGCTCCACTTTAATTGAACATACTGTAAAATGTAATGGTGTAAGGGGCTTACCACCTATTAAAAGTAAAGACTTTGAATGTGAGACATGCAAAATTAACAAACACAGGCGAACTTCCTTTCATCCTATAAATCAAATATGATCAAAACGACCCCTTGAATTACTTCATACTGACTTGTGGGGACCGACACAAATAACAGGTAGAAATGGTGAGAAGTACTTTTTAACTATAACTGATGACTTCTCACGAAAAGTATCAGTCTATCCCTTATGTAACAAATCACAAGTATTCAAGGTATTCACTAATCATGTAAAAAGGGCTGAAAGATTTTTAGGCACTAAGGTAAAAGAGATCCATAGCGACAATGGGCGGGAGTTTGACAATGAAGCCTTTACAAAATACTTTGAAGAGAACGGGATACACCATGAGTTTACCAACGTGTACTCTCCGGAACAGAATGGGGTCTCGGAACGTTTAAATCAGACTATAATGGACGGGGCCCGCTCAATACTTAACGAAAGTAAACTCAGTCTAAAATTCTGGCCAGAAGCAGTACTATACATCGCGTACACACTAAACAGGATATGTCATAAAACACAGAAAAAGACACCCTTCGAGTATTACTGTGGCAACAAGCCCTCAATAAGACATTTACGCCCTTTTGGTACTGTGGCATACGTGGGGGTGCCCAAACGGTTAAGAAACTCAAAGTTTGATAGTAAAGCCAAAAAGGGGTTTTTAGTGGATTACGCGATGTCAACCAAATGCTACAGGGTATGGATTCCCGATACAAATAAAATAATAGAAACCATAAATGTTAGATTTGGGGATGAATCTGTACCGAGAAATGTTCACAGACATAGCGAGCAAGGCCCAAGTTATTCCATAGGCACAAACCCTTTTACTACTTCAGAGCAGCACAACGGAAGCGACCTGGGACCATGGGTGCAAGAAGTCCATTCAAGCCAAGACTGAAAATGTTTTCGAGTATTAGGTATAATTAAAGAAAATGGGCTAGAAGGCCTTGCATTAGAGCTATAAATTGATCTTTTACAATAATAGAAAGTAATTAAAAGTTTTTGCTAGTAAAATTGTTATTATTTTACCACATAAAGTATAATTTACAATTAGTCAAAAATTTCTCCAAGACTGAAATCAGTCCTGAGACTGAAGGTCTTGCACCCATGCCTGGGACAAACATATATTTTAAGTTCAGAACAATCAGAGATTGACCCTTTGACCGACCTTCAACCTGACAGATTTCCTTTAGAAAGACCACCCTCTCCATCAACTAAGCCAGGCACCTCAGAATCCATTGAACCCGCCTCCGTTCACTCATCTGAGGATGAAAGTGACGAGGATGGCGAGAAATTCTCGAGAATGCTGAGGGATGCTGTATGGTTTCGTAAGGCCATAACTAGGCCTGATAAGTCGAGAACCGACATCTACTATTATGAGATGGGTGAAACGCAACGTTTAAGATCACTCAGAGAAGTGCGGGAATACTGTCAGTCTAATGGTATCAAATTTGATCCAACCATGTTCAGTTTCAAAGGGGAAAATAAATATCAGGGTATTGCAAAAGCTACTTCCAGTGCTGGTTCAAGTCCTAGTTACACACCTCCACATTCATCTTTATCAGAAACACGTAAAACCAATATATAACTAGAAGACTCCATCCCAAACACATATAAGCAAGCCTTAAAATCCCCTCAGTGGGAACTCTGGAGACAGGCAATGCAGGAGGAAATGGACGTAATAAATAAAAGACAAGTATGGGAACTAACATCACTACCACCCAACACTGAACCTCTAGGCTGCAGATGGGTCTTCACCATAAAACGAGATGATAGAGGGCATGTGGCAAGATATAAAGCGAGACTAGTAGCCCAGGGCTATAAACAGGTCCGGGGTGAAACTTATGACGAGACATTTTCACCAGTTGTGAACTTTAGTCTAATCCGCTTTTTCTTTGCCGCCCTAGTCTCATGTCTCGGATGGATTCACACGCAATGCGATGTGAAAGGAGCCTATCTGTACGCCCCTCTTTCAGATAACATATACATGAAACAGCCTCCAGGTTTTGAAATAAAAGGGAAAGAGCATTTAGTCTGTAAACTCCAGAGGGCATTATATGGCCTCCATCAAAGTGGCCGGGTGTGGTTTTATGAATTACATAAAATTTTAATTTCTCTTGGTTTTAACAAATTGGATTGGTGTAATTGCGTTTACACATTTTCTAATTACATTGTTTTATTATTATACGTTGATGACTTCGTTGTTTTAAGTAACCATCAGAAACACATAAATGAAATTTTAAAATTACTAACTGAGCATTTTGACATCAAAATCCTGGGGAAAACACGTAAACTTCTTGGGGTTGAGTTTGAGGAAGATAGGGAAGGTGTAGTGACAATTCATCAAATGCAATATATTGATGATATCTGTGCATGTTTTAAGGAATTTAACTTTCCCATCACTTCACTTCCCATAAGTAAAGGAGTAGTGTACTCCAAGTCACAATGCCCTCAAACAGACGCAGAAACCCAGGAGATGTCAAAATATCCATACAGAAGTGTTTTGGGATGCTTATCATTTCTTACAAGCAGGACTCGTCCCGACATATCCTATGCTGTAAATATCTTTAGTCAATTCCAGAGTAATCCCGGTATCATCCACTGGAATGGTCTCTTAAAATTACTAGGGTATGTCCAAAGCACCAAACACTACAAACTGAGGTTACCTTGTCATCATATAAATCTAATAACATACACAGATGCTGACTTCGCCGCCAATCGCGATGACAGGACGTCAATCGGGGGACAACTTTTAATGCTAGACAAATTTCCTATCATGTGGAGGGCTTTCAAACAAAAATCTGTCTGCTTGTCTACCATGGAATCAGAGTTTGTGGCTTTAACAGAAGCAACTAAAGAGCTTCTTTGGTTCAGTAGAATCATAACTGAATGTTATGACAAACACATTTTTACAGGCCCACAAACTAAACCAACCCTGTTAGTAGACAATATGGCCTCCATTGATTTCCTTAAATCTCTCATAGAAAACTATAGAACAAAACACATTGACGTTAAATTATTTTTTGTTAGAGACCTTTTAAACCAAGAGATATTTAATGTAAAACACGTAACTAGTAAAGCTAATCTCTCAGACATTTTTACAAAACCCTTAACGAAGTTTGATCTTAAAAGATTCATTGAAGTGATCTTTAGTTATAAATAATATATAATGTTTTAAATAAGTATTATTTAAACGTAAAAAGTATAAGGAAAAAAAACTCCCCCTCCTCTGAACTTGTGTCAAGCATTAAGATGCTTATTTAATCTTTTAAGTTAAACCCTGAAGTTTAACACGTTTCATTTTTTCCAAATCTGAAATTTTGTATATTTCAGTGTTTCTCTTTTATAATGTTTGAATATGTGATTATGCACTTGTTTTTCCTGTTATTTCATATTTTTGTCTCATATGCATCCCCGTGGCAGAATGTGCGCGACACTGCGACGGGCGTCGCAGACTTTTAAGGACACCTGCAGACTCAGCGATGCCACAGATGCACTATAGCGCATAAATTACACAAAAGATCGGTCATGGAACACAAAACACAGCTCTTATGCTTCCCGTGGGACGCGTAATTTCGTCAAAATATCACGAAATAAGCCCGAATTTTGTCCAAAGATCTCGAGACGAAATGCAAATATCACCAAAGTAGCACAAAAAAAAGAAGAAATTTCTTTTAAAAATCGGGAAAAAAAGACTGAATTTATAAAAATCGCAAAAAAATGACTAATTTTGTCAAAAAAAATCCCGAATTTCTTCAAAAGATCGCGGAAAGAAACGACAACTTCATCATAACATCGCTAAAAACGCAAAATTTCGTTAAAAAACCATTTAAAAATGGAAAATTTCGAATAAAAAAACCCGCGAAAGACAGCAGATTTTAGCAAAAAATTGCGAAAAAACGGCAAATTTCTTCAAAAAATTCCGCAAAAAACGACAGATTTCAGCGAAAAATCGCGAAAAACTACAAATTTCGTCAAAAAATCACGCAAAAACAGCAGATTTCGTCAAAAATTGAGAAAAAAGGCAAATTTCGTCAAAAAAACCCGGAAAAAACACATTTCGTCAAAAGATCGCGAAAAAAACACACGATTTCGTCGAAAAATCGTGAAAAAAATTACAAATTTCTTCAAAATATCGTGAACGAATGGTAGATTTTGTCAAAAGATGGTGTATAAACAGCAAATTCCGTGAAAAAATCCCGAAAAAACGACAGATTTCGTCAAAAAAATCGCGAAAAAACCCACAAATTTTGTCAAAAAACTGAAAAAAAAGGCACATTTTGGTAAAAGATCGCGAAAAAACGGCAAATTTCGTCAAAATATCGCGAAAAAAACGCAAATTTCGCCAAGAAATCATGAAAAAAACACAAATTTCATCAGAAGCACGGGAAAAAAAGATATTGCTTAAAAAGGATTGTTCTGTTCCCCTTTTTTTGGGGGGGGGGAGGTAAATGATGAAAATAGTTTGCACATACACACACCTATATGTTGCCATAATTAATTAGCACTACAATAGACAAAGAATATATTTATATAATACGTTGCATCTTGCAGACTATTTTTGAAAATATTATAAGCGTTGCAGACATTTAAAGATAGTTCTGCCACTGGGATATGCATATGTTCTAATGTCATACATGAGTGTTCCAATATCCTCATTTCCAACATCGCGGACAATTTAACTCCCACTGGAATGTGATCAGACCTCAGGATGGTTCATCTTCCGGGGTCCGAGCAGCCCCAGGAAGCGGCTCGCAGGGGTGCAATTGTAAATAGCCAGAGTGGCCTGCAGGGGGTAGTGGCCTTCTTGAGTGTTCTGATCACAGGAAGGCCTGTCGCGGGCATCGTTTCTTTTAAGTTTGTAAGTTCCTGTTTTGAAAAATGGAAATGTCACATAGGTCCCGTCCGTGGTGTTGAAAATTGAGCTGTATTTTTTTTGCATATATAAATATGAAAAAGGGTTGTTTTGCTTTTAAGGTGTTTTGCTTTTAATTGCATAACAAGTGTTTTTCACATTTTAAATCTTTGTTAAAACATTTGCAAATGTGTATTATTTCAAAAACTTAAGCATGTATATTGTTGTTGTTTATGTGTTTTTATGTGAGCGCTCACTGTCCCTATCATTATCATAATCACAGTCATTATCATGATCATTAGTGTTATTATCATTGAATGTGTCTCTTTTGCATATCATGAATTTCTCACATATTATCAAAGTGTTTTTGCATTGTAATTCATGTTTTGCTATTCTTCACATTCATAATGTTTATAAGTCTGTTTTGTGATAATCATTTATTCTAGTGTAATTATGCAAATGTATGTAAATTGTCAAAGCCAAGATCAAGAAAATCGACATACTAAAGAATGTTGTGGTATGTACTGGTAATCGTAGTCACTTGCATGTGACGAGGTAAAATGGTAACAAATTTCATGAACTTTTTTTTTAAATGTTTGTTTACCGGAAAGACTTTCAAATTTTTAAGAGTTACTATGGTAACTAAATCAATCTTTTATTTTATTCCAATCTTATCTTATCTTTATCTTATTTGCCGGTTTTTCCAATCCCTTTATTTTGTTTTTCCTGTTCCATGGCATATTCTATTGTTAAATCGGTTACTTATTTGTTTACTTTCGATTACGAACATCCACCAGTGTGTTCACGATCGTATTTCCTATCTGTCTGATCGCGATTTGCGATCATCGCAAATCGCAATTTACGAGTAGCCGTATCTCCCTTTTGCAAGACAGGATTGCATTTGTTGTCTAGTGTTAAATAAGCTTTAACCCTTTTGGTCTCATTGCCTCATTAAAGTTTTTTCAGTATATAAATAACATTCTTTTATTTTATTTTACATTTTTATTAATCATTCAGTTTTTATTAATATTTTAAAATAAAACTTACCTTTTATTGGCCAGGTCCCTTTCCTCTAATCCATTTAAAGTTTTCATCTGTTTAAATCTAATTATCAACTGCCGGTTTTTAATAAACTTCCGATAAACGACCTATCATCGTAAGTAAACTTTTCCTTATGGCGTAGTATGCCGATACGTCCATAGATGGCGTCGCGATCTCGTTACGTCGATCGCGTCACTCCCGTCATCCCTATCCGTGTAGTGGACTGATCCTAGATTGTTCTAGTGAGAGGGCGTTGTTTCGGCACGTGCCTGTTCCTTCAGAGTATAAATACCGGTGAAATCTCTTTCAACTTCGCTTGTTTTTAAAAAGGTTTTTAACCTCTCTAGAAAATGGGAAGCTCTTCAGCTTTCCTTGTTTTTAAAATAAGACCCTTTTACAGTCATCTCATCTCATGAAATACGGCGTTGGTAAATATGGATTTCTGTCTTAAATTAAATTATAATAGTTTGTTTTTCAAGACATATTTCATAAAGTAATTTTCCCATAGTGCTGGACACTTTTTAAAAGTTATGCTCTGAATCTGTGAAAGATTAATTACCTGGCTGTCTAAAAGTTACCATCTATTTTTATGTCTGTCTCCAACGAATAAATAAACTGTGGATTGTTATATTTTAAGAACTGTTTCTTCATTGTTTAACTTAGTTTAAGTACACTTTTGCACTGTTACATCCTTCATACTGCAGTTTCAATAAGTGGCATCTCATAGGCATAAATTTGCATTTGTTTCCACAAGCGCTGATTTAAATGACTCTGCTAACGTGTTAAGTTGTTTAAAGTGAATGTGGTTCACAGTTAACCTCATTCTCGATAGGTTATGGGCTGAAAAGCTATGGAGCAAGCCCAAAAGAATTTAAATATGCAGTATAGTAAATTTTATATTTTATAGATCGTTTAAGTGCAAAAGTGGGGGGGGGGGGTACAGATAGAAAGTTTTTAAAAATGAAATCCTGATGGTGATTGATTTTGAAGATAGATGTTTATGAGCTGAAATTTTTTTTGATTATCAGATAATAGACAAAAAAAAAAAAAAAAAAAAATTAAAAATGATGGCTGCTATAATTCATATTGAGAAATTAAATTCACGGAACTATGCAAATTGGTGTACGGATATCAAGTATGTTTTATTAGAGAAAAATCTATGGGAAATTATCGAGAAATCAAAGGTCAGACCAATAAAAAGTACAACTGTAACTGAAGCTGATATAGAAGCGTTTAATCAAAAAGCGAACCAAGTTCTTTCAATTATCTATTTAAATATTGAACCTGATTACCGAAGAATAATAGAAGGCTGTAGTGACCCCGTAGATGCATGGAAGAAATTGAAAAATAATTTTTGTCCTGACTCCAGATCATACCATATGAAAGTTTTTAGCGATCTGATGGAGTGTAAGATTGCCGAAAATGAGGGAATAAATCTATATGCATCACGCCTACTTCGTATTTCAAATGAAATTAAGTCCATTGATCCAACATTTAACGAAAAATATACAAGCTTTCAGCTCCTTCGTTATCTGCCTAGGAATTTTGATAGTATTGTTCAAAATATCTTGAGATGGGAAGAAAGTAAATTTGTTTTTGATGAAATTGTAACGGAATTAGTCGCAGAAGAAACAAGATTAAAAGTCAGAGATATGGATAGTGGAAAAGTTGTCCCTGAAATCCAGATGACTAAAGTAAAGAAATTTCCATTTCGTAAACAAGATAAATGTTGGAATTGCAACAGATTAGGCCATGTCAGATCACACTGCAATTTACCATTGAAACAACAGTATCAGAGGACTGGAAAAAGCAGAAATCGTTATTCTTCAAGTGAACTTTTTTCAAATCGTCGCCCCTCATCTAGTGACCGAGGTTCTTCGCCCGAAGGTGGAAGGCATGGAGATTACCCTGATGATGATGACTCATCACCTGCTGCTGACCCCTGTGACCGAAGGAGTGCAGACAGATTATCCCGTGACCGAAGGAGGAATGCTGACCGGAACAACTATCGTCGAAAAAGACCTGTCTCTAAGCGAAGTCCCAGTGGCAGCACACGTAAGTCATCTTTGTATTTTGTTTCTCAGGCAAATTTAAGTAATTTTGGTAAAGGGGCCACCTGGATCTTTGATTCAGGTGCGTCCCACCATTTTTGTTGTGATAAAAATTTGTTTACTGTATTTAAACCTTTAAATGAGGAAAAGATGACTGTTGCTGTCAGGGGAATTTCATTCCCAATTGAAGGGAAGGGTGAAGTAAAACTTCGTTTTGGTAATAGAATTGTTACTCTTACTAATGTAATGTATTCTAGCCGCTTAAGGCGTAATTTAATTTCTGGTCCACAATTGGACAAAAATGGTTGTATTTTTCGTGGTGGTCAAGGTGCGGTGGAAATATCCCGAGAGGGCGAGTACCTGTTTAGTGCCTTTCTTGAAAATGGCGTTTATCAGGTTTTTCCTCGAATTCCCAATGTTAATAAAAAGCATGTAACTTTTTCTATAAGTAATGTTGAGAATATGAAGCTGTGGCATCGCCGTTTTGGCCATGTGAGCCCAGCTATTTTATTGCATACATGTCGGTTCGGGGATTGCCTGATTTAAATGACTTAAATTTTAAATGTGAAGTCTGCAAATTAAATAAGTTTAAACGTGTATCTTTTCGTCCTCTTGATGGCATAAGATCCTCTCAACCTTTAGAATTACTGTATGCCGACCTGTGGGGTCCTTGTAGGACCGAGGGTAGGCAAGGTGAACGTTACTTTTTGTCCATCATTGACGACTTCTCTCTCCGTGTTTCTATATATCCAATTAAGTTTAAATCGAATGCTTTTGAAATTGTTAAAGCTCACATAGCAAGAGCTGAAAATTTTTTGGGAAAAAGAGTAAAAAGTATTCGTACGGATAATGGGGGAGAGTTTGTCAATGATGACTTTAAAGAATATTTTGAAAAAAGGGGGATTAAACATGAATTGTCCAACCCATTTACACCTGAACAAAATGGTGTCGTTGAACGTTTTATGCAGACTGTGGTAAACGGTGCGAGAACTATTTTATATGAGAGTAAATTAGACCCTAAATTTTGGCCAGAAGCCATGAAATACTATGTGTATACATGGAATCGTGTCTGTCCTCGAATTCTGGATAAAACGCCCTTTGAACTTTACGGTGGTAAAAAACCGTCAGTTCATCACTTAAAGCCCTTTGGAGCAGTAGTTTACGTTGGAGTACCTAAACAGCATAGATCCAAACTGGAGGCTAAAGCTAAGAAAGGGGTCCTCGTAGGCTATGCTTTTAAGACTAAAGGATATCGCGTTTGGTTGCCGGAATCTGATAAAATTGTGGAATCTATAAATGTTTCATTTGATGAGAACTCTAGTAATGATTTTGGGCGCAGAGGAGTCGTGATGGGCCCGGAAAATTACATTCTTTTTCCCACTGATCCTGGTGCTAATCGTGATGATGAAATTGCTGAGGTAGACTTAGGAATGAATCAAAGTCCCTCCAATATTCCACAAGATTCCCAGGTCAGTGAGGATGAAGAGGTTGATTCCGAGTCCGATAGCAATGACAGTTCTCAATCTATTTCCTCATTACGAGATGTTAGGTGGGAACGTCGTGCTGTTCCACGAAAAACCGGAAATAAAGTAGATATCTATTATTATGAAAAGGATCAATCTACGCGTTTGAGATCATTACATGATATCGAAAGATATTGTGACAGGAAAAATATACGTTTTAATCCTGATCTTTTTGATTTTAAATCGTCAAATCATTATTCCGGTATAGTTCCAGTGGATACATTTTTAGAAAATGATTCCGATGATCCAGAGTCAAGTCATTTGCAACCGTGTGCATGACTAGACGACGAGGAGATTCCTAAAACATATAGACAGGCTTGTAAATCACGACAACGCGCGATGTGGTTTGATGCGATGAATAAAGAAATACAGGTGATGTCCGAACGGGGGGTTTGGCATTTAGCGAAATTGCCTGCTAGCGTAACTCCAGTGGGGTGTCGGTGGGTTTATACGATCAAGAGAGATGAGTTTGGGAGGATTGCCCGCTACAAAGCTCGGCTTGTTGCCCAGGGCTTTAAACAGGTGAAAGGTGAGTCATATGATGAAACCTTTAGCCCTGTGGTTAACTTTGGGGTGATCCGACTATTTTTCTCTCTCTTGGTTTCGTATTGCAAGTGGCACCATATTCAATGCGATGTCACAAGCGCCTACCTGTACGCTCCATTGAGAGAAGACGTTTACATGTCCCAACCTCCCGGGTTCGAAGTCCCTGGTAAAAATCATCTTTTCTGCTAACTAGATCGCGCGTTATATGGATTACATCAAAGTGGGAGGGTCTGGTTTTTCGAAATAAATAAAATTTTGTTAGAAATTGGTTTTGTAAAATTAGAAGCTTGTAATTGCGTTTATGTTTTTAATTCTGAAGTTGTTTTGCTTTTGTATGTTGATGACGACATTATTTTTGGTAAACGTAAAATTAATATTGATAGGGTTTTAAATTTGTTAAGAAATCATTTTGATTTAAAAATCCTTGGAAAAACTAAGAAACTCTTGGGGGTTGAGTTTGTTGAGGGGGAGGATTCACTGGAAATCCATCAATCTAGTTATATAGATGAGATTTGTGAACGTTTTAAAAAGTTTTATATTCCTCTATCAACTCTCCCAATTAGTAAGGGTGTAGTGTTTTCTAAGGTGGATTGCCCCACTTCAGATGAAGATATTAGGAGTATGTCTAAATTTCCATATCGTAATGTTCTCGGCTGTTTATCCTTTCTTGCTAATAGGTCTCGTCCAGACATCTGCTACGCTGTTAATATTTTCAGTCAATTTCAGGTTAATCCTGGCCCTGCTCATTGGAAAGGTTTACTGAGGTTGCTTGGTTATGTTAAGTTAACTCGGCATTACCATCTCCGGTTACGATGTAATCAGGGGACTTTGGTCGCTTACTCTGATGCAGATTTTGCTGCGAACCGCGATGACCGAACATCGGTTGGCGGCCAGATAGTCATGTTAGACGACTCCCCCGTTGACTGGCATACTTTCAAGGAGAAGTGCGTTAGCCTGTCAACGATGGAATCGGAGTTCGTCGCTTTGACTGAGGCTGCCAAAAACCTGGTTTGGTTTGACCGGATCATGCAGGAATGCCGGAGTAAGCAGATCACTCCTGATATTGGTAGTAGTTCGATACTTAAAGTGGATAACCAGGCAGCTATCGACTTTGTCAAATCTCCAATCGAGAATTATCGTAGTAAGCATATAGATGTTAAACTTTTTTTTATCAGGGATTTAATATATCAGGAAGCTTTTCAATTAAGTTTTGTGCGTAGCAGATGTAATCTTGCGGATGTTTTTACTAAACCGTTGACCAAGTTTGATCTATTGAAATTTGTTAAAAGTGTTTTCAATATTGATTCTTAATTGTTTGTACAGTGTTTATACATAAGTTAACGTACCAATTATTCTACTGTTTTAAAGATTTAACATGTTAATAAGATGTTTTTTTGAAATAAATTCTAGCATGTTATTCTTACCAGCATCATGCCACTTGACCTCTCGTTATGAATGAGAGTTAAGTCTCAAGGCCTTGAGCAAATTTTTGTGATGGAATTAGCGTGAGTGAAACTAAAGTTATGTTTATTAGAACAGAATTTCTGGTTTAACCAGTTTATGATCAATTTAGTTTTTGAAGATTAGTTATCCATCCTTTAAAGTCACGATCTTTTAAGTTTTTTTCTTATTTTTCTGTGATATTAATATCTGTTTCTTTAACAGGCATCTGATGTTCTTAAATGTGTGTAAATGAGAAAAGAATCCTAGCGCTGGGAAGAATGGAAGAAATTTGAATGTATTTATGCAAGAGTTGTAAGCCTGAGCAGCTTGTAGTGTCCCGTTCTTGATCAGATGCTGAATCTTGCCTTTGGACTGATTTAGCGAAGAAAGAAGTTTTTTTTTGTGAAAAATATTGTAATTAAAGTTTCAATTTTTGTTAATTATTGTAATATTGAAATGAATGGAGTTAGAGGTGAAGCTGGTGAATGTGTAAGCTGAATTAGTCCTTCAAATAGAAGGTTCTAATTTTTCTGTAATGGTACGTATTTATTGTTATATTCATTGTATTTAAATATGTTTAAAATGTAACGAACTTCTGTCAAGTCCAGTTACTATGGTTTTTCTATTTAGTGAGAAATCTTTTTTTAAGGGGGGTTTAATTATGTCCCATTTTTTTTGTCTGATAGGTAAAGTTTTAAATTTTTCTTACCTTATCGGGCATTTAACTTTTGACTAACTTTTTGGCGTTTAAATTTATTCAAATTTTTTTTTTTTGAACTTTCTTGAGGTTCAGATTTATTCGAAGTTTTTGAATTTTTGAGGTTTAAATTTAATAGTAAATGTTAAAGTTAGTGGAGATTTTACATTCTCTGCGAGTTTTTGCGAAATTAGACTTGTTTGTCATTGATGGGATGACGAGATGCGAGTTTAAAATGTTTTTGATTGTTGAAGGGTTAACTATTAATTTAGTTGCGTTAGGCAATTCGTTTTGAGGTTTGAAAACTATGTTTTTATAGCAATCCAATTTGAAATTTTTTTTTGAATTTAATTTTCTTTTTTTTGTGGTTAAAATATCAGATTTAATTTTTTTTTTTTGTGTGTGATTAGATATGTTAGACTTCTGTGGGCTCTCGGACCCTTATATGTCAGACCTAAACGTTCTTTGACGTTTATTTTGTGGTCTTTGATATGAGACAATGAGAGGGGGGACTTTGTTGTCTAGTGTTAAATAAGCTTTAACCCTTTTGGTCTCATTGCCTCATTAAAGTCTTTTCAGTATATAAATAACATTCTTTTATTTTATTTTATATTTTTATTAATCATTCAGTTTTTATTAATATTTTAAAATAAAACTTACCTTTTATTGGCCAGGTCCCTTTCCTCTAATCCATTTAAAGTTTTCATCTGTTTAAATCTAATTATCAACTGCCGGTTTTTAATAAACTTCCGATAAACGACCTATCATCGTAAGTAAACTTTTCCTTATGGCGTAGTATGCCGATACGTCCATAGATGGCGTCGCGATCTCGTTACGTCGATCGCGCCACTCCCGTCATCCCTATCCGTGTAGTGGACTGATCCTAGATTGTTCTAGTGAGAGGGCGTTGTTTCGGCACGTGCCTGTTCCTTCAGAGTATAAATACCGGTGAAATCTCTTTCAACTTCGCTTGTTTTTAAAAAGGTTTTTAACCTCTCTAGAAAATGGGAAGCTCTTCAGCTTTCCTTGTTTTTAAAATAAGACCCTTTTACAGTCATCTCATCTCATGAAATACGGCGTTGGTAAATATGGATTTCTGTCTTAAATTAAAGTATAATAGTTTGTTTTTCAAGACATATTTCATAAAGTAATTTTCCCATAGTGCTGGACACTTTTTAAAAGTTATGCTCTGAATCTGTGAAAGATTAATTACCTGGCTGTCTAAAAGTTACCATCTATTTTTATGTCTGTCTCCAACGAATAAATAAACTGTGGATTGTTATATTTTAAGAACTGTTTCTTCATTGTTTAACTTAGTTTAAGTACACTTTTGCACTGTTACATCCTTCATACTGCAGTTTCAATAAGTGGCATCTCATAGGCATAAATTTGCATTTGTTTCCACAAGCGCTGATTTAAATGACTCTGCTAACGTGTTAAGTTGTTTAAAGTGAATGTGGTTCACAGTTAACCTCATTCTCGATAGCATTCACTCAACTCCGGCAGACGCAAAGGGGGCGTTGCTCTCTGGCGATGTCTACAATAGCAGAGGTATTTAAAGCGGGTGTTTTGTTTTTGACTGTCGGTGGTCTGACAATGTTTAGTCTGGCAAATGCCGTACATTGTCTTAAATGTTAGTTATGAAAGTTTTGTTTGCAGTTTGTTTTAGTGGTGAAAGATGGTGTTGTTTTAAGAAATGAATCCTGTTAATCGATAGTGGAAATATTTCGCTGAATATTTTGTTGTGATGAATTATTTTAACATCCAAGACTTTTATTTCCTTTGGACATTTTATGAACAATATTTATTTCTCCATCACTTTGAATTAAGAGGCCTGTTTTTTTCTTCAGTTATGCTATAGTGAGTAATTTTTATTTTTGCTACCTGTACTGGTCATTTCTCTTTATCTTACGTCATGCTAATTAATTAATTAAGTATTTTTATTGTGTTAACGTATGACTTTAATTTTGTAGATAATATAATTTCGGAAATTACTGTTTTTTGGTTAATTTCACCAGATATTGTTTATCATTGCTTACCATTTTATATATACACATATTTTTTTATTTTGAATATGTTTTTTTCAAAAATAAACGTTAGATTTATTTTAATTAAATGTTTCTTTACTGACTTTTAAATATGACACTACCACAAATTGCCAATATTTATTTCAGGTCACCAATTTTTCATCTCTGCTTTAGTTTCATATAATTTTAGAACGGTTCTGGCTTCAGAACCGATCAGGAGGCAGTCTCAGAAATTTAGAGGCGCCGATTTTTTACTACCAACATAATTTTTGTCCTGCAAGAAGAAAAAGAACACTTAATTGAAACTTTGCCCTGAGCGAGTTTTCTCTTTGCATGCCCCCTGCATATAAACACAAATTTATCAAAATGCCACTTAAAAGACACGAATTTCATGAAAAGATCTAGAAATAAATTTAAATTTCATTAAAAGATCGTTAAAAAAAATGCCAATGTTGTTGAATGAGCACGGAAATTTTGTCGATAATCGAGAAAAAAAAAAAAACTCTAATTTCTTTAAAGGATCGCGAAAAAACGCCATGTTTCTCAAAGGGTTCTTCAGGGATGATTCTAAGTAAAAACTTTTATGAAATTTGCAGAAAATTTTTTGAAAAGTTACAGGAGATTGTATCAGAGGGGGGAATTTATTTTTGACTATGTGCTTTTTCTGCGGCCTTTTAACGAAATTTGTGAATTTTTCACGATCTTTGGACGAAATTATCGGACTTTTTAGATTTTTTGATGAAACTTACAATTTTTTTCATTTTTTTTTAACGATATTTGCAGATTTTTTTGCTGTCCTTTGACGAAATTTGTGGATTTTTTGCGATTCTTTGACAAAATTCGCGGACTATTCACGATCCTTTGACAAAATTTGCGATTTGCGTTTTTTGACAATATTTTCATTTTTTCTGTGATCTCTTCCTGAAATTTTCGTTTTTTCACAATTCTTTGATGAAATTTGTGTTTTTCTTTCACTGTTGGTTGAAGAAATTCATGTTTTTTTTTACATGATTTTCAGACGAAATTTGAGTTTTTTCACAATTATTAGACGAAATTCGCGTTTTTCCCTCGAACCTCTGACGATATTTACGATTTTTCTGCGAACGATTTACGAAATTTGATTTTTTGGGGTGATGATTTGTCAAAAGTCGTCGTATGTTTTTTGTCTAAATTTTCGGATTTAAGATGATTTTTTTTTTTTTAATTTTCGGAACCGAAAACTTTTGATTTTTGGAAAATACAGAACAGAATCCCCTTTGTATCACTTAATGAATGCAAAATTCATCAAAGGATTTCTTAATAAATATGAATTGTCACAGAATCGTGTAAAACATACAAATTTCAACAATGCATTGCAGAAAAAAAATGCGAATTTTGTCAAAGGGTCGTTAATAAATGCTAATTTAGTCAAAGGCTGCTAAAAAAATGCAAATTTTGTTGAAGAATCGCAAAAAAGATGTGAATTTCATCAGAGGGTTGTTGAATAAATGTGAATCTAATGAAAAGGTTGCTAAAAAAATACAAATTTCATCACATAATCACAAAAAAATGTCAATTTCGTTAGAGGGTTGCAGAAAATAATGCAGCCTTTTCCTTGGAAAACAACACACACAAACATATCAGTTTATTGTTGTAGGTATAATTTTTAATCGGAAGTAATATATACTGAACTAACTTTTGAAAAATTAGATTAACCCGAACCCAACTTGCAGAAATCTACACTCAACCTCAACCCAAAACAGTTTACTCAACCTGAAACAAAAGTAATTAGCAGAGGGAAGGAATTTGTCTCTTTAAAAACTAAATGGACTATATAAAATTTTGACTTATTCTTTTTTTAAATAAAAAACACATTTTGCATAATAATTCTGAGTTGATAAAAATTGCTTAGTGGTATTTTGTCATGTCTGTATTGGTGGAATTCTTTAAATAGTAAATAAAATGACAATAAGTTTTAAAGATTTCTTTCACCCTCCCAAACAGCTAAACTCTCCTCCTCTGGAAAACTGAATTTCAAGCCCTGTAAAACTAAATTTAAATTCTATTAAAGTAATGTAAGAATATTCCTTTTATTCATACCTATTGCATGATATTTTAAAATTATATAATGGAAAAGCTTTAAAAATGATCTTAATCACATCATTACATCCTACAATCTTTATTTATCTATTTAAACTTTAATTTCAATTGAAAATTTCTTCATTTATATTTATGTCAATAGATGGCACCAAAACAAATTTCGAAGTCAGCCTACAGAGCCTAGTGGATAAAATAAGTGTTTTGTTGAGTCGTTCTTTTTTTTTTTTTTTTTTTTTTAAATGTAGTAAACTTACTGCTTATAAATGTAAACAAAAGTGAAAATGTATTTCAAAATATATATAAAGGTTTTAATATGGTTTTACAAATATTTTAAAAGCGGAATCAGATATTAGCCTTTTTCTTCTTTTTTCTTTTTAATGAATCTTTCAGAGTTTCTCATTTGTTTCTAGATTTGGAATATGAGGTTTTGAATGGCAACAGTGAATGTTTGTTTATATTATTTATAATAGCTTATTTTTTAACTTGGAATGTAATGCATTATAATTGGATATGATATACATATTTTATAGGAAAATATACTGAACAAGAGTTATTTTAAGTAGATAAAATTATCATTTAGCTGTCATATGTTAGCATATGCTTTCCATTAAGCCTAACATAGCATTTAGCTATGGTAAATTTGGAGACAAGAATGGTTTGTGCCTTCATTTTTCTCTATTCAGATTTTATTATAAGTAGGTAGATGTGTATAAACTTTGAAAATTTTATTGATCATTGTAGTAAAATCGCAAGAAAAAAAAAAAACTGAATTCAATCAATTTGCATGGGGGGGGGGGAGGGAAATGTAAATTTCGGCAGACAGTTAAAAATTGTGAATTTCGTCGATCACTACAGAAAAATCATGAATTTTGTCAATTAAGAGAAGAATAACCTCAAATTTCGTTGATTGGCTATGGAAAAACAGCATGAACATCTATTTATTGTGAGAAAAAATCATAATTTTGTCAATTTGCTGCAGAAAAAAAATTGGAAATTTTGTCAGAACCAGTTAAGAGTAGCGAATTTTGCTTGTCGGGGGCAGAAAAATTGCAAATTTTGTTGGTCAGACACAAAAAATAATTCTAAATTTGTTGATTGGGCATGGGAAAATTGCAAATTTTGTCGACTGAGCTCTGGAAAATTACAAATTACTTTGGTTGGGATTGGAAAAATTGCACATTTTCTTGATAATGTGCAGAAAAATTGAAAATTTTATTGATCGGTTGAGGAAAAATCACGAATTCAAACAATTTGCAAATAGGGAAAAAATTGTACATTTTATCAATTAATTAAAAATCATGAATTTTGTCTATCGGCTGCAGAAAAATCAGGAATTTTGTCAATAGGAGACGAATAACCTCTAATTTAATAATCGGTTATGGAAGAATCGCATGTATGCCTATTTATCGTGAGAAAAAATTGCGAATTTCATCAATTTGCACAGGAAAAAATTGCAAATTTCTTTAGAGCCAGTTAAGAATTGTGAATTTTGCTGATTGAATGCAGAAAAATCCCAAATTTCGCCGATCAGGTACGGACAAATCGCAAAGTCATTAATCAATTTCCAGAGAAATCAAGTTTTGTCGATTAAGCTCCAAAAATGACAAATTTCGTTGGTCAGGCAACAAAATCACAAATCAGGTGCAAAAAAATGACGAATTTTGTCGATTAGACACAGAAAATAGATAAACTTGTTGATCAGGAGTGTAAAAAACTAAATTTTTTGACTGGAGACGTAATAATTGTAAATTTCATTAATTGGCTTCTCCTCTCCACTTCATTCATAAAGTTCACACTTTTCTTGGCAGTAGCAACTTTCAACCCTACATTTAATTTCTAGCATTTATTATAAAACAAAATCCTCCCCCTCTCCCCAAATAAAGTCAAGGAATATTATTACTCCTTGCTATAGCTGTTACAAACACAAACATAACTGTTGATATATCACTGCCAACTGAACTGGATATGTTGATTTGGTAGGGGAACCTAAATTGGAAACTCTCCTCCCCTTTGAAACCATATTTTAATCTGATTATAGGCCATAGACCATTGGCTTTGAAATAAAATTATCTTTATGTTACTGATGTGGCCCTTTGCAACTCAGATATTTTTGCAAGAGGTACTACTCTAAAAAAGGTTGTGCATTCCTAGCATATACAGGGTGAACATAAAGTGCCAGCCCATTTTGCAGAAATAATTAATCCATAGATTTTGTATTACAGGTGAACGATACTCTGAGGATATGCTAACAGCAGAAGAAATGATTGCGGTTGTAACGGCACGTTTGTGTGGTCAGACATTCGAGAAGGTCAGGGAGACCTTTCGTAGAAAATTTGAAAAAGAGGCTCCAACACGAGGAAATATCAGAAAAATTGTGAAAAAATTTTTGCACACTGGATCTAAGCTCAATGAGAAATGTACAGGTTGACCATCGATGTCAGCTGAAACAGTAGCGAATATCCATTAAGCCAATGAGCGTAGTCCTGATGCATCCAGATAATGTTTGAAAAAGTGTTTCGAGCTACACTGAACTGGTGGGAAACTTGTTTCAAACTTCATGGACATCACGTTGAAAAGTACTAATATGCTGCATAATACTGTCGAAATACAGTAGACTCCCTCAAATCCGCACAGCTTGGGACCAGAGGTTTTGCAGATTTCTGGTCATTGCTTTGTTTACATTTTTTTAAAAGTAATTTGAATGTAATTAATAATGAAATCAAAAGTATAATGAATGCTTACAATATATATTATAATGAAATATTAAAATAAGTAATAAACTAATAAAAACTTAGATAGTTTTTAAAAGGATAAAAATACTAAAAGCAAAGGTCAAATTAATAATCAGTAATGTACAATTAAATATTCATTACAAAGATGAAATGTGTTTTTCCTAAATATTCAATGAAACTTGTAGGGCCGTAGCTAAGGGGGCGCTATGGGCGGCTCAGCCCCCCTAAAATATTTTGAGCCTCCCCTGGAAAAGATTCCAAGGTCACTAAATTAATTTCTGTTCCGAAAATTCAAATGAAATTCTATTCAAAAATCTAATTTAGTTTTGAAACACTTTCAGAGTTTTGCAAAATTACTAAATTGTATCTAAAATAAGTGTTTCAACACTCCCTCATCCTATTTGTACATATGATTTAACATGATGCTTAATGCTGCACAAATTATACACTCAAAATTTTCATCATCATATACTTTTCTTAGCATAAAATGAAGCTATTACAACAATTTAATAAAAAACATAGTACCTACAATATGAATATGCACTAATTTATCTTTTTTTGCGTGAGAGAGATAGAAAAAAAATTATGAGCCCCCCCCCCCCCTACATTCATTTGGGCCCCCTTACAGTTCACTTCTAGCTACGGCCCTGGAAACTTGCCTCATTGGTACAACAACCAAACAAGGTAAATTACTAATTCACATCTAGATCATAAAATAATGAATCTTTATTTCAGGTTTAGCCTGACTTAATAACTAAAAAAGCTTGATTAATAAATAAATATATTTGGTAAGATTGTGATTACTAATGATATCAGCAATATCTTTATTGTTTCAGAAATAAATTATTCTTTCTTCATGAAAAAAACATGAATTCAATAACCTTAACAAAAATTGTAAATTAAAAAATATATAGAACTGATACAAAACTAAAAAAGTCAAATTTTGCACCTACATCTGAACTGAATGTTTCATTGTTTACATCTGTAAAATATGTGCGGATTTTAGAGAGTTTACTGTATAAAATTCATGAATAAATTGTTTCTACAAAATGGGCTGGGACTTTATGTTCACCCTATATAATACTGAACATACAACATCTCCAGCACTTAATCTAAGATTATAAGAAGATATGTTCATGAGTAACGCTGGCATCATATCTATGGTTGCAATGACCTCACCCATAAATTTTGCATTTACTGCAATTTCTCTAAACATCACACATTCAATTTTCCCACCATCGAATGAAAAACAAAAAGTACTTTCAATAATATTTGTTTGAAAAGCGCATCTCAGTATACTGATTTTATATGTATTTTAGAGTAATTTTTACACATGAATATTTTATAAATATGCATGCAACCCAATTACAAAAGATGAATCTCATTTCTCTTATAACATAAATATACAGTACAGAGCCATTTATCTGGAATGGTTGGGGTCAGATGTATTCCGGATAACTGGTTGGGCATTAAAGCAACATCCATTTGATAAGTTTTGTGAAACATATGTAGTTGTGGTATTACTTCTAATTTTAAATTGATTATTAGATTACTTGAACCAAGAATCTGATGCAAGTAAGATCAACTGTTAGAGTTTGAAAGACGATAATTTATAGGAGCTCCTTGAACAAAAATTCTGTTTTCTTGGCATAAAAATGAAAACATCTATAACATTATAATATTATTTATTAATCTATAATATGATTATATGCTTCTATTTCAAATACTAGATGCTGTTATCAAACTATACAATTGTTTCAAGCAATATATATGTCAAACTGATTGTGTATGACACTTTTTTCTAAAAAGATTCTAACATCAGTCTATTAGAAATATCATTCCAGATAACTGTTTTCCAGATAAATGGTTCCATACTGTATATTTTTTTTCATGTAATATTCTATAACTGAATCGGACATTGAAATTAAAAATCCACAAAAAAATAAATAAATAAATTAAATTGAATATTCAAAGTTATCAGATTAATAAAAATTGCTATAAACAGTAAAAAAAAAATTACGATTAGCATTAGCATTTGCTGATACTAAAATACCAAAAATGCTTTTTGGTTTAATTTTTGGGTATTCGAAAATATATAGTAGATGTAAAAACTCTTTTAGCATTTTAAATTAATAACTATTTTTTTTTCTGTGCTGTGAATGGGCAGTATATGGCCATCTTTAATCACAGATATTTCAGGGTGGAAAGTTTCATTATTTTTAAATGGAGAAAAAAAAAAGAGGAGGTCTAATTCTTAGAAACATTTACTGAATTTCACTTGTACTTAAATTAAATTTTTGAAAAATCGTATTTTACATAATTGTTATAATATAAATCACAGAATACTCTAACTGCATTTAAGGTATTAAAAAACATTTAGTTAAATAGTGTAATTAATAGCATACTGTGCCAACAAAATAGGAAACAAAAAATAGAAACTGTCTGTAGGCATAATTACAGCAAAGTATTTCTGCTTTTAAAATCAGAATACATGATAATAAGAATTAATTCAGAAGATCAAGCGTTTTTCCTCAGGATAAAACATTATTAGAAAGTGATGTCATATCTTGCAAATAATTTTTTTTTATAATTATCTTTTTCCTAAATTAATTTCTCGATATTGAAACAACTACCACTACATTAAAATAACATTAAAATAGATTTTTTAACTTCAGAAACATTTAACTAAGGTAATATCATAAAATAGGGTGAATAGGAATAGCAGGGTGAATAGGAACGAAACTACCTGGTTGTACAAATAAATTCATTACAAATATATGTGATGATACTTTTAGTTGCCAATTTTTTTATAAGAAGGTAATAAAATTAAGAGTTGGGAAATTCAGTTTTGCCATTTTGGCGTCACTACTGGGATATATAAAAAAAAACTGCAAGTGGATCCTCAAAAACCAATTTTTTTTAACGTCTTCAAAACTTTGTATGTAACTGCAGTATTTTTCGTATTCTAAACCCATGAGTAAGGAGTTTTAATGAATGATTGACCTGTAAACGATATGCTGCATTCAATTCTACTTATTTCTTAACTACTACTACAAAATGGAAAAGTGAAAAAAGGCATGTAACATCAAAGGTATAAGATTTAGGAGGTGAATCGGAACGCGTTTTCTCTCATGGTTTTTTTTCTATACAGTAATAGCTTCATGGAATATCTGAAAACATATGTATGAATATGTATTATAACAATATTTTGTTTGCTTTAATTACTTGAAGAGTTTGAAGGTGCCAAAAATTACTTAGTTAAACAAACAAAAATATCAATGCCCAATCCAACAGACATAGAACACATAACCAAATAATAATAATAATAATAAATAAATAAATAAATAAATAAATATAACAAATTACTACGAAAAACTGCACAGAATTATTCTCTGACATACACAACATTACACAAACATCTCAAAATGGAAAATCAATTAAAAAAGAGAAGGATGCAAACAGTACTAAGGGCTGGGGATGAGGGTGTACTAGTAGATCGTATTAATACATGCAGCGATTGGGATTACTCAATAGATTCCTTTTCCCAATGACTACTAGTAACAGATAACACAGAACAGGGCTGAATTTATATTAAATTCCAACTTCTGCAATTCAAATACAATTTCTTGGGATAAATTTTAATTTTTCTTCAGTTCAAAGTTGTTTTCTAATTTTTTAAAAGGCATAGCTTTACTTGTGTATAAAATAAAGGCTTGGTTTGATAGTAATTACGTGTTCCTATTCCTCCCTTATCATTATTACCTATTTTTATTAACCCTATTAAAGCTTGAATCAAAATGAATAAAGATTACAACATTTGTTCCAACTCACCCCTATCTGCGGGGTGAATCGGAACACCATTAGAAAAAAAAAAAAAAATATATATATATATATATATAAACAGTAACAAATGTTACGTTTTTGCTTAAAAAGTAAGGAACAAAACAAAACTGAAGTTTCTAGTAAATAAATAAAAGAATTAAACAATCAGTTGTTGCTTTTAACGTTAAAGTTGAAAAGTGTTCCAATTCACCCCATTTTACGGTACGTCATCTTAACACATGCTTAGTTAAAGTGTTTACATTTGTTAAGTCTTGAAAAATGACACTAATTAATTTCTGAATAAAGATAATAGATGGCAGCACCAAACATTTTGATACTGAAAACGAGACTTTATTGACTTTAATTAATTATTATTTCTTATTATTTCTAACTCATCTGTAATTTAAAATTCCTAATATGTTTTTTCATATAAATATTTTGTATTTAATCATCTGTAATTCATCTTTTTAGATTGTATTCTTTATACTGCAGATTGTTGGAACAAAATGTTGTTTTGATTCTAAAGGATGTTTAAAAAATCTCAATTCTATTGTTATGCTATTAAATCTCTCTCAAACCCCAACTAATCCTCTTTATTTGCGTGAATAACTCTTCATTAAAAGCTATATAATCCTCAAACAAGTCAAACAGTTTTCAAAAAATCAATGATTCCAAAAACTACATTCTGATACCAGAAAAGGTACAACATGAGTATGCAAGATGCCACCAATGAAGAATGTTCCACAATTAATACATCTCTTCTGATTATAATTAATAAAATCTCTATTAATTCATTTTAAAAATCTCTACAACATTTACATATGAAAAATGTGCATTTTCTCATTTGAATGACATAAATAAATTTAAAAAAATTATCTGATATATTTATTATCTTATAAAACAATTGTTTTTAATTATTCAGGAGTTTTTTAGATATGTGCATACCTGCCAACATGTCAATTTTGAAATCCTTACAATTTTTATGATGCATTCTTATAGTCTTAAAAATGACAAATAACATATACAACGGCAAAATGTAATATCATTTCATAACAATATTTTCTATGTTACATTTACATTTATTTATATTTTGCCAGAATAAAAACATGAGATTGCAGAAGAAAATGTTTTTGCAATTTCATACTTTGGGAACATGCTTCTGAAAAGCTATCCTGCATGATCTACAATAAATAGGAAAGCTTAAATTCGAAGCAAATTTCTAAAAGATTGCAGCAGATGAGAGGTGAGGGGTATCTCTACCGGCATTAATTATGCATTTTTCCATTCTTATAGTCTTAAAGATGACAAATAACATATGCAACGGCAAAATGTAATATCATTTCAGAACAATATTTTCTATGTTACATTTACATTTATTTATATTTTGCCAGAATAAAAACATGAGATTGCAGAAGAAAATGTTTTTGCAATTTCATACTTTGGGAACATGCTTCTGAAAAGCTATCCTGCATGATCTGCAATAAATAGGAAAGCTTAAATTCAAAGCAAATTTCTAAAAGATTGCAGCAGATGAGAGGTGAGAGGTATCTCTACCGGCATTAATTATGCATTTTCCCCGGATATCTTTGATGAAATGCACATTTTTTTCCCCCAATCCTTTCACGAAATATGAATTTTTTCCACAATCTTTTGACACAATCTGCTTTTTTCACTCAACTCTTTGACAAAATTAACTTTTTTTTTTTTTCACGTCCACAGAATTTGGATGATCTTTACACAAAATCTGAGTTTTATCCAGGATTTTCTTTTTTACAAAATCGGCATTTTATCTGCGATCTTTAGACAAAATAGACATTTTTCCAAGTTCTTTAGGTGAAATCAGCATTTTATCCGTGATCTTTTGACAAAATCGGCGATTTTTTCCATGAACTTTTGAAGAAATCTGTGATTTTCCATGTTCTTTAGATGAAATTGCTGTTTTATCCGCAATCTTTTGACGAAATCTGTGTTTTATCTGCGATCTTTTGATATAAATTGTGTTTTTCTCACAAACTTTTGATGAAATCTGTGTTTTTTCCTGCAATCTTCTGACAAAAACGGCTTTTTATCCACAACCTTTAGACAAAATCGAAAATTTCCTGTGGTTTTCAGAAAAAATCAGTGTTTTACCTGCAATCTTTTGGATTTGATTTGATTTAATGCGATTTTATTTAAATATACAGGGGGGTTTATAAAGTCCCAGACCCATTTTGATGTTTAATAACTCATACAATAATAAAGATAGATTAAAATTAATAACATAAATGGTTAGATAGACTCAAAAAGTTTCATGACCCTTGTCAATGAACTTCCACGTGTGTTCCCTTCGTCGCATGGAGAATATCAAGTCGATAGTCAATTTCATGCCAGGTAGCAGCAAGCATGTCGACATCCACAGACTATTGACTTGATATTCTCCATGCGACAAAGGGGGCACACGTGGAAGTTCATTGACAAGGGTCATGAAACTTTTTGAGTGTCTGTCTAACCATTTATGTTATTAATTTTAATCTACCTTTATTATTTTATGACTTATTAAACATCAAAATGAGCCTGGGACTTTATGAACACCCTGTATATATATATATATATATATATATATATAATGTTAAATTATGTAAGGTGGTAGAAAAAAGGAATAAACAGTGGTCTGATGATTTTTAAAAGTTGACAGTGACCGTTTCCATGTTCTGAAACATATACAGCAAATTTCATGCAAATCGCTCAAAAATTAAGGATTTGTATGAGGAACATACACACAGAAAATGCCTTTTATATATACAAGGTCCATGTCTGTCCATGTCAAATTTCAACGAAAGAAAATGTTTAAAAAGGAACTGTTTCACTGATTTATAATAAACCTATAAAATTAATTACAATGAAAAATGCACCCCATATTGGTAAGTCTAACTTTTAAACAAATGATATTTAACCTAAAGTTAAAAAAACACTACTTCTATAAAAACTCAGTTGCAGAAATTATTAAAATTAAACTTTAATTGTACATGTAAGCAGTAAAAAGTAATAAAGATCTGTTGTTATGATAAAGTCACCAATTAAGGTTCTTATGCAAGTATTCCAAAATGGGAAAAAAAAATAATCCACTTTGACTCTTGAGGCTGTTAGTGAAAGGAGGAAAGTTCTCCAGATTGATGTATTTTGTCATTTTGTGTTAAAAAACAGACAGCCTAAGCCAATTTTACAAGGTTAATATCAATAAGCATAAACACTATACCAAAGAAAAGCATGCTTTCACAGACTTTTCAGGATAATAAATGTTTTTCACTTTTACCAGAATTACTTTTGTAATCCTAACAGGGAACACTGTCCAGGACCAGACCATCTTTATTGCAAATCTGCACTGTGTAACAGTTCAAAATACAAATATAGACCCAGATTTCAATTTTTAAGAGGAGACCACAGTACATCATTTCATAAAATATTCATTATTTATGCATTTCCATAAGTTTTGCAAAATCAATTCCTTAATGGAATTATGTTCATTCTATCACTAGTATCGGTGCAGATTTCCTTTGAAACAGCAAAGAAAAATATCAGCACATTAAATTTTCCTCCATTAAAATATTCATTAAACATTTAAAAAAAAGTAATAATAATATACATATATTTTGAAGATACCTGAATTTTTTCCATTATTTTTGTTCTTCCAAAAAGCTGCTGATCTTCAAATGTCATAAGAGATTTTTCCTCCTGAAAAAGAAATTTTGTATAAACATTCTTAATTTTAATGAAAAAATTTGTAAATGTGACACAATTTTTATACATAAAAATTGGTAAACACCGTTACCAAATTTCAAAATGATGCAGTTTTACAGGCAGTGCTTCACACATGACCTTGTATAACAGTATTGAATCTTGTAAAAAAAAAAAATGCATGTTACAAAATACAGTGTCTGAAATGTATCTTTAAAAAATTTAAAAAGTAATTAAAAATAAAAGAATCATGCACTTGTTTTTTTTTTTTATGTATTTATTTTTAAAATCTTTTTTTTTTCAATGTTTTATTCCACATTTTTAATGTGTACCCAATTAGTTGCATTCAACACATTGAGCCTTTTATACAAGAATTCTAATCATACTCTATAAGTACTGTAGAATCATCAGTCTGGATGGCTACTTTAATTCAACTTTTCAATTCATCAGTGTTACAAACTAGAGATTGGTGTAAAAAAAAAAAAAAAAAAAAAAAAAAAACATGTATCCCCATAGAAAGATGTTCAAAGGTGTTATGTTGGAAAATCTCAGGAGCTATAGTATTGGACCTCCTCTTCAAACCCACCATCAGGAGAAATTTTCATTTAAAACATTCATTGCTTTCGTTGTTTATTTATTCTTAATTATTTTTTAAAAATACTAGGGGGGCCCCGCCCCCCTGCTCGCTATGCTCGCCAACCCCCCGCGTAATCGCTTCGCGATTCCAAATTATTGGCTACCCCTGCTTGCTGCGCTCGCCAATACCCCATGGTATGAATAAGCACTTGCAGACCTTTCAAATGATGTGTCACATGACTGGTGTTGTAAAGAAATTTAAAATGTGCCCCCCTGGGGGGGCAGAGTGGGGTGACACACAAGACATCCATAAAATGAATAAACAGTTGCAGACCTTTCAAATGATGTGTCACACAACTGGTGTTGTAAAGAAATTACAAAATACGCCCCCTCTGAGGGCAGAGGGGGGGGGGGTTACACACAAGATATCTATAATATGAATAAGCAGTTGCTGACATCTCAAACGATGTGTCACACAATTGGTGTTGTAAAGAAATTAAAAATGTGCCCCCCTGGGGGGCAGAGTGGGGGATGACACACAACACATCCATAATATGAATAAGCAGTTGCAGATCTTTCAAATGATGTGTCACACAACTGGTGTTGTAAAGAAATTAAAAATGTGACCTTCCTGGGGAGAGCAGAGTGTGGGGGTGACACACAACACAACCATAATATGAATAAGCAGTTGCAGACCTTTCAAATCGTGTGTAACATGACTGGTGTTGTAAAGAAATTAAAAATGTGTCCCCCTGGGGAACAGAATGGGAGATAACACACAAGACATCCATTATATGAACAAGTTGGAAATTGCACGTGAAGCGTAGCAAATGAGGTGCGTTCGTACGATAACCGAAATTTAAAAAATATTATTCTCATATATCAATCTCATAAAATTGTAAATAGTGAATTACAATTAAAACGCTCATCAATGTTCTCCCTATACCATTATGTAATGGAATACTTTTGTGTGGCCTTGTAAATCAATAACAAATATTCTTTGCACCACAAATTATGTAAAATGTATATTATAATATGTACTTTATAGTTGCATATAAATTTTATTAAGTTCGAATGAGTGTAACACCATTAAAATGCATTTGAAACGTTTTTCTCCATTGACCGTGATGTAACAGAATACTTTTGATTATCCCTGTAATTGATCTATGCATCTGATTTTCATAAAATTTGAAATAACTCGACAAAATTATGTAATAATTATGTATTTTAAATTTCAAATGGATAAAATATATTTGGAATTTTTTCTCCACAGACCATAATGTAATTGAATACTTTTGATTGCCCCTGTAATTGATCTATGCACCCGATTATCAAAAAAATTGAAATAACTCGACAAAATTAAGTAATAATTATGTATTTTAAATTTCAAACGATGAAAATGTATTTGAAACTTTTTTCCCCATTGACTGTAATGTAATGGAATACTTTTGATTGCCCCTGTAATTGATCTGTGCATCCGATTTTCATAAAATTTGAAATGATTCGACAAAATTATGTAATAATTATGTATATTAAATTTCAAACGATTCGGTTGGGTAGTTTTTGCGTTGTTATATGCGGACAGACAGACGGACGGACTGAACGACCACTATAGGTGCTATGTATTTACATAATTACGAACGCACCTAATAAGCAGTTGCAAACCTCTCAAATGATGTATCAAACGACTGGTGTTGTAAAGAAATTAAAAATTTGGCGAAATATTACAGTTATCGCCAAGTTGGCGTCACTTTTGACAACTAATTTCGGTCGCCAAATTTGGCGATATATCGCCAAGTTGGCAAAAAACTTGCCGATTGTTGGCGATGGTAACCTTTTCTCTATTCATGGTAACCCATACGGCGATGCATAGACGGAGCCCTTTACTGATTGGTCTATTCGACTCATGGAAGGAGTGGACAACCCGGATTTGTTAGTTCCGGAAATCTTCCACATCAGCATCATTCCAGGAGTCATTCCTTTTAAGGCTAGTTTTTTTTTACTATAGAAGGATAAAGATACATTTTGAACACTCTGTATAATAATTTGAATAAGTGCAGTAATAAATAATAAAATGAGTATTATAAATGAAGCAATATAAAATTATTTAATTATTTTATTTATTAAAATTATTTAATTAGAAATAACTACATAGCATAATTAGAAAACTTTTCAAAACAAAAATAATTTTAAAAAATATAAATTGTTTCATATGTACTGAAGGTTATAGAAGGTATACAATGTTTCAAATTTTCAAATATTAAAATTTTTGCTTAGAACTAAAGCAGATTCAGACAATTCCAGAAATATATCATATAGCTCACAGTCCCTAAAACAGAAGTGTTATACAAATAATGCCATGCATATGTGTATGATAAATTAAATTTTTTATTCTTCCTTCTGGAATAGATTTTGCACAAACTTAAACACATAACTAATTATTTTTTAAACCACATGAAGTTATGAATTTAACTATAATATTACTGGAGACAGATAGGGATGTATTTTTTTTTTCTGAATATTCCAGTCAGTTCAATTGTTCCTTATTTCATTTATTTTAAAGAAAAATTTAAAAATGTTTCTTCCCATTATTAAATAAGTTTTTAACCTTTATGCAAAATCTGAAGTAAATTTTCTGAAAATATTTTATTTAACTTTAGTGATTATCATTTGGACAGTGGTGAATAATCCCTGATGTCATCCATTAAGAAGAAATCCTAAATAGAGTATGCCACACATTTTGTTAAAATAAAAATATTTAGTCTTCTATAACGGTGTAAATTTTCCAAGTAGGTGAAAAAAGTCTGGGCCAGGATTCGAACCAGGGATGTATTGGCAGAAGCCCCCAATGCTCTTCCAACTGAGCCATCTTCTTGAATGCTGGAGAACTATTTCACCCAAATGACCTCAACGATCACAGAATCTGGTCTGATACTTTGGATCAGCTCAACAGAATAAATCGACGGTCAATATTTGGAGAATCAGACTAAGGATAATTTATATATTAGATTAATTGTGCTTAAAATTAATCTAATATATAGACTTCGTTCATTTTCTATTTTTCCCCCCCTTACTCTCTCTAGTTCTTGGAGTTCAGATAATATTTATGGAAATTTTATTTTCTGAATTTCATTAATGTTTTATTTAGCCTAGGAAAGAATAATACAATAGACACCCTTAAATCTGCACATTTTTTCAGACATAAACAATGAAACTTACAGGTAAGTTGCAGGAACAAAATTAAAGATGGCATTAAAATCAAATACAATTTTTAATTGGATTTTTTTTTTTTTTTTTTGGTTATATTATAACTGATTTATTGCTAAATAAATTTACACTTTGTGGTTTTGATATAAATTAGCATATCTATATCAAAAATTTCAGGACTCAAAATGGAGAAATCCACAAACAAGAATACTATTTTTAAATTAATGATAACATAAAGCTTTTCTAAGTATCGACAAATTTATTTCTAAACATACACAACAATATAAAAAATGCATTCAAGATTTGAAATAATAATGAAAAAATATTACAGAGACAGAGAGCACAATAAGTATACATATAATCATTATGTAATACCACAATTCAACATCTACAATGAATTTAGAATAACCTAATATAACAAACTTAAACATGACAAGACAATCAAATGGAATTAGCAATATTTGAACAATTACAAATGCAATTGCAGACTGTAGTATGTGGCTCATTACCAAGGGCAACACCATGCAGACACAACAATTACGATTAATTTTTGAGGTAGAAATGAGGAAAAAGTCCTAATGCACAGGGGTGGGGAATTTTTTCAAATTCTTACCAGCCAGGGATTTATTTCACCAGCTTGCAAGATGCAACACACATACAGTTCAAAATAGTTATGACAAAATTGCACGCGATTACATAGAAAATTCC
Organism: Maratus speculifer; assembly: GCA_964019185.1. Taxonomy (NCBI): domain Eukaryota; kingdom Metazoa; phylum Arthropoda; class Arachnida; order Araneae; family Salticidae; genus Maratus; species Maratus speculifer. The sequence continues at coordinate 145,802,868 of OZ025293.1, forward strand.
TATTACTACAATACAGTTTCATAACTCTTTTTTTTTATATAATATTAAGAAATATATATATATAGCAGAGGTAAGATTAATATTAGATAGAACTTAGTACCATATTTACACTGTAATAATTTGGAAAGTTAAAACATCTAGATTAAAAAAGTGTTTCTGATAATATGTCTATTGCCTTATAGTTTTTAAAAAACTAAAAATGCACTTGCCTTGTGAGAAAATCCACTCGCCACTGGCGAGCAAAATGATGTATTTCCCCACCCCTGCTAATGCACAATTTCTACATTGCCCGATAATCATAACCAAAAAATGCAAGTAAAAAAAGACAAGGACATATAAAACCATATATATAAATTGAATCACATTAAGAAATCGATTAGCCCTAACTTTTTTACCATTAAAAGCAGAAACTGAAATGAGAAAAACAATATACTAACAAGGAAGGTCTCCATTGGGGACATACTCAGAATTTTTTGAAAAAAAATACGAATTAAACTACTCATGTAGGTAATAAAGGATCAGTGAAAATTAGCCACAGAATTACATTATTAGATATGTAAAAAAATAAAATAGTTTGGAATAATTGGCGTGAAAAGCTGAAAGCGATGCGGGATTTGGCGAGCAGTGCATTTCCTCGCCAAAAGCAGACGATTTTAACGAATCTGAAAATTTATTTTAATTGACTTCACTGTTAAAAATCTGCAGCATTTACTGCAACGTCACTCCACTACTTTTATAGAATATCTCTCTTATGATCAATGAGAATGCTCCATAGCACGGTGAATAGACCGTTTTCTATAAAAGCGGTGGAATGACGCTGCAGAAAATGGTACAGATTTTTAGCGGTGTTGTAGCTTGTGCAACACTGTTAAAAATCTGCTGCATTTTGCTGCAACGCACTCCACTGCTTGTATATAATATCTCTATTCCAACCAATGAGAAAGCTCTATTTCACGGCCAAGTAACCATTTTCTATACAAGCAAGGGAGTGCGTTGCAACAAAATGCTGCAGATTTTTAACAGTGTATTTTTCAATTTGGAACAATTTTAATCAATTTAAATTGTGTTTTAAAGGATAAAATATATTAATTTCATTTTGTTATAAGTACATATAAACATATATAACAAAATTACACTTAAAGTAAAAATGCAAAACTAAAATTACTTAAACTAAACTTATTTAAATAAATTGAACATAGAAAAAAGTATTTGAAGGGTAAAAGCGTTTTTTTCAAAATTTCGTTTTTTCGCCAACCGGAGATAAATTGCCAAATAAACGAAATTTTTATCATATTTTTATGGACATTATAAGGAGGTTCCACTGAAATTTTTTTTATAAACATATATAACTATATGAGAAGAACATTCTGTAATTTTTTCAGATTTTTCTGAGTATGCCCGTATGGAGACCTTCCTTGTAAGTCGCCAACGTGGTGGAAAAAAAAAAAAAAACAAAAAAAAAAACACAAATGTCAATCTCATTTTACTAACAGTTAAAGAGATGGGATACAGTTAAGGATATATATTGGAAAGAAAAAAGAATAATTAATAGGAAAAAAAATAATTATCATTATAATTAAAAATAACTATTAAACATATCATGTTTTATGTAAATTAATGGAAATATATGGTAATTTTAATAAAATGAATTTATAAAATTTACAGTCAACAGTATCAAATCAAAGTAGATTACAGACATAGTGTTTTTAAAGAAGAAAGATTTTTATTAATTGTTTAGTGGTGCAATCTTACAATGGAAATAAGAATTAAAGATCATTTGAAATAAGGATTAATTACACTGATAAACAAATTTTAACGAATTTTCTGTTTCTCTATATACATTGGGTGTTTCTTATAGATTTCAAGCTGCTGAAAAAGAATATGTTTGTAAAAATTTTCTATCACCCTCCAATTTTGAGAAATTTCATTTTTACGTTTTGGGGTATGTAGCCATCGTATAGGCATTGTAATTATATTACATTATTCTGTTTCATGTATTTGATTCATACAAACATTCTTTTTTCTTATTACAACGATAGAAGATACAGCAAGAGAGTAGAAACAGATGTCCCCCTAGTAAATTTTATGTTAGCGACCTTGAACAGACAGCTCTAGCCACCCCCACAGTATTTGACTTTAACGCAAATCCATGACAGTTGAAACTTTCAGGGCAAGTGTACTACTAATTCTTTGTTCTGCAAGACTTTTTAATTAAATTTTGATTATAATTATCCTATTTTCCTCTACAATAGGGGTGCACAAACTTTTCAAGAGAAGGGCCACTTACAAATATGTCTGACTGGTCGAGGGCCACATCAATATAACTGACAGATTCGATTTCGAGGAGGTAATCTGTGACCTACAATCGGATAAAAAATATGGTTTCAGGGTGGAGTGGAAGGTACTCCTTTAGGCTCATTTATCCATTTAAAATATTCAACGAAGACGAATTTTACGAAGTCAGTCGATGAAATTCGTTTTTATATTAAGCCGATCGATGAAATTTGCGATTTTTCTATGCAAATCGATAAAATTCGTGATTTTCCTCTTCTGACCGACGAAATTCACGAATTTTTTAAGCTGTCGTTCAGCTTAAAAAAATTTGCGATTTTTCCGCATCTAATTGGCGAAATTTTCAATTTTTAAGATGGTGGTCGATGAAATTCGCGATTTTTAAGAAACTGATTGACAAAATTCACGATTTTTAAGAAGCCGATCGATGAAATCCACCATTTTTACAGAGCTGATCGACATAATTCACTATTTTTACAAAGCTGATCGACGAAATTCACTGTTTTTACGAAGCTGATCCACGAAAGTCACGATTTTTCCCAATTCTGATCGACAAAATTTGCAATTTTTTTCACATGATAAACAAAATTCACGACTTTCCAAAGCCTGATAAAGAAATCGCAATTTTCATGAAGCTGATCGAGAAAATTCATGATCATTTCGTGCCTTATCAACAAAAATTGCAATTTTTACGAAACTGATCTACGAAAATTGCGATTTATACAAAGTTGATCGACAAAATTCATGATTTTTACAAAATTGATCGACGAAATTTGTGATTTTTAATCGCATGATTAACGAATTTCGCAAATTATCCGCGCATGATCGAAGAAATTCGCAATCTTTACGAAGTTTATCAACGAAATTCCTTATTTTTACGAAGCCTTTTGATGAAATTTGCAATTTTTTGTCACATGATAGACAAATTTCGATATTTATCCGCATCCGATCGACAAAATTAGCAATTTTATTTAAGACTGATCGACAAAATCTGCTATTTTTCCACACTTGATCAATGTAATTTGCGATAGTCCCATGCCCGACAACGAAATTTGGGATATTTCAAAATCTGATCAATATTACTCGAAATTTTTCCGTATTCGAACGACAAAATTTCCGCTTTTTCTGCCCTTAAGTGACGAAATACGCATTTTCTGCGCCAGATCAACGAAATTTGCGATTTTAATTAAATCTGACGAAACCTGCATTTTTTACACAACAAAATGAAATTCACAATTTTTTTCTCTTGATAAATTGAAGAAATTCATGATTGTTTCATAGCCGAGCAACGAAATTTTCAATTTTCCGCGCATTATTACAAAATTCGCGATTTTTCCGCACGTTATCAACGGAATTGGTGATTTTTCATAAAAAATTGTACGATTTTTTTCGTGTGATACGAATTTCGCATTTTTTTCACGCGATAAATCGAGAAAACATGCGGTTTTTCCGCAGACGATGAATTTACTCTTGAATTTTTTCGAGCATCATCAACAAAAACTGACGATTTTTTCTTGACCTATGCCTATCAACAAAATGTGCGATTTTTCATGTCTGACCGACAAAATTCACGATTTTTCCGCGCCTGATCGACATAACGTGCATTTTTTCCGTGCCCGATCAACGAAAGTTGAGATTTTTAAGTGGCTGACAAAATTTTATATTTTTCTGCGGTAAATTGACGAAATTTCTGATTTTCTTGCTGCGACATATGCACAAAAATCGTAATTTTTTCGAATAGTAACTCGCGGGCCATGAGTTAACCCATGGAGGGACACTTTTGGTCCGCGGGCCACAGGTTGTGCATCCCTACTCTACAATATGTAAAACATGTCTAGAGGATGCGATAATGAACCCGATTCTTTTTGCTATGTGTGCGAGGAGCTAACTTTGAAAAAGCATCTATGCGCTTTCACGCTGTTAATAAAGACTGCCTATCATATGTATTTTGGATATAAAGTAGGTGAACAAGAGAAGAAATGGGCACCTGATTTTTGCTGTACACGATGTGCTACAAATCTCTGGGCATGGATGAAACGTACAAAAATGTGTATGTCCTTTGCTATACCCATGATATGGCGCATGCCGAAGGATCATATAACTGACTGCTACTAATATATTACAAAAATTAAAGGATTTTCTGCAAGAAGTAAACATAAAATTAAGTACCCGAACTTAGATTCAGCAATGTGATCAGTATTACATAATGATGATTTACAAATACCGAAACCTCCAGAGAACATATGACGATGCAGCAGTAGAAATGGAAACTGATGAAACTGAAACTTCCTCTACATTTGATATGAACTATTCTCCTGGCATAAATGAAGAACCATACCTAATTACTCAAAAAGAACTAAATGATTTTGTGAGAGATTTAAATTTATCAAAGAAAAACTCAGAATTACTTGGATCAAGATTGCAAGGTTGGAATCTCCTGAAAAACAATACAAAGATATTTATTTATCAAGATTGACATAAGAAATATTCCACATTTTTTTTCAAGAAAAGATTATTTATGTTATTGTAATGATATAAGTTGTTTAATGTCTGCTTTAAATTGTCAATATAACTCGGAACAATGGCCTATAAGAGAGCAACAACAGATAAGACATTTACCGCTACATGAAGTATGAAATTTCTTATTAATATCATTTCTTTTTACAAAAATTCTTCTATATTTTTCTGAAACTTTATAAACAATGCATACTTTCAGTGTTTTAAACATTAATTTTAAGCTTTATAAGTGTTTATTTAAAAGTTTGTCATTACTAAAATACAAAATGATAAATTTCATAAGGTATATGTGTTGAATAAATACTACAAAATTCAGATTTTCAAGATTTTGAATTTTTAAAAAATCTGTGGGTGATGGAATCTTTTTAATGGCATATTCTTTCACAGCACCACCTAAAATATAAAAGTCACCACATACTTAGTTAGAAACAGAAACCTTGTTTATGAGTGTTATCATTTGATATATGGATTAAATATTGCTCTATCATGCAAAATTATATTCATTATAAATTTAAAATAACAAGTTATCATTACTTTTTAATCTTAATCTTGTCTTACTTGTTAGAGAAGCGGTAAATATTTGCTAAATATCACTTATAGGACCGGGGGGCCATATAAAAGTTTAGTTTACGTAATTTTTCATAATTTGTTTGACCCAAACCGCTCAAAAAACAATTCTTTACCTTTTGTAAAGCATTTCTGCAACTGGAACTATATGTCTATGACTAACCATTTAGAAATTAGCCATTGGCCACCGCTGAGAGTGGCCTCTCTATAGAAGGATTGCATTTAATATAGTGTGTCGGTATCAACTATGATTTCTTTTTTCAAGATGTTAGGAAAGTTATAAGTACTTTTATTTTATTTAAAAGTTGCTGGACTTGATCTTCAAATTCCATGTTTCTTGTATGGTCAGTTGTACATTGGATAATGGGTGAAGCTTGGGTCTATGCTGCCGATGAAAGCAGCGATACTCCCACCACATGATTTGTTTGGAAAACCTGACCTTCTAGTAATAAATAAAACAACAACTGAATTATTTCACTTTTTTGAAATATAGTAAAACCTATGAAAGCAGAAAATTTTATGGCCCTAACAAAAAAGATACGATAAAATTATAAAAGACATTATACATGTTAAGGAAAAAATTTTATTTCAGTATTTTGCAATTCTCTCTCGCCAAAATTTATTAAAATGATTTTGGTTGCTGTTTACTGAAATAGATTGCTTTTTTGACTGTTTCTTTTATTAGAAGTAAATTTTTATATTGATTACTAGAGAGATGCAATTACAATGCTGCCAGTTGCTTTCAAAATAATTTAAACAGTGCACTATGATTTTAATGCAATGACATCTTCCTTTGTCATTTTTTCCATATATAACAGGAGTTGATGCAAATTTCTTTCACCCCCCCCCCAAATCTTGGATAAAAAAATAAACATTATTTTTGAAAAAAAAAAAAAAAAAATTGCAGTGAAAGATAGAACTTACATAGATGCCAACATTGTAAGTACCATATCAGGAGTGAACTAGTTAAATTTCAGGAGTTTTGGACATTCTTCAGGAGTAAAATAGTCACCTTTCAGGAGTCGTTTCAGGAGTTGCACATATTTTTTTAGAGATATTTTTAAAATATTTTTTACATACTTTCTCAATCCTCAACCCTGACAGCTCTTGTATTTATTCATACAAACAAAATTAAAATGTTGTCACTTTTCTCTGTAGTTAAAAAAAAATCTAATAAATTTATACAAATGGAATATTTTTTATCCTTACAGAGCAAAAAATCCATGATTTCTATACTAGCTGTGAAATTCATGAAATATTTTTTTCTTCGCAACTGGTTTGCCAACAAAGTGATTTCCTCCCACAACTGACAGACGAAAATAGGATCTTTTGCAGAGGTGACAAAAATCGCGATCTTTTCCCGAGAGTAATTAACGGAAATCGCGATCTTTTGACGCGAATAATTGACAAAAATCGTGATCTTTTTAAGCGAATGATTGACGAAAATCGCGGTCATTTATCGCGAATGACTGGCGAAAATCGCGGTCTTTTATCGCGAATGACTGGAGAAAATCGCGGTCTTTTATCGCGAATGACTGGCGAAAATCGCGGTCTTTTATCGCGAATGACTGGCGAAAATCGCGGTCTTTTATCGCGAATGACTGGCGAAAATCGCGGTCTTTTATCGCGAATGACAGACGAAAATCGCGGTCTTTTATCGCGAATAAGTGACGAAAAGCGCGTTTTTTTTTGCGAATAAGTGACGAAAATCGCGGTCTTTTATCGCGAATGACTGACGAAAATCGAGATCTTTTCCTGGTGTGACTGACGAAAATCGCGATCATTTCCAGAGAGTGACTTACGAACATTGCAATCTTTTTTCAGAAATGACAGACAAAAATCGTGATTTTTTTCCGAAACTGGGAGACGAAACCCGCGATCTTTTGTCGCGAATGACTCACGAAAATGGCGATCTTTTCCCGAGACTGAGTGACGAAAATCGCGATCTTTTGCCGAGACCTACTATCGAAGATCCCTGTTCTTTCCGAAGACTGACGAAAATCGCGATCTTTTCCAGACTAACAGATGAAAATCGCGATTTTGTGTCATGAATGACAAAAATCGTGGTTTTATTACGCGAATGGCTGACGAAAATTGCGGTGTTTTGCCACGACTTACTGACGAAAATCGATATTTTTTTACAGCGAATTACTGACGAAAATCGTGATCTTCTGTGGCGAACAACTGACGGAAATGTATTTACGATGTATTTCAATGACCTATTATAGAATTTCGCGATTTTTTGCAATGATTGATCGAAAAAGATCGTTATTTTTTGGTCCCGAATGATCGAAAATATCGCGATTTTTTGCCGTAAATTTCCGTATTTTCTACCTTATTACCGTACTACCGTATTTTAACGTACTTTTCCAGAGAAACTCCGGAATTTCCGGAGAAGTTGGCATCTATGAACTTAGATACTCAAATATGAACTTATGAACCAAGCATTTATTAATAACTTTCTGCTAAAGCTTTTCTTTCTGGTCAACTTATTTTCTGTTCAAAATTGGACTAATTTTAGGCACAGATGTCATATACACACCACATTTGCAAGTGCTTTTTTCCCCCGCCAATTTGGCATTGTACATCTGAGCCAAGGACAAGAGAAGATCTGTTTAATAAGTTTATAACAACTAAGAGTGTATTTGTCAAAAATACAAGTTTATAACTATTGTTAGGAAAATAAAATGGGAAAAGTTGAAGATTTCAGAGAAACTCCGGAATTTCCGGAGAAGTTGGCATCTATGAACTTAGATACTCAAATATGAACTTATGAACCAAGCATTTATTAATAACTTTCTGCTAAAGCTTTTCTTTCTGGTCAACTTATTTTCTGTTCAAAATTGGACTAATTTTAGGCACAGATGTCATATACACACCACATTTGCAAGTGCTTTTTTCCCCCGCCAATTTGGCATTGTACATCTGAGCCAAGGACAAGAGAAGATCTGTTTAATAAGTTTATAACAACTAAGAGTGTATTTGTCAAAAATACAAGTTTATAACTATTGTTAGGAAAATAAAATGGGAAAAGTTGAAGATTTCAGTAAAATCTGCTGATTAAATGATACAACTGCCTGCATTCAACATAGCTATAAGTATTACTATTTACGATTTATTGTGATAATTACATTTACTGTTTTGTTACTTATTAAGTTCATTATTTATAATGGTTTATTTATTGTTTCCTTTTTTATTAAATTCATGTTTATTTACTGTCACTTTTTATTTTAATTCTTTAAATTATTTTTATTATATACCATAGCAATAATTACAGTAGACTCCCTCAAATCTGCACAGCTGGAACCAGAGGTTGTGCGGATTTTAGAATTTTGCGGATTTCTGGTCATTGCTTTGTTTACATTTTTTAAACAGTAATTTGAGTGCAATTAATAGTACATTCGAGACTATAGTGAATGCTTACAATATAATAAAATATTAAAATAAGTAATAAACTAAAATAATAAAAAATTAGATAATTTTTTAAATGATTAAAGTACTAATAGCAAAAGTCAAGTTAATAATCAATACCATAAGATTAAATATTCATTATAAAGATTAAATGTATTATTCCAAAATTATTCAGCAAAACTTGCCTCATAAAAGTACATTACTAACATCAAAATCATAAAATAAGGATTTTTTTTCCAGTTTAGCCAGGCTTAATAACCAAAAAAGATTGTGATTACCAGTGATATCAGCAATATCTTGAATTTTTTCCAAAAAGAAATTATTCTTCCTTCATGAAAAAAAAAAAAAACATGAATAGAGCATTATTAAGAAAACTACAAATTAAAAAATACATGGAATTGATACAAAACTAAAAAAAATAAAATTTTGTTTCAATATCTGAACTGAAAGTTTCATTGTTTACATCCATAAAATATGTGCGGATTTTAGAGAGTTGCGGATTTGAGGGAGTCTACTGTTTTTATATCAAACTATCATTTATTTACTTTTATTATTTTCTTTCTCAAAATACTAGAATCTCATTTTCTTTTTCGCATTATTTTATTTTTATATTGCAATAAAAAATCGGGCCCTGTTATTTGTTGCATGTAATATGTAACTTATATTCGAAAAAAAAAAAGAAAAAAAAATTGCCAAATTGGCAGGAGAAAAAAGCACGTGCAAATGTGGTGCGTATATGACATCTGTGCCAAATTTTATTATGAGAAATTTGGTGAAGGGGCCCTAATCAGGCCCCAAAATTTGCCTGGATAAATATATAGTTGTGTTCACAAAATATCAATCAGGAAAACCTTATACACATGGAGAGGGCCTTATTTGGAGCATGAAACAGAAAATTTCATGATTTCAATTATTTTCTATTTCTGTGACTCACACAAGTGAAGCCTGCATGCACACATCCTTACCCTATTCAAAAAATTAACTCTTGTAACAGGGAAACATACTTCATTCACACAAAACTTCAAAAAATTCACGAGAAGCATCATATGATCTAATTTTGTTCTTTCTTCATTAATAACTAGCTGATTTTTGTATCTGGATTGTTCAACTTGCTTGATGTACAGAAGTTCTGTGGATGATCTGATTATGTGAATGTGCCTTTTGTATTTAGGTTTCATTTGTTTTGGTAAGTTGGCTGAGTGATACAGGTTTAACAGCTCAATCCTAAATCTAATTTTTTAAAGCTTTTTAACATTCTAAAATGTTTTTAAACCCACATACTTCTTAATAATTCAGTATAAAAAAATAATACAGTAGCAAAGTATGATTTATATATCAGTTTTAGTGATGTCAGACTTGCCAACCTTTGAAAATGAGAAATCTAGCAAACAAAATTCAAATCAATCTAGAGGTTGATTAGTTTATGGTGTTGCACGGCCATTTTTTGACATTTGTAAAAAGAATAATGTTTCAGTCTTTCAATCTGATATAGTAAATTATCCACTCTGAAAATTTTTATATAATTTTTAGAGCATCTTGTTTCGCAACTTCTTTTAATATTTGTAAAAGGAGCCTGCTTGCAATTTTTTTTTGCCAGTGCAGTAAATTTAGATGAAATTTGCAATTTTTTTCTACAAGCGTAATTCACATTTTTCTATTGTGATTCCTGTTAAAATCCATACTTTTTACTGTCAACTTTTGATGAAATTCCTGCTTTCTTTTTCTACAGTCTTTTGATGAAATTTGCACTTTCTTACAGATCTTATGATGAAATTTGCATTTTATTTCCATGATTATTTGAAAAAATTTAAATTCGTTTTTTTGCAATATATGGACGAAATTTGATTTTTTAAAATGCAAATATTTGTTAAAATTCATGATAGTTTATTGCAACAGATCAGCAAATTTAGCAACAATTTTGTGCAATCTTTTGACCAAATTTACAATTTTTTTCTGAACTCTTAACAAGATTAGCGATTTTATTCGGTAACCAACTGAAGGTAATCATTATTTGTTTCTGAATTCTTTGATTCAATATTTTCCTCACAATCGTTTGAAGAAATCCTAAATTTTTCTGTGACAGATTTATGAATTGATTCCATAAATTCATTCATTGATTTCATGAAATGAAATTCCATAAAAGAAAAAAAAAATTATGGACTTGCAAGGAACTTTAAAATATACTAGCTGTATAACCATAGGTCTAAGGAAGATTGTACTATGGATTTTTTTTGTTACTGTATCTTGTAGGTTAAATATTGTTCATGGATGACTATTAGTGCTGTGAAAGGGACAGCGATAATGAACATGATAAGTAATTAAGGAATCCAGGTTCGGTTAAAACATAATTTTTTTTGCCCTTTCGAGAGATAATGGGTGCCCAATGTGGTATTGGCCAGGACAGCAGAGGGGGGCAAAGTGGTTCTCCTTACAGTGAGAACTAAGATAACATCGGTTGTCAATTATCGCCAAAGGGTTACAATGTTTGGCATATATATGATATTTGGCAAAAATATAAGTGCAATTTTTTCTTCTGAGAGAGAGATTTTGTACTTAGCATATTAACAAGATAATCGCTAATTGGCGATAAAAGTGTTTAAACTTTGATATTGGAATTTGAAAAAGCAAAGGAATTTTTGCAGTTAGACCTAAAGCTCATGAAGTGGACTAAAATTCGCGAATACGTACCATATAAGGAAATAGTAGCAGGGGAGGCAATCTATTTTAACATGTACGACACGCAAAATATCTTATGCAGCATTTTTATTATAGGGCAGCTGGTATTAGGCACGGATCCACAGGGCGGGGTTCCTTTTCACAACCTTTTTGTGAAAAGGTCGAGGAAAAGCACGAATTTTGTCAAATGTTTAAAAAAAAACGTTAATTCAAAGTATCGCGGAAAAAGAGCAAATTTCGCAAAAAGGTCGTGGAAAAAGCACTGATTTTGTCAAAGGGTTGGAAAAAAGGAAGGCAAAGTATTGCGGAAAAAGTACTAATTTTGTCAAAGTATCGCGAAAAAGCGCAAATTTTGTGAAATTAATACGGAAAAAGCACGAATTTCACCATAGGGTCGCAGAAAAAATGTGAATTTCAACAGAAGTTCGCGTAAAAAACGCAAACTTTGACATAGGATTGCTGAAAAAGCACTAATTTTATCAAAGTATCGTGTAAAAGCACGAATTTAGTCAAATGATTTCTGATTAAGCACGAATTTCATCAGAGGGTCGTGGAAAAAACGCGAATTTTGATAGTGGATCACGTAAAAAATGCTAACTTTGACATAGGATCGCTGAAAAGGTGTGATTTTTGTCAAAGTGTTGCGCAAAAAGTTTGAATTTCGTCAAAAAGTCGAGGAAAGAGCGCTACTTTTTCAAAGGCTTGCAAAAAACTGCTAATTTTGTCAAAATACCACAGAAAATGGTGAATTTCGTCAAAGGGTCGCAGAAAAAATTCAAATTTTGAGAAAGGATGGCGTAAAAAGCGTGAACTTCGACATAGGATTGCTGAAAAGGCACGATTTTTGTCAAAGTGTCATGTAAAAATGATAAGAGTTTCGGTGATTTAACGATTTAAAATATAAACTCTCAATCATTTATTGCAACAATGAGATATGTGAAGATGTAGAGTGACCATCAGATTCAATAAATACAAACATGTAAAACTCAACAAATTTATTATAAACACGACTAACAGAATATAATATATTGATATAAAGTTAACTGACTGGGAAATATCCTTATCAATACATGACTGAGAAATATACGAATAAATTAATCAAGCTTTAGATAATTAAATAGCTTCGGCAGTAACTACGTAGTGAAATACGAATTAAAACTAAACTTCCTACTATAGTGTGACATACTGCCTACGTGCAAATCTATTACTCAATTCATCTAACTATGCTTAATTATAAACAAGAAAAACCATAAATATTTAAACACCTGCCACTAACCGAGAGACCAGCTGATGTAAGGTTACGTCATGGCGCGGAAACTACGAGATTGAGAAAGTAAGAGTGAAGAGAATGAGCAGGTGAAACTACCTGCTTATAAACGCACGCGAACTACATACCGGTAATCGTCCGCTGGCCAGACGGCGACACCTGATTAGTTCAAGCGGTGATTACATAATGCTCCACCTCTCCTGCTGTTTTTGCATATTCCTCGGTTACGATTAACTACACATCTCCGCGATCTTATCAGCGGAAACTAAAACCACCCACGTAACTTGAAACTGGTAAATAAACATTTAACTATTAGGTTACTTTTAATTCCTTTACTTAATAAACTTATTTAAACTTTTATATAACTTTAATTTATTTTATATTTACTTTAATTACCAAACTCTAACTCTTTAATTAAATATAAATATACTCAGTCATGACATGAATTAGGATTTACAAAAGTATGATCTTTAACAAGTGAAGATATCTTGATTCATCAATAATATACATAAATATAAAGTGGAGAAATTTCCATGAAGTTCCATTGCTTGCAAGGGAACAAAAAAGCTCGAATTTCATCAAAATTTCGCGGAAAGAAAACTACTTTTTTCAAAAGGTTGCAAAAAGGAAAGGCAAAGGAACTCAGAAAAAGTGCGAATTTCGACATAGGATCGCTGAAAAACCGTGAACTTTGACATAGGATTGCTGAAAAAGCACTAATTTTGTTAAAGTATCGCCAAATTTCATCAAAAGGGTTGAAAAAAAACGCGAATTTTGACGTAGGATCGCTGAAAAGCACGCATTTCGACATAGGATTGCTGAAAAAGCGTGATTTTTGTCAAAGGGCTGCAAAAGAAGCGCTAATTTTGTCAAAGTATCTCAAAAAAAGAGCAAATTTCGTCAAACGATAGTGAAAAAAGCATGGATTTCGTCAAACGAAAATCTCGGAATCGACTCTCCCAAAACGATTCTCTGGATCCGCCCCTGGCTGGTATGCAGAAAACCACACGTGGTTTCATGACCATATAAGGTAATGAAGTGGAAAGAGTGAATTACATGTGCCGGCTTTTAGGTGCCTGTTTTATTAAGGGGGGTCGTTTGCGTATTACAAAAATGAGAAAAGGTGCAATATATCTATAACTTCAACTGCAATGTAGATCTTGTTGTGATCATGATTTTTTAGGTACTTTAAAAGAAAAGATTTTTTCTTTTTTTTTTTATGGAGAAAAAGATAAGTTTATCAATTTGTTAATTTGGCATCGTCATATTCAATGATATATTATATATTGATATCATATATCTCCCTCGCTGGTTTGGGTTTGAAAAAAAATTTGGACCAGGTACGAAAATGTCTCTCTCAGAATTACATACAAAAGTGTAAGATTATGCTGGTTAAATATTATGAATTGATTACATATATATATTTGAATTTATACAGTTATACACCATGTCGTCATATGCCTATACATCTTCAGAGTCTTTTTTTTTTTTTTTAATGTTCATTTGTTTTGATATTCTTCCGGAACATAAATAGGCATTTTATTGCTTAGAGTTCAGGCCTAATTTGTGCTTTCTGTAGCACTTTTCACACAACAAGACATTCTTCCTGTTTTTTTTTTTTTTTTCCCCTAGGTATACCATATATATTGTTTCTTTATAAAGATTATCTTTTTTTTAAATCAAAGATTAGGCACCAAATGCAATAGGAAGATGTTTAATATGTAAGATACTTATGAAGTTCATACCATCAATTGTTTATAAAATATATGTTTATGAAGAATATTAGCTATAGGTCACAAATAATATAAAAACATAGGTTATGGATAAAATGATATCTAGAATAAAATATGAAGAACAAATATGAAGTATATAATAAAAACATGAAATATATGGTAAAAATATGAAATATATAATAAAAAAATAAGAAATGGAGGTTACAACCATGTAAGTACAGCATAATGATATGAAAAATTAATGAAATGTTATGGATGAAGTGTATTTTGTGACAAATAAGTATGTTTCAAAATAGAAAAAAAAATGCAAAAATTTGCGTATCCACACAGGACAAGCCAAAAAAAAAGAAAGCGACACGCGATCCATAAAAAGGTGCTGCTAAAGGGCAAAATTAGCACTAGCCACCGGCCACAGGGCCAGTAAATGAGAAAAAGTGGCCAGTGAAAAATTGTCTATCAGCGGCCACCTTGTGGCCACTTTTTTACAAGGAGAGAATACAATTTACTTATATTTCATCAATGATTCTACTTTTTTAGGTTCCAATATATTTATATTAACATATTTATTTGTGCTATTCAGTCTTACATTAATACTTATAGAAATTTTAACTGTTTAATATTTTTAAATAAAAAAGTGGCCACTAGTTTAAACATAGTGGCCACTTGAAAAATTAGTCTTACTGGCCAGTGGCCACTAAAGAAATTTCCCAATTTTGCCCTATAGGTGCTGCCCTTAATCTTGTCAAGTGACAAGGTGAGGGCATCAGCTTATGGCCTAGCCCTATTGGAAGTGGGAATATTGGCGAGAGCCCACATTATATGGACCCTCTGCTCCTCCCGAAATCTTTTGCTTTCTCAGAGGAGTGCACGTTACATTATATAAAAAAACAGGGGGTTTAAGTAAAATTGGTGCGAACTGCACCAATCCGAAATTTGTTTCTCACCACAATGAAGTTACAAGTCCTTTGGGCAACTTTTGAACGGGCCTTCACTTCGAAGGGGCATAATTAGAAATAAAAATAAAATAAAATCTGATACATATGTTATTTATATATATATATATATCTGAAAGGGAATGTCAATCCTAGAGTAGTGAGAAACAGCTTTGTCATAATCGGTTTGAGATTTATCGTGCATCATGATTATGTTTGATATGAATAAAATTTAATGTATGTGCAACGTGATATGTTATTATTATTACTACTATTATTATTATGTATGAACAATAAAACTATTGAAAGGGAAAAAGTGGGACAATATTGGCAACACCCCTCCTGTGATGGAGAACCTGGACCAGCCATGAACTCCCTCAAAGGGAGCCTGAACACAACATGCGTATACAGTGTGATGTACTGCATTTACTGTAAATCTATGTTAACCTAATATTGTGATGGGCTGTGTTAAAAACGAGATCTTAGGTTGTATTTTATGGAGCTGTTTCCTGGGTGACTTATATTTTCCTCATGACACACAAATAAATGATCGTTTCTAGGGGGGGGGGGCTAAAATTAGCCTGTCAATGTAGACTCTGAATGCCGATTCATCGGGCGAGTGTAAACGCTTAATGGAAACACAAACTGGCGAATATTTATGTACCACAATAAAAGGTCCGGTGTATTTTGGTTTAAACTTATCCACGGATTTGAGGTACACTATATCCTTTTCTAAGATTGCTCTTAGTTTTGCTCGTTTCTGGAAGTGTTGATTTCTCTTTTCTTGTGAATTTTTGATGTTAGTGTATGCTTTTTTGTAAATTGAATTCAAATCATTTAGCAACTTGTAAGTTTCTATGCCCTTGTCAAGGATTGGCTGATTAACAGTTTGATCAAAAGTATCAAATAATAAAGATAGTTCCCTTCCAAAGTGTAATAAGTTGGGGGAATATTTAGTGGATGAATGTGTGGAACTGTTGTATAGTGATTTATGTATACGTAATGCATTTTCAAAAGAATGGCCTTCTTGAAGTAAGGTGGTAATTGAATATTTTATTGATTTATTTACTCTCTCTGAAATTGCATTACTTTGGGGGTGACATACTGAGGAATGGAGTATTTTTATGCCCAATGTATCGTTGAATGTGTTGTACATGTCAGAAGTCAGTTGCTTACCTAAATCGCTGAGCACAGTGGCAGGTCTGCCAAAGGTAGTTATGTAATCAAATAAACATTTAGCAATTTTGTCAGTTGTTGTTGTATGCAAAGAAAATAGTTCAAGGTGCCAGGAAAAATGATCTGTTACAGTTAAAACTGAGTGTCCGTTTTTAAATGGACCTAGCAAGTCAATCCCAATGGTGTGTCCTGGGTGGGTTGGTGTGTAAGTGGGCTAAAGCAGAGCAGGTGGTGTTATGTGATGTTTTGTTTGAATACACTTAGTACAACATGCCACAAAATTTAACGTGTCGGTCTGTCGGTATACATTCCTTTCCAAAAATATCTAGCTATTACAAATGCATATGTTTTAGATAACCCAAAGTGTGACAGATGACAAATAGTTAAAACTTTTGCCTTAAGTGAATCTGGTACAATAATCTGGTACGAAAATGTGTTATTATATACGTTTTCTTTTTTTGTCATAAGAACCTTACAGTCAGGATGGATGAAATACATCAGAAATTTTTTAAGATGATCCATTTCTTAAAATGTCATTGTAAATTTCAGCCAATTTTGGGTCCTTTCTTTGCTCACTGACAAATGTGTCATTTGATATTTCAAGTAATGGATCCTTGTTTGTATCTCAGCCTGAAATTAAATAATTTACTGAGTTGGGTTTGTTGTTATTGGATTCTTCAATATTGTCCGAAACATCATTATCTACAAATGGTAAAGCATGAGGGTCATTAAGGAGATCAGGATGTTGGGTATTGTTTTCAAATGTACACCTTGATAGATAATCAGCAAGTACATTAGATGATCCAGGTACATGTTCGAAGGAAAAAGTGTATTCAGAAAGCTCAGTTAACCAACGTGTGGTTAAATCTGCAGGGTTACATGTGTTCTTATATTTTTTTAAGGGAGCACTATCTGACAAAATTACAAATTTCCTGTTGTATAAATAGTACTTAAATGCGATTACTGATTTATAAATGGCCATTAATTCAAGTTTTAAAGCCGGGTAACGTTTTTCTGCATGTTTAAGAGATTTAGAAAAATATGCAATAGGAAGTAATTGTCCTTCATGTTCCTGTAATAATGCACCAGCTATCGCTACCTTAGATGCGTCAGTGTTGACATAAAAGGTTTATGACCAATCTGGTAAGCAAACCATAGGGGAACTAAAGAACACTTGTTGCATTTTTTTTGAATAATTCTTGATGTTTTTGTGTCCATTTAAATGTAGCTTTAGGAGTGGTCAAATCAATGAGAGGTTGAATAATTTCCGAAAATGATGGAACCAATGATTTATAAAATGTTACTAAACCAATAAATTTTTTTAATTGTCTCTTAGTTTTTGGTGTGGGAAACGAGTTAATTTTAACAATGTTTGCATGAATAGGTGCAATAGAGTGATTTTCAATATGGAACCCTAAGTAGTCAACTGCTGATGTATGAAATGTACATATTAAAGTAAGTGATTTTATATTTATCCTGTTTGGCAACAACATGTAATAAGTTTTTACATTCCTGTATTGGCAACACTCTTATATGTATCTCTCTGCCGCCTCATGTTGGTGGTTAGCTGTATGTCACTTAACGCGATGCTATCTTCTTTAAATAAAACCTATTTAGTTTAATAACCTGCTAACTCTGACAGTTTATGGGCCCAGGAGCTCATCGCGTAAATTAGTAAATGTTTAACGACGCTTAATAGCTTTTAAAATTTCGGAAAAGTGAAAGTTACTTTTACCGGCGGCGTTCAGCAATTGTTAGGCCTAGTTTCAGAAGCGTGCAAAACAGCGCAATGTCTACAGCTACTTTACCAAGTGCAGTGCCTCCAAACTTTGAAAAGCTTAAAGGTCGAGCTAATTATAGCGAATGGAAGTTTAGTATAAGATATCATCTAGAAGATCGGGATCTTTATGATGCTTGCACTAAGGACAATGCAGAAGTACTATAGATCGTCGGGCAAGATCCACAATCGTAAGTAGCGTTTCCAGTATCGTTATAAAAGAACTGTTGAATTGCGAAACCGCAAAATCGATGTGGGATAGACTCCAAAATCTCTATGAAGATAATAATCCGAACCGCTTCATTACTTTAAATCAAGAAATGTTTGCAACAAAATTTGAGAACTGTAGAGATATGGCAGAATATATTGAAAAGATGCGTTCCATCGGCATAAAAATGAGAACAATTCTTCCTGCATATCCTGATCAAGCAATGGCTGCTAACATTTTAACGAATTTGCCCACTTATTTTCATCCTTTAACGATGGCTCTGGAAAATAGTGTTCAAGAGTTGACTACAGATCTAGTGTGCGAAAAGTTGCTTTCGGAATTTGCCAAGATGGGAAACCAAGAACAAAATGCCTATGCAACTAAAACTTCCAGCCATGATTCAAAATTTTAAGGTAAATGCAATGCGTGTGGCAAAAATGGCCATAAGGCAAAATTTTGTAGATCCAGGAAGCCTAAATTCAACAATGTAAACAAGAGAGATGGAAAGTCTGAAAAATCAACAGAGTACAATTCCAGAATAAAAGAAGCTTGGGTATTACGTTCAGAAACTGAAATCAAAGCCAATGATGAGCCATGGATTATAGATTCCGGAACTGACAGACATATGACATCACATAGAGACTGGTTAACAGACTTTGTCGAATTAGTCCCATGTCCAGTGAGAACAGGAGGAAAAATCATCCACAGTGCAGGTGAAGGAAAAGTGACACTCAGTATAAAAAGAAATGATTCAATTGTGGAGGTAACTTTAAATAACATTTTATATGTTTCTGAATTAACTGCTAATTTAATTTCTGTGAAATATCTTGCTAAGAAGTTAAATATCTTAACTGTATTTGATACTAATAATTGCAAATTAATTGATAAGTATTCAAGTAAAATTCTCGCTACGGGTACTTCAAAAGATAACACTTTATACTATCTTGATACTGTAAGAAGCACAGCCTTAATTTGTTCTAAAAATGAATCTATTAATATGTGGCATAAAAGAATTGCTCATTTGAGTTATCCTGGACTGAAAAGATTGAATAATGGTAGGCTAATGGTATAGATTTTGATGATGATTCTGAAAATTGTACATCCTGTATAAAGGGAAAAATTCATCGCCAACCATTTCCTAATCATAAAGCCAAAAGAGCTAAAGAAATTCTTGAGCTTGTTCACTCCGATTTATGTGGAACAATGGAAGTTATGTCACATGGAGGTGCTAGATATTTTCTTACAGTCACTGATGATAAAACCAGAATGACTTTCGTTAGTTTCCTAAAAACCAAGGATGAAGTTTACCAGAAATTTGTGGAATTCAAAACTTATGTTGAAAAACAAACAGAGAAGAAGTGGAAAATGATCCGTAGTGATAGAGGTAAAGAATTCTTACCCCTTAAAGAATTTTTTAAGAAAGAAGGCATCTTTCATGAAACAAGTATTGCACATACTCCTGAACAAAACGGAATTTCTGAACGATGTAATAGGACACTTGTAGAGAGAGCACGTGCTATGCTCAGTCATGCTAATTTAGACAAACGATTTTGGGCAGAAGCTATAAACACAGCAAATTACTGCAAAAATAGAAGTCCTACTGTTGCTGTAAATGGGAAAACTCCTTTTGAAGCATGGACTGGAAGAAAGCCAGACTTGCAACATATGAAGATTTTTGGATGCAAAGCCTTTTCCCATATACTCAAATGTCAACGCAAGAAATGGGACTATAAAGCCAAAGAAATGATATTTGTTGAATATTCCCAAGAAAGTAAAGGTTACAGACTCATGTATCCCAATACATTCAAAATTACTGAAGCTAGAGATGTAATATTCTTAGAAACAGAAAACTGTACTCCTTCATGTGCCTCAGAAAACAAGCAGAGTCTGGAATTTTATCAAGAAGAAATACTTTTCCCCATATATCAGAAGCCACAAGAAGATGTTTCCATAAATTCAGAAACTAAAGATGATGCCCCAGAAAAACCTTGCGAAGAATCTGATAGTGATGCTGGTGTCAGAAGATCCAAACGTGAAATTAAAATGCCATCTTATCTCAAAGATTATGACACATCCTCTGAACAACATCATTGTCATCTTACATCGACAGTATTCGAAGATGAGACAGAACACAGTACTGATGTTCCAACATCCTATACAAATGCTCTTAATCATGCAGATGCTGTGAAATGGAAAGGGGCAATTTCTGAAGAATTAGAAGCTCACAAGCGAAACAAAACATGGCAACTTGTGCCACTTCCACCTGGCTATAAATCTATTAAAAGTAAATGGGTATTCAAAATCAAGCATGGAGCTGATGGAAGTCCGCAACATTATAAAGCAAGATTGGTCGCCAAGGGTTGTTCCCAAAGAGCTGGCATTGGCTACACAGAGACATTTTCTCCAGTTGTACGCTATGAAACATTGAGGGTGTTAATAGCCATGTCTACCCTTTATGATTGGGACATTGATCATCTTGATGCTGTTGTTGCATTCCTTCAAGGAAGCATTGAGGAAGAAATTTACATGGAGCCCCCAGAAGGCTTGGAGTTCTCCAAAGAAAGGGGAAGTAAGAAAGAAGAAAAGATAGTTTGTCGACTCCACAAAGGAATTTATGGATTAAAGCAATCAGGTAGAGCCTGGTACACCAAATTAGACAACAACCTCAAAGACTTAGGATTAAAATGTGCTGATTTTGACTGTTGTGTTTACTATAAAATTACAGGTAATAAGATTTTACTTGTCGCAATTTATGTGGATGATCTCTTGATATTTTCAAACTGTCCTAAAGATAAAAGCTACATTAAAGATGAGTTATTTAAGCGATTTGATATGAAAGATCTTGGTGAATTAAAGTATTGCCTAGGCATTGAAATTGAAAGAGATAGAGAAAAGGGAATTATAACTATAAATCAATCAACATACATAGAATCAATTCTTAAAAAGTTCTCTATGCATGATTCTAACCCTATTTCTACGCCAGCAGACATCAATCAAAAATTGTCTAAATCCCCTAACAGTGATGAAAATTTGACATCTATATACCAGTCAGCTATTGGTAGTTTACTTTATGCTGCAAAGGGAACACGTCCTGACATATCCTTCATTGTAAGATTATTATGCCAATATTGTCAATGTGCATCAAAAATGCATTGGGTTGCTGCAAAACGTGTGATAAGATATCTCTATGGCACAACTAAAGCTAAATTAAAATATGACCGTTCAGCTAATAGTGAATTTTTAGGATATTGTGATGCAGATTTTGCTGGATGTCCTGATGACAGAAAATCAACAACAGGATTTGTCTACAAACTTGCTGGAGCTGCAGTAACATGGCAAAGTAAAAAACAAACAACTGTAGCTACTACAACCGTTGAAGCTGAGTATACAGCTTTGTCATCTGCCACTAAAGAAGCAATATGGCTTAAAAGGTTCTTAAATGAGTTGAACTTAGAGTCTAAAGACAAACCAATAAAAATATTCTGCGACAACAAAGGTGCTATTGATCTGAGCAAAAATAGCTTATTTCATGCTCGCACTAAGCATATTGATGTGTCTCACCATGTTATTGGAGATTCTGTTAAAAAGAAACTCATAAGTGTTGAAAAGATTTCAACTGATGATATGGTTGCTGACTCTTTAACTAAAGCTGTTCCAAAACAAAAGCACGAATGGTGCATGAATAATATGGGACTTTCAGAACTCTAATAACTTTATTTTTTGAACTTTAAATTTCATTTTTTGTTTATTCTTTAGAATATAAAATCAGGGGAAGTGTTAAAGTAAGTGATTTTATATTTATCCTGTTTGGCAACAACATGTAATAAGTTTTTACATTCCTGTATTGGCAACACTCTTATATGTATCTCTCTGCCGCCTCATGTTGGTGGTTAGCTGTATGTCACTTAACGCGATGCTATCTTCTTTAAATAAAACCTATTTAGTTTAATAACCTGCTAACTCTGACAGTACATTTGTTTGGAGTCAATGTTAAATTATACTTAGATAGGATTTTAAGTACAGTAGACTCCCTCAAATCCGCACAGCTTGGGACCAGAGGTTTTGCGGATTTTAGAATTTTGCAGATTTCTGGTCATTGCTTTGTTTACATTTCTTAAAAAGTAATTTGAATATAATTAATAATGAAATCAAAAGTATAATGAAAGCTTACAATATGCTAAAATATTAAAATAAGTAATAAACTAAAATAATAAAAATTTAGATATTTTTTAAAATAAAAATACTAAAAGCAAAGGTCAAATTAATAATCAATAATGCACAATTAAATATTCATTATAAAGATGAAATGTGTTTTTCCTAAATTATTCAATGATCCTTGCCTCATAAAGCTACATTATTAATTTACATCAAGATCATAAAATAATGAAGCTTTATTTCATGTTTAGCCAAACTTAATAACTAAAAATCTTGATTAATACATAAATATATTTGGTAAGATTGTGATTACCAATGATATCAGCAATATCTTTATTTTTTCAGAAATAAATTATTCTTTCTTCATGAAAAAACATGAATTGAATAACCTTGACAAAAAATTACAAATTGAAAAATATATAGAATTTATAAAAAACTAAAAAAGTCAAATTTTGCTCCTACATCTGAACTGAATGTTTCATTGTTTACATCTGTAAAATATGTGCAGATTTTAGAGAGTTGCGGATTTGAGGGAGTCTACTGTATTTTATCTAACTTTGAACACGTTTCCTCAAATGAGTTTGACCCAAACATTAGATCATCCAGATATGAATATATTCCATCAATTTGCAATTCATCAATTAAAGAATCCATTAAATTTTGAAAGAACCCACTTGATGACTTTAGACCAAATACTAGGCATTTATATTTAAAAGTCCCATAGATACATGTAAAAGTTAGTGGGTCTTGAAATTGTTCCGGAAGGTCTATTTGATGATATGCCATTTTGAAGTCTAATGAAGTGAAAAATTTGTAAGTGGATAAATTTGAAATTATAGTTTGTATTTTTGGTAGGGGGTATGATGAACCTTGTAACACAGAATTCAACATACAGTAGACTCCCTCAAATCCGCAAACCAGAAATCCGGAACTCTCTAAAATCCGCACATATTTTATGGATGTAAACAATGACATTTTCAGTTCGGATATTGGAACAAAATTTGATTTTTTTAGTTTTGTATCAATTCCATATATTTTTTAATTTGTAATTTTCTTAATAATACTCTGTGCTTTGATGTTTTTTCATGAAGGAAGAATATTTTTTTTTTTTGGAAAATCAAGATATTGCTGATATCACTGGTAATCAAAATCTTCTTACCAAATATATTTATGCATTACTCAAGATTTTTTGGTTATTAAGCCAGGCTAAACTTGGGGGGGAAAAAAATCCTTATTTTAAGATTTTGATGTGAATTAGTAATGCACTTTTATGAGGCAAGTTTTGTTGAATAATTCTGGAAAAATACATTTAATCTTTATAATGAATATTTAATCATACACTATTGATTATTAACTTGACCTTTGCTATTAGTACTTTAATCATTTAAAAAAATATCTAAATTTGTATTATTTTAGTTTATTACTTATTTTAATATTTTATTATATTGTAAGCATTCATTATAGTTCTGATTGCACTATTAATTGCACTCAACTTACTGTTTAAAAAATGTAAACAAAGCAACGACCAGAAATCTGCAAAATTCTAAAATCCGCACAACCTCTGGTCCCAAGCTGTGCAGATTTGAGGGAGTCTACTGTATATAAGTCTAGAGCGAGTCTGTATTTCTGTTTTCCAGACTGATCAGTCTTCTTTTTTACAAGCAAAATGGGACATGCCCACTCAGAAGAATTTCGTTCTATAATATCTGCTTCAAGAAGCTGATTAATTTGCTCTTTCATTTCGTTGTGCAATGCTTGTGGGAGGGGAAACGGTAATGTTTTCATGGGATAGTCATTTATAAATTTTAAATTTGGAACTTCTTTGTCTGTGTGGCCTAGTGTTTTTATGGACTTGGAAAATGATGCATAATTATCAAGCAATAATTTTCCCAACTTTTTTGCATTATCTTCCTGTAAATGATTTAAATTAAAGTCACTAATTTTTAGTTCTTCTTTATGTTGGTTTAATATTTCATTTGATGCCTGATTATAATTACAAATGTAATCCTTTAAGTTATCCTGAGATTTAAGATTAAAATTCGAAACATTTTGACATGAATTCATAATTTGATGAAAATTTGTGTTTTGTGACGGGTCCATAATGTCCATTGTTTCAAAAAGTTTCTATTCATGCATTTTTGTTTATGTGTACAGGTTTACTAGATGAATTTTGTATAAAAACATAAAACTGGAATTTTTGTGGGGACCTAGTTGTGTTTTGAGTTCCTTCCTTATCTGATTCATAACTTTGACCACCTACAATACTATCGTAAGAAATTATATTCTTTTTTGTTTCACATTGAAAATAGTAATGTTTTCTTGGGTCTATTGAATCAGTTTTTATGGAAATCTACCTCTTTTCCTGTGGTTCCAGTTTAAGTTTATTCTCCAGTCGAATTTCGTTTGGGAATCTTTCCGATTGATCAGGGTTGGGTTTCTGACGTCAGAAACTGGTTTTTGACATGACAAGTGTCAAAAACTGGTTTAAACCATCAAAAACTGGCTTAAACCATCAAAAACGTCTAATGCGCTTTAAACATTTTAAAAACAAGAGAGAAACATTGAGTAATTTTTTATTTAAAATTAATTATACTGTAATTTAATAATTACAAAAAAATTAAATTACTTTTAATTGTAATAAAACATTGTTTTTAGAATGTTCAAACAGAAGAAAATGATTTTGTACAGTTAATAAGCTGGATCAATTTTACCCCACAACATCCTATAGCACTTAACAAATTTAGCACATTTATTTACACCCAAATGGTTTATGAGTTTAGAGTGTATGAAGCCAAAGTTACAAAATACGCTCTCAATCGGTGCTGAGCTAGCAGGGCTTGATAGCAGAAGCATTGCTAGTTGAGCAAGTTTGGAGGCAGGCCAAATTTTCAGATTTATGACAATTTTTTTTTCCGTAAATGATAATATACAATACAGTAAAA
Source organism: Maratus speculifer (assembly GCA_964019185.1). NCBI lineage: Eukaryota > Metazoa > Arthropoda > Arachnida > Araneae > Salticidae > Maratus > Maratus speculifer. The sequence goes on from OZ025293.1 coordinate 145,828,521, forward strand.
GTGAATTTTTAATATTACATCTAATATTGTATATTTGTGACAGATATTTAGTGTGAAATTTTACAGATCAGTGTAGTATTTGAGGTTTCTGATGAGGTTTTAGCCATGACAGTTTAAACCACGGTTTTAACCAGATAAAACCGCACACTGTCAAAAACTTGCCAACCCTGCGATTGATGTATTTTATGTGGTTCAAGATGATGTGTTTCATTCTCACAGAAGGCAGAATCAAGTAAAGGTATGCTAAATTCATTTGTTGACATTTTATTCTTATGAATATCTATCACAATTCTGTTTTTGTGAATAAAATCAAAACCTAAAATTCCCTGGAAGTTAGCGGAATTCGATCTGTCAACAATGTAGAAATTATGCGAGAATGAGTTTTGGTGTATGCGAATAGAAGTTTTAATGCATGCAGTGAACTGAACATTTGAATTAACTGTTTTAATAGTGACGGCTGTTCCTAATCTTTTATATTTTAGTTTGTCTTTAATTTTATCAAACAAATCTTGTGATATAATTGAAATGGATGAACCAATATCGAGCAAAAAGTTAGTTTTATATCTTGCAATGGAGGCCTTTATGAGGGGGAGTGTTGGGGATGAATTATTTACATTGCAAATAACTGCAACTTTGTCATCACATATGTTAACAGTTTGTGAAGCTACTTCATTATGGTTTTCAACTGTCTGTGATGCAGAATTTTTGGACAATTTAACTTCACATTTTGTTTGTGAAGCAACGGATTTAACCCTTCTGTCTGAACAGAGTGTAGGCAGTGTTGGGTCATAAGTCCATGGAAATTCATCTGAAGTATATCTCAGTAGTAGTTTAAATTACCATTTCTGTTATCATTTCTTCTATAGTTATTGTCGTATTTATAATTTTGTTTATTTCTATTTGCTCTACGCCATTTAAAATGATGTTTTGCTGTGTGGCCACGTTTCGCACACAGCTGGCAGGCGGGCGGTGATGTAGATTTATTTTTGAATGTGTTATGTTCAGATGAAACAGTATGCTTCCTTTTAAAGTCCTTGTTCGAATACTGTTCCCCATGTTTTGAATTTTGTGAATTGCGTCTATCTTTTGTTCATTTGGAATACTTGTTAGTGTTAATGCATTGACTCTTTCAGTTAAAATTTTTAACTGATTAACAATAGAGTCTGCTACAGGATTCGTTGTGTTACATGTTTGTAACACATTTTCATTTTGCATTATATCCTGCAACATTTGTGCCCTATCAACAGCAGTGTCATAATCGAGAATGTTTTCCTCTTGCAATTTAATTCTCAGTAGAGGTGGGATGCACGAGATTAATTTTGTGTATTTATATTGTCTAACACTTCTTTATCTTTTATGTTATCGTGTACTCGTGTAGTTAGAACATTTATTCGGTGTGCAAGGTTTCTAATCGTTTCTTGGGGCAGCATTATTAAATTGTTAAATTCTACGACCACTGTTGTTTTTTACTAGGGGGAAACAAAAAAATTTTTTTAATTCTTTTTCTACAAACTTTAATTTGTCAGCTTTATAAATGGATGGGTTCTGTGTAAAGAAAGTAAGTGCAGGTCTGGATAACTTACTACCTAGAAATTGGATGGTGTCCTGATCCTTCCATCCATGTGCTTTGGCTAATGTTTTGATTTGGTTGAAGAAAAAGTCAACCAAATTAGCATCGCCATTAAAAGTGATGGTTTTGAAAGTAATCTTAGAATTAGCCATATCAGTTAAATAGGTAGCTGATCTAATGAAAACAAATATTAAAAAAAAACTTAATAATACTTGTAAATGTTAATCGGTAGGTCAGGGATACCGTGGACGCGCTATAGCGCGTAAAATACGCAAAGAATCGGCGGCGGGACGCATAAAATTGGAGCTTACGCGTCCCACGGGATGCGTAATTTTTGTCAGAAGGTCGCAAAAAAGGCAAATTTCGTTAAAATATCATGAAACAACGAATAATTTCCGGCAAATTCAATCAAAAAATTCGCGAAAAAAGGGCTAATCTTGTTACAAAATCCCGAAAAAATAGGCAGATTTCCACAAAAAATCGCGAAAAACGGCAAATTTCATCCAAAAATTCGCGATAAAACGGCAAATTTTGTCAAAAAATTCGCAAAAAAATGACAATTTCCATCAAAAATCGTGATAAAATGGTAACTTTCGCCAAAAAATCGCGAAAACCCGGCGCATTTCGTCATAACACCGCGAAAAACCGGTATATTTCGTCAAAGAACCGCAAAAAAGGCAAATTTCGTTAGAAAATAACGAAATAACGAATACTTTCCGACAAATTTCGTCAAAAGATTTGCAAGATAATGGTTAAGGGTCATTCCATGTCAGATCACCCAGACCATGGCACCCACCATCACCAATTTTGATAAAATTCAGTGAACTTGTAGAATTTATAATGCTGATTCCAAAAATATCAATTATATTGAAATTGATCAAACGGTTTGTAAGTTATGAGCTTTTAAATAGCTCCCAAGATGGCCGATTTGCTGCCATTTTGAATAGCACATGTGACAACAAAAAAGTCCATAACTTCTTTCAGATTTAAGCTAGAGCTTTCAAATTTTTTTTGTGTTTTGTTCAGAATAAAGTAAACTTTCATTTAAACAAATTTTTGTGAACCTCATTCTATAAAAATGATGTCAGAAAATGACTTTTTGTAAATTTTTTAAGTAAAAAAAGGTGCAACTTCAATGGCTGATTTCCCCCAATGTACCCCCTTCAACTTTCACCTAATTGCATAAATAGGCAATTCAAAGTGTGTTTTGATAACTGATAAAAAAATTTTAATGGGCAGTTCACAGGTTTTTATTTAAAAAAAAAAATCAATTTTACTGATTTTCCAAAATAACAGAAAACACAAGATAATGTTGATATTTCTATTACCAGAAATATCATACATATTTACATGTAAAAGTTTGATAAGGTTTTATGTTACATAAATATATGTATTTAATGTGGCTAAAAAAGGGGGGAATCTCAAAGGAATTAATAGGAATGCCAATAATGGATTCTTGCAAGACATAGAAGTACTTTCCTGACAAATTGAAAAAGATTGCAGAGTTTGAATAAATTATAAGTAAAAATTAACTGATAGAAAAAATTCCACAAATAAGTACATTATATAACAAAACCAAAAATAAAAACACAGGTTGCAAGGCTGCCATAGGCGACTATTTTTTCATTCTAATTGGCACCACTTTCTTAAAACTGAAATCCATAATAGATGCTTTGATAACATTTGCAAGAAAAGTATACTTCAAACTTTATATTAGAAAAATACTGGTGTGCACAGAATATAAAAATAGTTGCATGTAGCAGCCCTGAGGTTACTTATAAACCTCTGCAAAAAATCACATCAACAAGTATAATTTTTTACTTTCAAAAATGAGTCTGAAAATTTTGAGTTGTTGAGGGTACAAAAATATTTTTTTTCATATACACTGCCTTAACATTCTGATAAAACCAGTTCTTAGAGAAAAATTTTAAAAACAGCCAGATAAAATTGTTAAGCTAGGTTTATATCTAAATTTGATTTAGTTTTTGTTAATGAAATAAGTACAGTAAACTCCCAGAAATCCGAAATCTTAAAATCCACAACCCTCAAAAATCCACACACAATTTACAGATGTAAATAATGAAAAACTCAGTTCAGATATAGGGACAAAATTTGACTTTTATAATTTTATATCAATTCCATTTTATTTTTTGTTAATAGTACTTTTTTTCCCATGAATTAAGAATATATTTATTCTGAAAAAAAAAAAAAAAAATCAGGATTTTTCTGATATCATTGGTAATCACAATCTTCTTAAATATATTTATGTATTAATCAAGATTTTTTGGTTATTAAATCTAAATCTGGCTAAACCTGAAATAAAACTTAATTATTTTATGATTTTGTTGTGAATTAGTAATGTATCTTCATGAGGCAAGCTACATTGAATAATTTAGGAAAAATATATTTCATGTTTATAATGAATATTTAATGATATATTATTGATTATTAACTTGACCTTTCCTTTTAATATTTTAATCACTTTGAAAATTACCTAAATTTTTATTATTTTAATTTATTACTTATTTTAATATTTTATTACATTGGAAAGCATTAATTTTAGTTTTGATTGCATTATTAATTGCATTCAAATTCCTGTTTTAAAAAAAATGTAAATAAAGTAATGACCAGAAATCGGCAAAATTCTAAAATCTTCATAACTTCTGGTTCCAAGCTATGTGGATTTGAGGGAGTCTACTGTATTTAACTTCAAAATTTACATCTGCCTGTTGGCAGGGGTTTTTTAAAATATTAATTATCTTTACTATAAATTATTATTGATGTAGATATATTTTAATAGCATGTTTATTGTGTATATGATATGCTATTTTGTATTATTTTAAAGTTCCATAATTTTTATTTGAGTTGCAATTTTATCATATTTTGTATTATATGCAAGTATGATTTTGTTATATAATGTACCTATTTGTAGAATTTTTTTTTTATTATTTAATTTTTACTTATAATTTATTGAAACTCTGCAATTGATTTCAATTTGTCAGGAAAGTACTTCTGTGTCTTGCAAGAATCCATTATTGGCATTCCTATTAATTCCTTTGGAATTCCCCTTTTTTTAGTCACATTAAATACATATATTTATGTAACATAAAACCTTATCAAACTTTTACATGTAAATGTGCGTGATATTTCTGGTAATAAAAGAAATATCAAAATTATCTTGTGTTTTCTGTTATTGTAGAAAGTCAGTAAAATTGAATTAATTTTTTTAAATAAAAACCTGTGAACCGCCCATTAAATTTTTTTTATCAGTCATCAAAACACACTTTGAGTTGCCTATTTATGCAATTAGGTGAAAATTGAAGGGGGTACATTGGGGGAAATCAGTCATTGAAGTTGCACCTTTTTTTACTTAAAAAAATGACAAAAAGTCTTTTTCTGACAGCATTTTAATTGAATGAGGTTTACAAAAATCTGTTTAAATGAAAGCTTACTTTATTCTGAACAAAACAAAAAATTTTGAAAGCTCTAGCTTAAACCTGAAAAAAGTTATGGGCTTTTTTGTTGTCACATGTGCTATTCAAAATGGCAGCAAATCGGCCTTCTTGGGAGCTAATTAAAAGCTTGTAACTCACAAACCGTTTGATCAATTTCAATATAATAGATGTTTTTGGAATCAGCATTAGAAGTTCTACTAATCCACTGAATTTTATCAAAATTGGTGATGGTGGGTGTCATTATTGGAAAAATCTGGGTGATTTGACATGGAATGACCCTTAACTTTGTTACAAAATCTCGAAAACGGCAAATTTCGCCCAAAAAATCACGAAAAAACGACAAATTTCGTTCAAAAATCGCGATAAAACGGCAATTTTCATCAAAAAATCATGATAAAACGGCAATTTTCGTCAAAATATCGCGAAAAAACAGCACGTTTCGTCAAAAGCTCGCAAAAAACTGGCAAATTTCGTCTAAAAATCGCGAAATAACGGCAAATTTCTTAAAAAAATTGCGAAAAAAACGTCAAATTTCTTCAAAAGATTGCTTTAAAATGCAATTTTCGGGGCACGAAAAAAAAAAAAAGTTAATGCGAGGATAGAATTTTTCTGTTCCAAAAACTAACTTTCCTGCTTCCAAATTATTTATTTTTTGCTGCTCCAAAAACAGATTTTCCTGCTTCACAATCAGTTTTTAATTGTTCCAAATCTTTCTGAGTGAATGTAACTTCTGAAAGCACCCATTCATTAAACAAAAAGTACCCTTTTATACAGCAAAAGTATTCTTTTTTCAGGAAATATGTCTTCTTCAATAAATCAGTTTTGCCCCTTTTTAAAAAAAATGCGATTAATAGTGATACTTGTTATCTTTTACACTCAAATAAGCATTATTTTATAATTTAATTTGTATCTTGCACATTTATTTTTAAAAAAGTAAGGAAAATTTCTCTTAATAGTTTTAAAAAATTAATATTGGTTTTAATTATTTATACATTATTACTAAAAAAATAATTATTGCACTTAAATTTTCTTTTGCAAATGAACATGTTCAATTTTTGCGTCTAAAAATATGACTTATTATTAGTGGGGACCTGCTTTTGTAAAAAAGGGACCCATAATTTCAGAAGTCTTGGGTCCCGGGGACTTGAGCTCTATAATTGTTAATGATTTTGTTGGTCTATTATGATGAAATACATTGTTTTTAATGGGAGTGGTACACTTAGTCGACATAACATTTCGTCGACAGGTACACTTCGTCGACCTAACATTTCGTCGACAGGTACACTTATTCGACATTTAATTTCGTCGACAGGTACACTTCGTCGACATAGCATTTCGTCTACACATTGTATGTAATTTTCCTTTCGTTGATAACTTTATTTGTGAACACATGGATTTTTTGTAAATTATTATAAAACAAAAATATTAACGTCGCCCATACCTTAGACCAAAAAAAAAAATGTTTCCAGGGTACACCAAGAGGAGGTATATGAGCAAGTACTCCATCAAATTTTTGTTTTAAAAATGCATTATCCCCCCCCTCCCCCAAAAAAAAACATAAATTACATTGCGGAAAAAAAAATATTAATTAAAACACATTAAAAATTTGGTATGGAAAAAAAAATAATTTAAAATAATTTTCATCAATAACAGAACCATTCATAATTTAAATGTATTTATATAAAGAATGTATGAGATATTCTCAAAAATAAAAAATATTTGATAATTAATTCAAATAGGAAACAATAATTTATTTTAATTACTGTTTTATAAACTTTGTATCCTGAGAAAAGATTTACAAATATCTTCATTAAAAATACTACATTAAATTTTAATATTTAACCCCTTGAAGGGCAGTGGTATAAAATATATACCACTTAATTTTAATTGAAAAATGTCACATTGACACCAGAATTTTGAAATGAAAATTTTCTTTCATCAAGTACGCGAAGATAAGCATTTGTCTGTTTTGAAATAAATTTGCTTTTAAGTTCTGGTGTCATTCGATAATTTCAGCATTTAATTAATAGAAGTGCTTTGCTCCTCAAAGGTTAAAGGAACTTTTACTTTTTTATCCAAGTATGTAGAGGCTGTTCTCAAATTCAAATTGGATATTTATCAACACATTCATCATTTCATTCTTATTCGTAAACGCATAAAAATCGTCCATCTAAAATAATCGCCCGTTTTAAATAATCAATCTAAAATAATTAAAATATTAATCCTATGGTACAGCAATTAAGTATTAGCTTGAATAATTAATTAATTTTATAAATATTTCATTCGTTATTGATATATCAATTGCTTAATTTTTTTAACCATCTATTTTGTTTCATTAGATGCTTTAATTAATAAGTGTTGATTCTAAATAAAATAATATTAACAATTAACTATTTTTCTAGGTTATTCATTACTGAAATGCCTAAACCAGCGCCATCTAGTGATTAATACATTAATACTTATGTGCAATACACATCAGAAATATATGTCGACGAAATGATATATCGACAAAGTGTACCTGTCGACGAAATGATATGCCGACTAAGTGTACCTGTCGACGAAATGATATGTCGACTAAGTGTACCTGTCGACGAAATGATATGTCGACGAAGTGTACCTGTCGACGAAGTGATTGTCGACGAACTGACTGCCACCCGTTTTTAACTTAATGTTTCTACTGATTTGGCTGTTTCATAATAAATTACAAACACAAAATAAACTTTTTGAAAAAAAAAATATATATATATATATATTTCAAAATACTTCAAAAATGCCAGGGTTGATAAAAATCAGATTTTTTCATTAGTATTATTTGGGCACTTTGTACAATAACTTAAGTTTCTTTTTCAGTAATGGCAGTTACCATAGTAAATAAAACTACTAAAATTTAAGAAATAACATTAAAATTGAGTAATTTTCATCTAAATTGGGCTTTCAATAGGTTTAATTTGCAAACCATGTCAAATTTACATTTTGAATAATTTTTTATTTATTTTTATTTTTTGTTAGTTATATTACTAAAATTATTGAAAATATTTCAAAATGTAATGTAAATTACACTGGAATGACCCATAATACATAAATAACAGAGATTACTATTGAATGGTAAATACCATTTTTTTTAATGCCAATACAGTAATTTTATAGCTTATTTAATCATATATGCCCTCAAGCAATCCAATAAATTAACCCTTTCGCTACTGGTGTCCATGATCAAGGACATACTTTTTAGAAATTTTTTTTATGAATTCTAATTTAATTTAAAGTAATTTTACAATGTTTCACTGCATTTTTGATCATTTCCTTACTAAAAGCACAAATATTTAGAAATCAAACCAGTAGATATTAGCACCTAGGAATATTTTTATCAAGATGGATAGAAACACGAGCTCTCGTCCCGGTAAGCCTTTTTAGAATCCTATTATTTTGATATAATTTTATTTAAACAGTAGCTAAATATATTTATTATTTTGCTAAGAAAACTAGAAATTTTGATTTAAGCTTATTTTGAAAGTTCTAAGTATTTACAATTTTGTTATAGAATTATTTAAAAACATGTGTCCATGATCATGGACAAATGTTTTCAAACCGTGTGTATACCACTATACTGTCACTTTATGATATTGTTTGCTTTTGTTTAGTTTTTATTGTATATTGTTCATTTAGTGTACTCTATGATTTATTACCGTTGTTTGTTATTTCTATAAAAAATTATAAAAGGTAATGTGAATAAAATATCGGGAAAGTGGAATTTGTGATTTTATATTATGTCAGGGAACAACCACCGAAATAAAGATCTACAAAGCAGATTTGGTCAGGCAGCAGCAGTTGTTATGCACTTGAGTAAGAGAATAATCACCGAGAAAACACAGTTATATTTTGATAGTAATTTCTTATCTTATGCTTTGTTGCAGATTTTGAAAAGTCATAAAATATTAGCAGCTTGAACAGAAAGAGTGAATAGATTTGGAAATCCACCTTTCATTCCGGAGAAAGTAGCAAAAAATGAAAGGAGTTTTATAGAAGAGTTATATAGTAAAGACAACGATATTGTACTTGTTAGATGATATGATAACAAAAGTGTGTATATTGGAAGTAACTTTTTGGGTAAAGGTAACACTGATGTTGCTAAACGATGGGACAAAAATTCTAAGCAATACATTGATGTGATTCGACCAGACGTTGTGAAAAAATATAATGAATCAATGGGGGGAGTTAATTAGGTGGATTTCCTAATTGGCTTGTTCAGAATTTTTATTCGATCAAGAAAATGGACACTTCGCCTTATATTTCATGCAGTAGACCTGGCTATATGTAATAGTTGGCTTGAATATAAAAGAGATGCTACTGAGTGTAATATTCCAAAAACAGAAATTATAGATTTGTTACACTTCAGAATGATAATAGTGAACTATCTAGTGAAAGCTGGAAAACCATCAGCATCAAGAAAACGTGGTGGACCAAGTAAAACCGAAGACATGCCAGAAAATTCCTAACACGATATTTCGCGCAAAAGCACACAAGTTAGACCATATAAGGCAATACAACTCGATGCAGTAGATCATATCCCTATCCATAACGGCTGCAAGGAAGCATGCCACTGTAAAAGAAAACAGTACTAGGAGAAATCACATTTTAGGTGTGAAAAATGCCAAATTCATCTATGTTTGAGTAAAGAACGCAATTGTTTCAAAGAATTCCACATCAACGCATAGTTATCACAGCATTTGAAAGTTAAACAGTATTTTGTAACAGTATTATTCGAAAACAGTATTTTTAAATAAAACTACAATAAAATAAAACTTGTTTTTCCACCAACAGTGTCTATTTATTATAGTCTACCCTACACCCATTGAATACAAATGTCCTCGATCAAGGACATTCTCTAATTAAAAAAATTATGGTCATGAATTTTTTTTCAGGTGGTTTTTTGTTTATTAGGACCTTTATTAATAATATGTAAAAACTTCATAATTTTTTATTTCATTTTTAAAGTGTTGGTACTGAAAGGGTTAAGCAAACAACCGTATTTTCGGGTGTATAGTCTGCGGCTTATACAAGAAAAAAACCTTCGAAAAAGCTGCTGCGGCTTATACACGGTGCGGGTTATACAAAGATTTTTTTTTTTAATTGGAAATCGTGATATTTTTTCTACAATTTTTTAACCTCAAAAAATTTGAAAAAACATCGAAATTTGTAAATTTTTTCGCTATGCCGCGAAATACAGAGAGTTCTCTCGTGTTTGTAAAGGCCTTTCTTTTTTACTGCTTAAATACAGTTATTTCTGGGTTTGGACGAACTGTCGTAACTATCGCCAAGTATTGCACTAACCGGCAGCGAGAAATAATGATGCTCGAACGCAGTTTGCTCTTGATTTGAGAAGGTAAAAACAACAGTATAACATGTTACTTATTTTAAACTTACTTTTTTCTGAATAAGTCGTTTTAATGTAAACTGTAATCAGTTTTTTATAGAGATGTATCATTTGTTGAGGAACGATTCAAAAGTAGCGATTCCGGCAGTTGAACTAAAGGAACGATTCCAGTCTGCAAAAAAGAATACGTCCTTTTCGGAACGATTCCGAATTGACAAAATCCCCAGACTCGTTCCGAAATGAAACAACTCCGAAAGGGTTTGATTCTCGGACTTGTTCCGAAAAGGCACAGTTCCTCTGACTCGTTCCATTATGAAACGACTCTGAAAAGGAAGGATTTATCAGAATCGATCCGAAAAAGACTGACTCCTCTGAATTGTTCCGAAATGACAAAAATCACACCCTTTTTCTTTTTGTTCTTTGCAACAGGGCAGGGTAGTTTTTTTTTTTTTTTTCTTGAGAAATAAACTAAAAATGATCTTAAACTCAGAATTGTCAAGGTAGGAAAAGTTCCAGAATTTGGATTTTGTACTCTACAAACACAAAGGAGTGCTGCAGCACCGATTCACTAGCAAACTATTTTTCGATATTTTATTCATAGATTTTTTTTAAGGTCTCGCGTATAAGTCGACACTCCCCACTTTGAAATTCTTTTTTTGTGTAAAATTTGTCTACTTATACGTGCGTATATACTTTAATGGCTTCTAACTTCGAACCCTGATTGAAATATGCGTTCGTAATTGGTGTATAGCCCGCAGACTATACACTGATGCATCTCCGCGGCTTATACACAAACTTTTTTTACTGCACTGCTCGATTTAGGTGTGCGGGCTATACACCTGAAAATACAGTAATATAGTTTAGAAAAAAAAAACGCAAAATTAATTTTAAAAAAATCATAATTAGGATCTATCTTTTTTTTTTTTTTTTTTTTCAGTTTTAAATTATGTCCCTATAGCTTACTAAACAAAAGTAAATTTCATAAGATTGCTTACAGAACTACAATATGCAGTAATTACAATGTGTAATTATGGTTATAAACTGAAATTAGCAGCGCAATAATAAGTGCACAAGTGGAACCGTATCACGCTGAGAAGTTGAGCCCAGTAAATTATGTAAAAAGAGTGAATTATATTCAATGTTTAAATCAATTTAAATGGTTGAAAAAAGAAAAATGCAGTATGTGTAAAAATAAGAACAAACTAGATTTAAAACCAAACTATAATTTATTTAACAAAAACAAGATTAAAAGAAAAATAAAAACTTTAAAAATAAAACCAGAAATGTATGACATCTATGTCCTCATATATTTTAATAAGGATTGGAGCACCAAAGAATTAAATTAATTTGTATACCTAATTTAAATTAACTTTAAAAAGGAAAATTATTATACTTCAAAAAGATTAATTAATTCATATTCAATTCAAATATCTTAACCTTAATAACTCCATTAGAAACAGCTTTAATACTTAAGATCGACTTCTCCCCCTCAATAATTAAACTTTAAAAGATGCTAAATCCAATATTTATTATACATTGCCCTACAGGAAAACCGCCGATACCTCACGCGAACTGTCATTGAAACATCGTCGGAACTCCAATAAAACAAGTATGACATAACTCCACCCCATACCTTGCATCATGTTAAAAACCAAGCAAGTGTCAAAACACATCCGGTAAACAACATAAACTTTGCCCAAACCATTAAAAAGGCTAAAGTTTTGCAACACCTTAACTTTTGACATGAATGACCTTATAAGTAAAGGATGGAGGTAAGTAGAAAATTAAATCATCTTCGTTTCAAAATAAAAGGAGGAGACGAGACAATTTCAATAGAAAACTTATATTAAAACCATTAAAAAAAGAAACAAGAGCGTGTGCCCATAAAGTGACCGTGTTTCCAAAATATTCTTAAGTTGAAGACCACCATAAGAAAACTTCCATCTTCATCTATTTCTAAAACACTTTAACACTATTTCATAAAAAAGGACAACGACATTCTTCTTTCAAAAACACATGAAAACTATCAGCTGTCAATAAACGAGACTTGCTTGTGACTGGCCATCGTGTACAAAAAACAACAAACGAAACTGAAAAGCAAACAGCTGTCATTACTTTAAATACATCGCGCCCACTGTCGGGCTAATCTACCGGGTGATCCAGAAGTCCCGGGACTTTTGAAATGCTAATAATTAGAAAACCATAAACAATAGAAGTATGCGGTTTTCACAGAAATGCTGAGAAACTTGTGGGATTTGTTTTTTCGATGAAAAAAACATATTATGTTAGTTGCACTTTTTCACAGCAGGTGGCGCTAAAATTGATAGTATTGTTTTTATAGTATGATACAGCTCATTTAAAAGAACGAATTAGTATCCAAGAGTTACAAAGTTTAATCATGACGCTCATGGCTTATAAGTACCGCCGTGAGCCGATGCAAAACAGCGTGCACAGTATCTTCAGAGCGGAAAGAAATTTCAGTTCATCGTGATAGCACAAGTTTACTGCACTCATCATGAACTGGTGATTTCTACAGAGTATTGGCATAGAGTCCTACCTAATTTACGATTGTAACAGACATTTGGGATCTCTTGTTTCTATTACGATCTTCCAATGAGCCTTTTTCTCAAACCTTGCTTACCATAGCATTTCACATTTGCAATGGTCATCGATTCTTTTGCAGTTTTAACTTGACGTATTGTACGATATGAAAACAACGCGACATGCAAAGATGTGTCTAAACATAGTCTAGACAATGTCTAAACACTGCAGTTGCTCATGAAATTTTGTATCAAATTTCCCTTACAATGCAATTTCATTTACCTTACAAAAAATGTTTGAACATAAACCACCCTTAAAACGAAATCTCATCACAATCATAGAAAAGAAGTTTCGCAATGAACTCATGTGTCTATATAACGCATGGTATAGGTACATTCAGTCTTATACAACAGCGCCACCTGTTGCTAAAAATGGTAACTATATATATTTAAAAAAATTCATTCTAAACAAAAATCCCACATGTTTCTGAACATATATCTGGAAACAGAACCTTTGTATTATACATAGTTTCCTAATTATTAACTTTTCAAAACTCCCGAAACTTCTGGATCACCCGGTACTACGCACGCTCAGCTTACGACGTCATCGGCTCCAGAACAATCTCCGATGCACCGTGTCTAAAGGGCAAAATTAGCACTAGCCACCGGCCACAGGGTCAGTAAATGATAAATAGTGGCCAGTGAAAAATTGTCTATCAGCGGCCACCTTATGGCCATTTTTTTTGCAAGGAGATAATATATTTTACTTGCATTTTATCAACAATTTTACTTTTTTGGGTGGTTAGTACATTTAAATAAAAAAGTGACCACTAGTTTAAACATAGTGGCCATTTGAAAAATTAGTCTTACTGGCCAGTGGCCGCTAAAGAAATTTCCTAATTTTGCCCTATACTCAAGAAGCTCAAAAAATAATATGGTGTTAAATTTTTAATAAGTTACTACTGAGTATAATATTTGTGTAGTTTATTCTTACACTGAAAATATTCTTCATCTAAGACAGAGAGCTAGCTCCTTTGTCATCAGTTTACCACTGTGGAAATATGCTTTTTTGAAATCCTTTCTGGTTGTTTCTAAGATTGATGTAAATCTATTGAGAAATAGACACCGAAATTTTTGAGAAGGAAGGGGGGGGGGGGGGGTGCTAATCAGTGTTAGAAATTAGCAGTCGTTAGTCGTCAAACGCAACTAAAAAATTTAATTTGATGACTAGAAAATTATTCTTGGTCATCAAATTTGACGCCTAGCTTTTTAAAAAATTATTAGACATTCAGCTTCGAAAATTAAAAAAAATGGTCTAGTCTGAAAAATCAGAACTAAAAAAACTGCGAATTTCGAGAAATAGTCGCGAAAAAAAAAAAACAAATTTCATCAATTGCTCGTATAAGAAATCGCCACTTTCGGCAAAAGATGGGAGAAAAAAACGATTTTTTTTTTCCAAAAAATAACAAAAAAGCAAAAGTTTTTTATACGATATAAAATACGATCGCAATAAAATCTGTTAATTCCATCAAAGGCTCGCGAAAAAGCACAAATTTCTTCAATGAATCCCAAATAATCAGTAATTTTTGCCAAAGGGTTGCGAAAAAAAAAACACATAATTAACGGGGGAGGGGGGGGGGTGTTCCCAGCCCTGCAGAAAACGCCAAATTTTGTCAAAAGATTGTGAAAAAATACTGCCAATTTCGTCAACAAATCACAAAAAAACATGGCAAGGCTTGTCAAAAGATAAAAAAAACGGCAAGTTTCGCCAAATGATTGCGAAAAACACGACAAAGTTTGGCAAAAGATCGCAAAAAAGGCAAAATATTAAAAAATCGTGAAAAAACCAGCAAGCTTCATCAAAAGATTGTGAAAAAAACAGCAAGTTTCGTCAAAAGATCACGAAAAATACAGCCAGTTGCGTCGAAAGATCGCAAAAAGAGCTGCAAATTTCGTCAAAAGATTGCGAGAAAATGGCAAATTTTGCCGAAAGATAGCAAAAAACACAAAATTTGTAAAAGTGGTGCAACCCCCCCCCCCAAAAAAAAATAAATATTGGGCGTGGATTTTTTTCTTGTCTCTGTACTAACCTTAACGAAAATTTGATGCGAATTTCAAAATTATTCTTTTATTCCAAATCACTCCAAAATTATATGCAGTATTACAGTAATATTATGAATTTTAGAAACTGCAACTAAAAATCTTAATTTGACGCCTAAGGTTTTTACAGTAGTCATCATTTGATGCCTGCCTTTTATCTTCCAATTTCTATCACTGGTGCTAACACTTAATTCTTTTTCTGTTGCCAGCAATCCGTGGCAGAAATTTCCTGCAAGTACACTGCATACATTCACCACTGTAAAATATGTTTCAATCAAATGTTTAGAAACTCTTTTTATCAACTTTTATTAAATATTTTATTTCACTAATTAATACAAATAAATCTCATACGTTGATATCAATCTTATTTTATTAACATAATTCTATGAATCATAAAAATATAAAGCAACTGATGAAGTATTTTAAAATAAATAAAAATAGATAAAATCTAAAATAAAAGAAGAGATTGGGCTTTCTACATTTATCACTCAGACTCCTGCTATATAGTGTGACAAAACACTTAGAATATGTAACAGTATTTGTAATACTTTGTAATTCTTTTTTTTTACCTTTGCAAGTTTATGCCTAATTACATGAAGGCAATTTTCTATTTTTGTTCAGCTGTTAACCAACACTGTGTTAGGCAAATTGTTGATCCAAGCGTCTATAACTGTCATTAACTTATACATTACTAGACCTACTATAAAAAAAAATTAGTAAAAAATATTTAAAAAAAAGTTGTTATGATTTGGATCTATAAACTACGATACTATCAAAATCGGCCTTAAACTGATTTTTTGCAAAAAAAAAAAACATACTTTTTTTTTCTTCAATTGTTTCCTACATGCAGTGTCTCACTTGTAGGAGTGACTCTGTTCTAAAGTTTCCTGCATTTTAAAGTATTTGGTTCCAAAAGTTTTAAAAAATTGATGATTAGTCCAAAAAATTTTGACATTAAAAAATACTCAAGCTGTGTGTGGAGGGGATCTGGGCTTCAAAAAAAACTTCTTAACACGAGGCACTCTTAATGGATATTAACCATGAGTGAATCATGTGGCTAAATATTTTTACTGAAATTCCCATCCTTGGAAACAGGAGTGTCATTTTAAGTTTCTGGGGGGGGGGAGGGGGGGGTGAAATATTTAACAGAATTGTGTGATTTCCACACGTAAAAGAAAAGACCTTCATAATGAAAAATACTGTGCAGTATTTGCCCCTACAAAATCTTTATGATACCAATATATCATATATCATTGAATATGACGATGCCAAGTTAACAAATTGATAAACTTATCTTTTTCTCCATAAAAAAAAAAAAATCTTTTCTTTTAAAGTACCTAAAAAATCATGATCACAACAAGATCTACATTACAGTTGAAGTTATAGATATATTGCACCTTTTCTCATTTTTGTAATACGCAAACGACCCCCCTTAATATAACGGACACCTAAAAGCTGGCACATGTAATTCACTCTTTCCATACCTTATATGGTCATGAAACCGTGCATGGTTTTCTGCATACCAGCTGCCCTATAATGAAAATGCTGCATAAGATATTTTGCGCATCGTACATGTTAAAATAGATCGCCCCCCTGCTACTATTTCCTTATATGGTACGCATTCGCGAATTTTAGTCTACTTCACGAGCCCCAGGTCTAACCGCAAAAATTCCTTTGCTTTTTCAAATTCCGATATCAAAGTTTAAACACTTTTATCGCCAATTAGCGATAATTTTATCGCCGATTGCGATGGTTAATATGCTAAGTACAAAATCTCTCTCTCCGAAGAAAAAATTGCACTTATATTTTTGCCAAATATCATATACATGCCAAACATTGTAACCCTTTGGCGATAATTGACAACTGACATTATCTTAGTTCTCACTGTAAGGAGAACCACTTTGCCTCCCTCTGCTGTCCTGGCCAATACCATGTTGGGCACCCATTATCTCTCGAAAGGCCAAAATAAAAATTATGTTTTAAACGAACCTGGATTCCTTAATTACTTATCATGTTTATTATCGCTCTCCCTTTCACGGCACTAATAGTCATCCATGAACAATATTTAACCTACAAGATACAGTAACCAAAAAAATCTATAGTACAAACATTGGTGCTAAGAAGACCGTATTTAGCCCGATTAGAGGGTATGGGTGCTCATAAAATCTGGAGAAGCCGCTGATTCTCGCGGGTTCCCATCTTCTCTTCACGGTGTGCAGCGTTTTCGGGCGACACAGGATGTTTGTTCCATCGATGTGTCGCGGGATGTGGGATGTGTTCCGTCACCTTCTGTGTGTGTCACAGGGTATTGCAGACGGCAAAAAGGCACATCGCACCCACTAGGACGGTTAAACAGACCGTACCCAGCTGAAAAAGTGAGGTCAAAAGGATCCTGTTCCTGATAGCTCCCCAATAACTCCCTGATTGATAGACCATCGTCGCTCCGTCCGCTGTCAACATTCATCATCGCGTCGTATTTCGACTTGCTGCGGTCAACTCAGTGTCTTCGACAGTGTTTCTTTTCAATTTCGGCTGCAGTGCTTGTCATAATTGTTTGTGAATTTATGCAGGAAATATGGTACCAGCAAAAAGTTTTTTCTCAGCAGATTTTGATAATTACATGACATATAACATGAAAATTTCCTCCCTATAAAAAAAATAAATCCTAATACAAGATGTGATACAAATACAACAAAAATTAAAATACATCAAAAAAAAAAAAAGTGTAAACGAATATTTTGATTCAACAAGTGTATGTGAAACAAAAAAAAAGTGTGTGCCAGGTATCCTCAGCCCTTGAGTGCCTTCAGAAATAAAGTAGTGTGAAATATGCAATAAAGTAGTGTGAAATAGGATCCCTGTTGACGGAAGTGTATAACAACGAATACTCACCAAAAAAATTTAATTTAATGCTCTTTGAGTACGATACTCAGAATCAGCATAATATATAACAAATAGTGAAATTTTCTTACAACAACACGATGCCACGACACTTTGATTGTGGTTTTGCTCTTATTATTATTTGATTTGGATACATGATTATTTAAATAACACCTTCCTGTTCAGAGCATTAAAAAAAAAACTTAATGCTTATCAAATATTTATTTGATTAAACTTTTTCTTAGGGTATTGAAACATCTCACTTATAATCCTGTATCCAAACATTAATAAGATACTCTTTATATTTTTATTATGCATACATACATTTTTCTTACTCTTTTTAATTTAAAAACAAAAGTGATTTTTCATGTAATAAATTGATACCAAGTAAGTAATTTGAAATGATATTTTTGTTGACAGTCATGAGATAACAAATAGATGTTTTCAGCAGTAGATAAAAAAATAGAGTAAGACGTCTATAATCATATTTAATGGTATTTCATTTACGAGACAAATTTTTTTAACTAAGTGCTTTAACAATTTTTATTATTGTATCTATTTTTATTATTTAAGTGATATTTTGTGTTTTTATTATTTTATTTGATTTCAAATGATTTTGTGTGCCTTTAGAATCTTTACAAGTTAGTCAAAGGAATACATGTGCAATTAAATAGTAGCCCTACACCTACCAGTGATGCTACTAGACTTGAAAAATCCTGGGTCCCCGGTAAAGGGCAAAATTAGCACTAGCCACCGGCCACAGGGCCAGTAAATGAGAAAAAGTGGCCAGTGAAAAATTGTCTATCAGCGGCCACCTTGTGGCCACTTTTTTACAAGGAGAGAATACAATTTACTTATATTTCATCAATGATTCTACTTTTTTAGGTTCCAATATATTTATATTAACATATTTATTTGTGCTATTCAGTCTTACATTAATACTTATAGAAATTTTAACTGTTTAATATTTTTAAATAAAAAAGTGGCCACTAGTTTAAACATAGTGGCCACTTGAAAAATTAGTCTTACTGGCCAGTGGCCACTAAAGAAATTTCCCAATTTTGCCCTATAGCCGTGTCTATCACAAGGGAGAAATGCAAACGCTGACGGACAGGCAGCGCCCTCCATTGTCAGTTGTCAACTTTCCTTAGTTCAAAGATGAAACGCACGGCCGTTGGACGATCAGAAAAACAGAGATTTGCTATTGTTTTGTACGAGATAAACATGCTACCGCAATATAAAAGTAAATAGATGTTTGAGGCAAGAAACAGAAAGGAAAAATATATTTTAAGTAATTAAATCGTAGGTAGAAATTAATTAAAGACTTTAAATATTTAAATGTTAGCTTTTACTTTTAGACTTAAAATTTAAACTTTGAATTTATTTACTTTTTAAATTTATTATTCAGATAAATTAATCTATTATTTTAATCTATTTTTAAACTATGGAGATTTATAAAAGAAGTGAGACTTAAGGAAATAAAGATAAGAGAACTATTTAAACAGGTTATAAGATTATAAGAATAAAGGAGTTGAAAATATGAATATATAGTCAACACAATAAACAATATCATTCTTGAATTCAAAACAATTCTGGCTCAGAATTTGCAGATCCTAAGAGAAAAATAAACTTGACTAGTCGGATTGAACAAGAACATCCCTTTCTTCACACCTGATAAAGATCAGTCCTGCCCACTCCTTTTCTCCTACACCTCAAAGGAAAAATAAAGGGACATGTATGAGAAATCTGTAGTTCACAAAATAATGGGGTTGACAAAAAATGGAAGTTATCGCTAAACATGCGTCAAGAAGTGCGAAAGTCCATCCCATCTACTGAGAAAAGGCTTTTTTATTTTCCTGATTGTTGCCTTATAATAAATTCTGGAAAAGATGCAAATTTCGCCAAAATATCGTGATAAAAAGGTTAATTTTGCCAAAAATGCAATAAAATGGCAAATTTTCTCAAAAGATTCACAGAAAAAAAGTTTCTTCTGCAGTGGAAAAAACTGCGGAAAAAACCATGGAAAAAACTGGCTGGAAGAAATAGGTTTCTTCCAAGTGGAAGAAATGGAAGAAACTGTTTTTCTTTAAGAATTTACCATATATTTTCAATTTTGTAAGATATAATAGATATTTTCTTCCTATAATCTAATATAAATTAATTTCACTAGATCGAAACAAATGAAAATAAGCATATATGCTAAATAAATAATTGCATCAGTTTTTTAGTCAAGATTACACACAACACTTATATACAGATCTTCAACCATTGGCTAAATGAAAAGAAATTTAATCCAAAATACACAAAATCAGTTAAATGTTATCCATTTCAATTTAACTAACATATTTCTTTATTATTTAAATTTCTGAAACTAGTAGTAAATAGTGGAGATTCTTTACTAATAGTAGAATGAAACCTATTTAAATAAAAGCTTTTAATTTACATCAATTTTATTAATGTAAATAATGTATAATAATTACTATATTAAATAGAGATCAATCAAAAATAAGGTTTTGTTTTTGGCCAAACATCTGAGTTTTGCCAAAAATGAGGGTGAAAATTCGGCCAGATCGAAACACTTAGTATTCCAAAAATCTTGTTTCTTCCTTCGGAAATTTTCAATTTTAGTTATTGATTTGAACTGTATTGGCTCAAAGGAATGTATTGCAATGAACTTCATTGTTTATAGTTATCAGTCATGATTTATCAATCATCTCATAGAAAATTTTTAGTTTAAACTGCATTAGATTTCAAATATTCTTTGAAAAAGTTCTAGAATAACAAATGATCATTTACAAAAATCATTATAGAAGAAAAAGCAAGATGTATATACCTAAAACTAAAATATTTCTTAATTAAATGAAATTCGTATAGTTAGAAAATCTTTCTGTGTCATGGATGAATTAATTACGTATTAGTGTATAAAAAAATAAAGTTTTTGGATTATTAACAGTTTTACATAATTAATAAATATTATACATATAATTAATTTCAATTATGTATATTATATATGTATTAATTACTTTAAAACATGCAATTTAATTAATTTTTTTTATGTTATCATTTTCGGCCAAAAAGTAGGAAGGTCACCTAAATTCAGTTTTGGCTTTAAAAACCTGTTTCGATCTACATTCAGTATTAAAAAAAGTTATTAAAATCTTTATTTTTCTTAATATAATGTAACATAGTATAGCAAAAAAGTTTTTTAGCAGTAGGATGCTCCAATCAATTTCTCAACTTAAATTGAATGAAAGCAAAATATGAAGATTTTTTTTTTCAAGTCCTACACTTCAGGATAGTTTAAAAGCATTTTTAAATACCCATAAATGTTTTTAGAAAACTAATCTTTTAAAATCAGCATTGAAATATTCATGCTAGATTCATATTAGGAAAAATTCCCAATATGAATAAAAAATTACAAATTTATTTATTTACTGTGTTGCACAGTTTAATATAATGCATATTTATATGAAAATAATATATTTTTATATGAAAAATAAACAATTTGTACGTAGTTTCTTTTTCTTTTTTTATAAATGGAGCAATTAATAATAATTGCCCATTCAATAATAAAAAATCCCAACCTCTACAGTAGTAAAAATCCATCAACTGAAAAAGTTGATGATTTTTGGCTGAATTTTTTCGATCGGCTTCGTAAAAATTGCGGATTTTGTCGATCATACTCGAAAAAATTGCGAATTTTGCCGATTATGCAAAGAAAAGTTGCCCATTTCGTCGATCCTGCGAAGGAAAACCGTGAATTTCATCGTTCGGTTTTGTAAAAATCGAGAATTTTGTCGATCAGGGGCAGAAAAATTGCTAATTTCATCAAACGGCTTCAGAAAAATCATGCTTTTGTCAACGAGGTTCGGAAAAATTGCGAATTTCATCGATCAGGTTTGGAAAAATCCCGAATTTTGTCAATCAGGTGTTAAAAAATAGCAAATTTTGCCATTCAGGTGCAGAAAAATCGTGAATTTCGCCGATCATGTAAAGAAAAATCGAGAATTTCATAGATTTGCTTAGTAATAATTGTGAATTTCTTTGTTCAGGTGCAGAAAAATCACAAATCTCTTTGATCATGTGCAGAAAAATCACGAATTTCATTGATCATGTGAGGAAAAATCACTAATTTCGTCAATCAGCTTTGTAAAAATAGCAAATTTCATAGATCAGGTGTGGAAAAATCCTGCATTTTATCGATCGGTTTCATAAGAATTGTGAATTTTGTTAATCAGGCGAGGAAAAGATGCAAATTTTCTCGATCAGTTTCATAAAAATTGATATTTTCGACGATTGGTTTTGTAAAACGTGCAAATTTGGTCAATCAGGCGTGGAAGAATTAAGAATTTCATCGATCGGGCACAGAAAATCGGGAATTTTGTTGTTTCAGGCACGAAAATTCTTGCTGATCGGCTCCTTCTCTTTCTTTTGTTCATAAAGTTCAAATTTTTTTTCGTTTCTAGCAATTTATGCTTGTTTTTTAGCACTTTTAATAAAACAAAATTTACTCTCCTGAAAAAAGTCAAAGAATATTTTTACATCTTGAAAATAAACCTTTCTACATCTATTATATATAAACTAAAATCTGCTAATATATTCTTACAGTAACACCCCCACCCCTCCTCCCTTTTAAAATCATATTTTTTATCCAATTATAGGCCACGGATCACCTCCTTCATACAGAATTTTCTAATTATTATTGATGTGGCCCTCGATCACCCAGACATATTTCTAAGTGGCCCATCACTTGAAAAGGTTGTGCACCCCTAATTTACAACGTCCAATAACACTATGGGATATAAAATAAATTATTTAATAAACTCTTTTAGACCTAATTAGGTTTAAGGTGAAATCTGTTAATTAAAATATTCCATTATCAAAATTATATATAAACAAGTAGTTTTTAAAACGCTGTCTTCGCTTTTGTTTTATTAAACATTGTCCTCTTCACCCAAATTAAAAGTGAGGTCTTAAATTTAGATTAGATAAAATAGAAACTGAAATTGAGATGGTGTGCAAAAAATATGACAAAGTCTTTTTTAAAAAGAAACATAACAAATTTATTTAAAGTTTAAAAAATCAAAGCATAGTATAATTTCAAGAGCTCTACTGGAGCTAAAACATTAGCATCGGCAATTTCTGAAACATAATAGGCGTTCAAAGAACGAACACAACGATGCATGCCAAAGAGCAAAGTGCAAGCAAGCAAGCATGCATGACTGTCTGAAAGATTTACAAATATATATATGAAATCAAAAGGTAAGATATTTGCATAATGTACCGCGAAACGAACAGTTACCTGATTTGAACGAATCACAGTACAGCAAACGTCACAAACTGAAAATACGTCATGCTCCGCCGGAACACATGCGCCACCTATAGATTCTGAAAATGGAAGTTTTCCTTCCTGAAAAGCAAGCGCGCGACAACTCAACTCCGCACGATAGCTGAAAAACGTAAACATTACATCGCGGCAAAAAGATAGCGTGCTGTTCTCTGCAGACGTGGACGAAAAGATTAAATGGGGATTAAAAATATTAAAGAAATAGTTGGAAACTAAAAATAAACTTAAATTAACTTATATTTCCAACATTGCCCCCCTCGTACACTCTGACAGAGAACAAATCAAAAAAAGCTTTAAAAAGGTAAGTTATGCCAAACATATACAAAGTTTAAATTTTGACATAAAAAAAAAAATTTCTGAAAAGTTAAATTTACAAAAAGGGTTTAATGAAAGTTTCTTTTTCATTAAAGTTTAAACATTTACACATAAACTTACATTACCAATTTAAATTTTCAAAACGAAACGGTACTTTGCCGAAATACAAATTAAACAAATACTCAAAATTTTAGACTTACTTTAAAGATATGCTAAGTTGCGACTGAAAATTTCCTAATAAATTGAAACATTTATGCAAATATCTTTTACATAACAAATAAATTTGCAAATATAAGAAAAATTTTGAAAGTTCATTTCTGTTAACTTTAAACACGGTCTTTAAAGCAACACCGTTCATTAAAGCAACAGTCACTGATCAGTAAAAAGTTCAGTGAAATCTTTTAAGGTAGTTTTCATCAGTGGCTTTGTTAAACCATCCGCTAGATTCTTTGATGACTGGATGTATTTTAATTCAAACATGTTGTCGAACACTAAATTTCTTAAAAAGTGATACCTTACATCAATATGTTTAGTACGTGCATTTTCGATTGGTGATTTTGAAAAGTCCATAGCTGCTCTGTTATCACATAATAAAGTGTATTCAGTACAGTCTGGATGAACTAACTTGCATTTAATTACTTCTTCTAAAACTCTTCTTATCCAAACCATCTCCTTTGCTGCTTCACTTAATGAAATATACTCAGCTTCCATCGTTGATAATGATACACATTTTTGTTTAAAACTTCGCCAAATGATTGGAGCTTTGTCAATGAACATGATAATTCCACTCATGGATACTCTGTCGTCTCTATTAGTTGCATAGTCAGCATCACTATAGCATGTTACTTTGAGAGATTTTAGATTTGATAGATTCAACTTGAGGTTTTTAGTTGCTTGAACATATCCCAACAGTTTAAGTAGACCTTGCCAATGAATCATTCCTGGATTTTCTTGAAACTGGCTAAAAATATTTATTGCAAATGCAATATCTGGTCTTGTTCGACTTGCTAAAAAGGCTAAACATCCTACTAGATTTCTATACGGGTATTTTTCCATTTCAATGATTTCTTCTCCAGTTTTCGGACAGTCATTCTTAGAATAAATTACGCCTTTTGCAATAGGTAAGGATACAATTGGGATTTTGTACTTTGAATCGGCTTGATAGATTTTTTCAATGTACTCTTTCTGATGGATATACAACTTTCCCTCTTCATTTTCAAACTCAACGCCAAGTAGTTTCTTGGTTTTTCCTAGGAGTTTTAGGTCAAACTTAGTTTTCAGAAGTTCAATGGTTTCTTTTATATGTTCTGCTGTCTTCCCGAATATTATTATGTCGTCAACATATAGGAGTAATAAAATTCTTTTCTTAAAAATAAATACACAATTTGTCCATTCTAATCTGGTGAAAGCTAAATCTTCTAAAACGTCTTGAATCTCGAAGTACCACTGTCTTCCACTCTGTCGGAGACCATAGATTGCTTTTCTTAAAAGGCAAACATAATCTGGATGTTTCTGATCTTCAAATCCTTTTGGTTGATACATCACTATTCTTTCTTTTAACTTTGCATAAAGATATGCACATTTTATATCTAATTGTTGATGAAACCATCCATAAAGTCCAACTAATATAGTGAAAAATAATCTAATTATGGCAAAATTAACAACAGGACTGTATACCTCCTCATATGATTCTCCTTTTTTCTGGCCAAAGCCTTTCGCCACCAGTCTTGCTTTATACCTTACTATCTTCTGTTCTTCATTTTTCTTTATAGTATACACCCACCGATTATGTATTATCTTTTCACCATCTTTCTTTGGAATTAATTCCCATACTTTTCTTTGGTTCATCATCTTCATTTCTTCTTCCATGGCTTTAATCCACTCTTTCTTTTGGTCGGATTCAACAGCTTCTTTAAATGATCTAGGTATTCTTACTTCTATACAATTTGCTTCTAACTCTGTGTCAGATTCTTCATTGTTGTCAGACAATTTCTTATCTTCAAGTATAGGTTCAGTTCTCGGTTCTGGTCCACAATACTTATCATTTCCTGAGAAGTTAAAGAAATTTGGATCGTACTTGATGTTGTTGCTCAGGCAATACTTTTTGGCTTCTGGATGTGACCTTAAACATACTTTTGTCCCTTCAATTTTGTAGTAGATGTCAGTTCTTGAACCATCTTTTCTTTCTTTTGCTTCTCTTATCCACTTTATATCTCTGCATTGAATTTGTTCTTCCTCAGAGTCAGTACTTGATTCTTCCTTCGAAATTTGATACTTGTACTTTCTTTCGTCTTCTAAATCAGATTCTGATGGTAATTCCGGAGTTTCTTTATAGTCTTCAATTGCTTTATGCTTTCTTCTTTGGATAGTCTTTTTACTTTTTGGGTCCAGCTCTGCTCCACTTTTGCGCCTTGTTTCCTGTCTGCTTCTTAAAGTTTTCGATTTCTGTTGAATATTACTGTCAAATTCTTCATCAAAAGAAACATTTATGGTCTCGATAACACGACCTAGTTCTGGAACATAAACTCTGTAACCTTTGGTTTGATGGGCATAACCAACTAAAATTCCCTTCTTCGTCCTCATATCAAATTTTCTTCTTTGTTGCTTTGGCATTCCAACATAGGCAATACTTCCAAACTTTTTCAGATGTGTTACAGATGGCTTTCTTCCACAAAAATATTCAAATGGTGTTTTCTTTTGACCTTTTCTGGCTACTCGGTTCCATACATAGACAAAACAGCAAAGCGCCTCCGCCCAAAATTTTTCATCCATGTTACTACTTTTCAGCATGGCTTTAATGGCATCTAATGCTGTATAATTGAAACGTTCAGCTAGTCCGTTTTGTTCAGGAGAATATGTGTTAGTCTTCTCATGATGAATGCCTTCTCTTTCTAGATGAACTTTAAATTTGTCGTTCACAAATTCTTTGCCGTTGTCCGTTCTAATAGCTATCACTTTCTTCCCTAAAAATCTTTCGTTCCTTTTCTGGAATTTTAAAAAACAATCAAAGGCTTCGCTTTTATGCTGAATTGGATAAGCAGTTACCTTTTTTGAGAAATCGTCTATAATCGTCAAAAAGTATTCTGAACCTCCTAGCGAATAAGTGGGCATAGGACCACAGACGTCCATATGGAGCAATTGCAGCGGTCTATTCGTTCTATAGTCTTGTTTAGACTGAAAGGATATTCTTCTGGTTTTCGCAATTTTGCATGCTTCACAGCTTAACTCTTGATACTTCATCTTAGGCAGACCTTTTACTTTTTCATTCTGTGATGTATTTACGATATATTGATTATTTATGTGACAATACCGCTCATGCCATTTTGCTAGCTCTGAAACATTTGAAGTGATTACATTGCTGTCAACACAAGTTTGGTGCTCTGGATATATAGGTTTCACACTGTAGAGTCCATTTTTCCTATAAGCAGAAAACATTTCTTCACCTTTCTCATCAAACAGAGTAATTTTACCGTTTTTCCCCACAAATTTTGAGCCTTTTTCCTCACAAACCGCTCCTGAAATGAGATTTCTTCTTAAATTTGGGGAATACATCACATTATTTAAACGTATTTCATTAATTTTCCCATTTACTTTAAAATTTACATCTACACTACCCATGCCTTCTATAGGACTAGTTACTTGACCAACAGCTAAAGTCATTTTTGTATTATTTACCGGTTTATACGTTACAAACAAATCTTTATTATTGCAGAAGTGACTCGATGCTCCCGTGTCGAACACCCAATTGAACTTATCTTGAAAATGGTCATTTTGACCAAAATTTGCTTCGGTCACGTAACTTCTCTTTTTAAAACTTTTAGAGTTATTTCTGCAGTTAATTGCCCTGTGTCCAGGTTTGCCACACTTAAAACAATTCTGAGTTTGGGGTTTATCTTTTTTTCGGACTTCTTTAGGCCTTACAGATTTTATTTCAAACGCCGATTTTTCCCCTTTAAGCATATCGCTTCTACTTTGCTTCAAACGGTCCTCTTCTAATATTAATTCGTCTAAAACTTTATCAAAAGTAAAATCCTTTTTCTCCCATCTATAAATGGCTTGCACTATACCAGAAAACGTACTTGGGAGGAATCTGATAAGTTGATAAGTTTTTACGATTTCGGGCAATACGATTTCTGTATCTCCCATACTCACTAAAATTTCTTTTAGTCTAGCCCCATAAAGTCCTATTGCTTCATTCGAATCATAGGTACAACTAAAATAGGCATCCAATATACCAATAGCTCTTCCCCTTGTAGCTGGCTGAAAATGGATTTTTAATCTGTCCCAAGCTTCTGAAGCTATTTTAGTATCACGAATCAATGGCTTTAAATCTTTACTAATATTTAAATAAATAGTACTATAGGCTTGATTCTTTTTTATTTCAAAGTCGCGAGCTTCTTTAGCGGTTGCCCCTTCTTTTAGTTTTAAATCTTTGTTAATTACATGTTCATATGCCCCTTTCTCCATTAAAAGTGCTGATACATCGTCTTTCCAAGTGGCATAATTAAAATTATTCAATTTGTCAATTTCCATTTTTAGCTCTAATTCGCAGCCCCCCTATCTTTAGACTTTAAAAACTTTTAGACTGCTTAACGTTAACACCATCTCATAATTAAATATCTAACAATTCTCACTAATGGGCAAAAAGAACGGCCCATAACCAATGTTTTATTAAACATTGTCCTCTTCACCCAAATTAAAAGTGAGGTCTTAAATTTAGATTAGATAAAATAGAAACTGAAATTGAGATGGTGTGCAAAAAATATGACAAAGTCTTTTTTAAAAAGAAACATAACAAATTTATTTAAAGTTTAAAAAATCAAAGCATAGTATAATTTCAAGAGCTCTACTGGAGCTAAAACATTAGCATCGGCAATTTCTGAAACATAATAGGCGTTCAAAGAACGAACACAACGATGCATGCCAAAGAGCAAAGTGCAAGCAAGCAAGCATGCATGACTGTCTGAAAGATTTACAAATATATATATGAAATCAAAAGGTAAGATATTTGCATAATGTACCGCGAAACGAACAGTTACCTGATTTGAACGAATCACAGTACAGCAAACGTCACAAACTGAAAATACGTCATGCTCCGCCGGAACACATGCGCCACCTATAGATTCTGAAAATGGAAGTTTTCCTTCCTGAAAAGCAAGCGCGCGACAACTCAACTCCGCACGATAGCTGAAAAACGTAAACATTACATCGCGGCAAAAAGATAGCGTGCTGTTCTCTGCAGACGTGGACGAAAAGATTAAATGGGGATTAAAAATATTAAAGAAATAGTTGGAAACTAAAAATAAACTTAAATTAACTTATATTTCCAACAGCTTTCATATTGACAACAGATATTATTTTTCGCAAATTGATTAAAGTATTTTTTTAACTTTAACAAATCGCCCTATAAAATAAGAATATCATTGCTTTAGTAAAATTAATTCCCAAAAAAAAAAAAAAATTTTCTGGCAATCATAGTTATGACAAAATGTACTACAAATAAGTAAACGCTTTAAAGCACATGTGTAGCATCAACAGACATATCCTTCGACACACAATCGAAAACATACTTTACCGCTTTGCTTTACCTCACCTTAAAATATCCTCAACCACAACAAACGTGAAACTAACCTACCAGCTACATCAAAATATCCTCAACCACCAAACGATGTTTGATACCAACTTACAAACTTTGAAAAACCTTTCCTTTTCTCCCGATAACATAAAATTGTCAGATTCTAATACTACCAGTCTACATAAACAACAATATATCCAAAACAACATTATATTTTTAGAAAAATATAATTGCTTCATAGTTATATATTACAAGTAACTTTATCTCTTAGAGATGTGATTAAATTTTTTTATTCATTGGAATTGAAACAAATACACATCTCGTGTTGAAAGGGAACATAACATTTGAACATTTAACAATTGGTATAGAATATTTGATACAAACAGATAATTAAAACTAAGATAATTTTTATTCCTAACCACAGAATGAGGACAAAGTTTACTGTAAATTTCCCAGGCATACAGAAGAAGCAGGTCGGTTTTGCTAGGACACATCTATTATTGTTAGTAGGGGTGACTAATGAATGAAATGAAAGTGATTTTGAGTGTTGGATTTTCTTTTTCATTCATAGGCACAGTTGATTGTTTTTGGGGTTTGTTTTCTCACGGAAATAGGATTTACTTGACTTGTTTGTAATAGTGGAATTTTTTTTGTTGTTGTTGTTTTTTCTTAGAAGATTATTAAAAGTTTGAAAAAAAAAATTGTAACTTTATTTTCAGTGCAGTAAAAAGTTCAAATAAAGTTTTTTTGTCTTATTTTTAGCTTTTTTGCAAGGTAAATGGATAAATTGTTATAAAATTAATAGCAGGGCTTGAAAAATAGCGATAACGGGGAACCCAGAAATCCTTTCCGGGAACGCATATTTTTTCACTCAGGTTCCTGGCCGGGAACCTAACCTTTCGCTGTGTCCGCTAGCGATGTCGTGGACACATTATAACACATAAATTAAGCAAAAAATCAGAGACAGGACAAAAAAAAATAGCTCTTAGGGGGTCCGTAGGATGTGTAATTTCGTGGAAATAATACAGGAAAAGCCTAAATTCACAACAAAGGATTGCAGAAGAAATGCAAATTTCATTAAAAGATCGCAAAAGACAGCAAATTTCATCAAAAAACCTTGAAAACAACTGGTGTTGTTAAAAAAAAAAAATCGCAATAAAATGTCAAATTTTGTAAAAAAAATTGCGAAAACGGCTAATTTCGTTAAGAAATCGTGAAAAAGCGGCAAATTTTGTTTTTAAAAAAATCATGTAAAACGACAAGTTTTGTCAAAATATCGTGAAAAAACGGCAAAATTCGGCTAAAAATACCTAAATAACAACAGATTTCATCTAAAAATTGCAAAATGGTCTAAAATAAGCCAAAAGATAGTGCGAAATAATGCAAATTTCATTACAAAATCGCAAAAAATGGCAAATTTTGTAAAGATTTTCTTTTGAAAAACGACAGGCTTCATTAAAATGGCGAGTTTCCTTAAAACATCGTGATAAAACAGCAGATTTCGTCAAAAAATCGCGATAAAAAACATCAAATTTCGTTTTAAAAAATCGCAAAAAAGCAGCGCATTTTATTAAAAATATCATGAAAAACAACAAATTAGTGATGCAACGGATATCCGGTGAACATCCGGTATATGGCCAACCTGCCAGATATTATAATTATCCGGCCGAATATCTGGCTTAAAATAAACGTTCCAAGTGATGAAAGACATGGTTTTAATAAATGAATAACTAATGATATTATTTAAAAAAATTATTTTATTTTATTTTTTAAACTAAATTTAATTTTAAAAAATATTTATTTCAAATATATTTTGCTTCAATAGCATTTTTTAACAGCTATCCAAAGAAAATTTGGAGCCTATTTAGAGCCCCTTCACAAAATTCCATTCTATAAAAACATACACTTTATTCATTATTTTTATTAAAATGTTTAATAATTAAACAAAATAAGCTCACCTGAAAGAAAAACTTTAGCTGTAGGATTTAAAGAAGTTATAAACATTTGGTTCGAATTTCAGAAACTGTATTTCATTTTTCATGACAACATGTTGTTTTTTAAAACAATACGAAATTTCACAAAAATAACTATTTTTCACAATATGGGTCCCAAGAAAAAAAAAAAAAAAAAAAAAAAACTGTATCGACTTTTGGCTATAGATAGAAAGACAAGACTAATGAATGACTGCAAAGAAGATTGAATTATAATTTTTTAAACCATTTTATAATTTCTTAAGTTACACTACACACATATTTAAAGGATATATAACAAACAAACAAACAAAAATATTCATTGGGCATCATTTTTGCTGTTTTTAATGACTGGCAAGTTGTGGTGTAAAAACAGCAATTGTTTTGCATTTTTTGGTAAAAGTCTATTACGCCTGGTCTCATAAATGATGCCTGCTTCTGAAAACAGTCTTTCACTATAAATGCTGCTTGCTGGTGGAGAAAGATATTTTTTCACTAATTTTGATAAAAAGGGAAAATTACTTGCATTCATTTTCCACCAGTTGAATGGTGAAGCTTTTCGTTCAATAATTGGCTGTGAAAGGTAATTATTCAACTCACGAAGGTAAGCTGATGCTGATTCATCAATCGGTGAATCACCTCCATGAACATTCATTGTAGTTGTAGTATTGGCAGTGCTAATTTCAGCAAAGCAATCCCAGAAAGATTTATGATTGTTTACGTGCTGAGGATTGTTGCGCTGTGATTCTGTTGGAGCTATTTCATTTTCATTGGGAGTATTCAGAATTTGAAATTCTTTTTTCATAATTGCTAATACGGAAGTTTTAACAACTTCATCATAACCTTGATTTTTATCAAAAAAAATGTATTTTGAATCTTGGATCCAGAATAATTGCTACTGAAAAATGTTCATTTAGTTGTACCATTGAAAAGCGCTGATTTATATTTGCTTTTAATGTATCCTTCATTGTCCCAACACCAGATGTTTCTGAAGGGGAAAATTTTGGCAAATATGCATTCAATGTTACGACCATTGGAATCACTTCCGAAATCAATGATTTTGAAGAACTTATTTGTTTAGTAATTTCTTCAAATGGTTGCAGTAAATTCAAACAATTTTGAATTAGTGTCCACTGATACAATGAAAAGTTTGGAATTTCATTATTTTCACTGACATATAATGATATAGCATTTTTTAATTCAAGTAAGTGATTCAACATATAATATGTGCTATTCCATCGTGTTGAAATATCCTGTAATAACTTTTTAGGTGTTACATGGAGCTGTTCTTCTTGGATTTGTTTAAATCGAGAGCATGCTAAAGAAGAATGATTAAAATGTCCTACGATTCGTCTTCCTATGGCTATGATATCCTTCACTGCTCTTTGAGAATTGAGTGCATCGGTTACAATGAGATGCAAGTTGTGCAGAAAGCAAGATTCACTCTTCAAATTCACGTTTTTCACACCTTTTACTATATTTGATCCACTGTCACGAATAACAAGATATATTTTATTTTTTACATTCCATTCAATCATCATACTATTTAACATTCGGCTTATATTCTCACTATTGTGACTTCCAGGAAAATGTCTTGCATTTAACACAACATGCCTATAATTAAAATCATTGTCAATCCAATGAGCAGTAAAGCTGATAAAACTGTCTTTATTGACTGAATTGGTCCACATATCAGACGTTAAAGATATATATTCAGATGATAAAAGCATCGATTGAATTTCTTCTTTACATTCTGCATACATTTTGGGTATAATTGTCTGCTTAAAATATTCTCGACTAGGAACTTTGTACTGGGGTTGTGCTTTTAACATCAAATTTCGAAAACCTTCATCTTCAACAAATAAATATGGCTGGTTATCAACAGCAATCATTTGTGCAATTGCATAATGCAATTCCACAGATTTAGGATGATTTATATCCCAAACTTTTTTCTTCTCCAAAACAGTCTCTAAAGTTTGTTGATTAAATTTTCTTCTTTTCAAGTTTGGGTCACCCACTTCTGAATCCAAATCAGCAAATTCAGAAGATTTAATTTTGTCATAATCTTCTTTGTGCTTGGCCCTGAGATGATTCAACAATGGAGTAGTGGATGCTTTTTTACCAGTTCCACCTCTTGAGATCCAAGAGGCACATAAATTGCATTTTACTTTTACTGTATCCTCATATTTAAAAAAATTCCACACACCATTTTTATTGTTCATTGAACTCATATTAGTATTTTCTAATTTATATATAAATATTAACTAACACATACAAGACACAGCAAGGGAACAACTGCACTTCCAACACAAAAAGACACACTGTTAATGGTAACATAGATAACAGATCAGGGAGAATGTCTCTTATCTTGTTAAACTTGTCTCACTTGTCAAATTTGATAAGATAAGAATAAGCTGCACTTCCAACACAAAAAGACACACTGTTAATGGTAACATAGATAATAGATCAGGGAGAATGTCTCTCTTGTTAAACTTGTCAAACTTGATAAGATAAGAATAAGCTTAGTGATTACAAGCAGTGGGTGAAAATGAAAAGGAATGTTGAGGTAGAATCTATTTAAAGAAAAAGGGAGGGTGAGAGTTTTACTGAGTTATTAAGTATTAGTATTCAGTTAAAATTATAATTTTTAAAATGATGATTAATTATTATAATTAACTGTAATGCAGAAATTAAAAATATTTATGATTTTCAATATTTAATCAAGTTTTCTGTAAAATATGAAATAAATCATGAGGTTTAATAAAACTACTGTACTAAATCAGTGTAATAATTTTAAAACTAGCTTTTAAAAAAATGTATATCCTTTCCATTCGAAATTGGACTCTGTAATTTAAAAATAGTAATAGATGAAAATAAAAGAACAAGGGAAGAATAATGTAGGGTAAATGTGCCTGTAATGGACATTCTTAAGGAATTCCTTTAAAAATATTTTTTAATTAATAGTTATTCTTATATTCCAGTTTTTTTTTTCAACATAATATTAATCTATCAACAATATTAACCATTCTCATAGTCTTCTTTGCCAATGTTAATCAAAATTTACTTGTAAATAACAAAAGTATATCAAAACATCTAAAATTCTAGTAATGTATACCTGCAAAAAGTAACAGATATAATTGTTTTTAGTTTTTAAAAGTAGTTTTAAAAAGTTTTAGTTTTAAAACCAGAATTTAAAGAAAATATACTAATAAAACAAAATAATTATTTTCAAATAAATTTAACAAATAGGATATCAATAATTAATAAAATATTTGTGAAAATTAATTATTGTGATAATCACTACACAATCAATATTTTAATTATTTTATATATCTGTTTTAAAATACTAAATGTCATATTAAAATACACTAAATGTCAATGGGAATTTCAGTTATCAAATTGGAACAGTGGTGGATATAGAGAGGTAATAAAAAAATCTATATTAGCGACAGTGTATTGATTCATATATTTCCCACTATTTTTAAAAGTCAAACTCCTCAAAACTATTTGTAGTAATTAGCATTACAAATACGAAAAGAATTATTATTGCTGTTGCATGTTTTAAATACTAAATAAAATAATTTCAAAATAAAACTGTAGAACTGATGTTTGAGGCCACTGATCTACAGATTTACTAGTTTCATTACTAATGCAAATTTATTTATTTATTATTATTATTTTGTCAGAAATGAATAAACAAACATTTAGACAGAAAATAATAATAATTTTTTAAGAACTTCTGCAACTCAATTATTTTTAATGGGAGAGGGTGGGGGAATTGGAGTTCTATGAGCCCCTCTTTCTCCTATGCACTTAAACAATTTCTCTGCTGATTTGTTTTATTGATTGGCAGATTATAAGATATGCAATGCAGAGTTAAAAATTTTTGATTAAATATTGAAAATTATATTAATCATACGAAATTAATTAAAAGCAGGTATTTATAAAAATTTTGTTATTACGTTCTGGTAAATGGAATTTAAAAATGAAATTTGATTAATTAGCTATTCAGTTAAGTCAAAAGTTTTTATTCACTATGAACATTACTGAAATTGATCTACATGAGGATATCCATTACTGGTAATCAACTAATTAAGCATTCCAGTAATGGACTCTTAAAACCTTAGAAATAAAGGAAATTTTGTAAGTAACCAAATTAGTATATGAAATTCAATGTTTTCTATTACAAATTACTATCAAAACAAAAATATACAAATTTTGTAAAAAAATAATAAATATATAAATTTATTAAATGCCTCTTAGTATGTTCATTAAGATTTTCACTGAAAATAGTGGAACTTCGAAACATTTTCTGATACCTGACTGGTTTGATTAAAAGTGTGAGTAATAATACAGATTTTAAAACCATAAATGGTAAAGTTATGAAAAAAATAATAAAAGCTAAATTTTTATTGGTCATTTTTTTATAAACCAAAAACATTCAAGAGTGTCCATTACTGTTACATCTATCCTATATGATTTACATTTTCTTTTTCTGTTATTTTACTATTATTATCGTTATTTATTACTATTTAATTAAAATAGTACTAATTTCAGGGATCATTCTAGAGAGGTTCGGAAGGGCGGCCCGCCCTTGTGCCCCTTTCAGATAAAATGCCGCCCTCCTTGCCCTTTTTCATGGAAGAAATCCGCCCTTCTTTTTATTTTGGGATTCATTCCTGCCTTGTTTGTATTGCAATTCAAAAAATTCTTATCTATCTTTCCTTTTTTGAACGCTAGTACGCTACATCGGAAGTAATTATCCCCTCTTTTTCTCCCACTCTCTTTGTTCTCTTGAACATTTCACCTGTTCACTTTTCACCTGCTCTTGTGAAATAGTATTATGACCATTTGGTCTGACACTTGACTCAGTGATCATAGAAGGCGGCAGCCTTCAAGTGACGCAGCTTTAAACCTACCATCGTCAAAACCTACCATCGTCATAAGGGTAGATGCGGAACTTCATATATACAGCTAACTCAACATCAAACGAAATCGGAAAAGCCGCCTTCTAATAACTCGGTAAATATTGGTCAGAATGATCCAATTTTTTTAATATAGTCTTATATTCCCAGTCTAATCCTATCCTATAATTTTTACATTTCTACGTGCCGTATATTTTTAGATCTCGATAACCATTTTTAAACTGAAATCGATGGTGTTTGTTCCTGATAATGAGATCTAGAAAACGGGCTGGGAGATTTTATTAAAACTTATATATAATATGAATCTCTTTAAGATAGAGGGAATAAGACTTGCCTTGTTTCTAGGAAAACTCTTGTTTGTTATATATTGGTCTTGGAAAATTGGACTATATTAGCTCGCGGATTACATGTTATTCTATGGGTTAGCAGACGAAGACACTGCGAAAAGGCAAATGCAGTTATGGCCACAGTTAAAACACCCGCATCGAAGCAATAAATGTTTTTTAAACTACAAAAACATCTTATCATGTGCTTTAAAACATTCAATAAATATATACTAAATCAAATTTCTATTTATATTGCCTTTATTTTTCATAAGAAGAAAATATTACGTTTCTTACATTGGATATTTTTGCATTTTGTGGAAAAAATATTTTGAATCCTTTTTTAAAATAGGAAAATATTTTTTAATTATACATATTCAATATACTTTTGACTTATGATTTTCTTTTAAAGTTTACAAACAAAAATTATTTTTAATAAATTTGCTTTAGAATTCCATGTATTCATACGCGTTTAGATAGTTTTGTTTTGAATCGTAATCGAA
The DNA here is from genome assembly GCA_964019185.1 of Maratus speculifer. Classification (NCBI taxonomy): domain Eukaryota; kingdom Metazoa; phylum Arthropoda; class Arachnida; order Araneae; family Salticidae; genus Maratus; species Maratus speculifer. Next base: position 145,865,398 of record OZ025293.1, read on the forward strand.
TTCGCTGTCGGTAAGCTTTGTACTTGGCACTTGTTGTTTTTAGCATGTATGTTGTGTAATTTGCGAAATAATGGTTATTATGGTAATATAGGTATTGTGTTATTTGGAGAAACAAGGCCCCCCTTTTTGGATAAAATAATATGGTGAATCAAAGTACACGAATCAAAACAAATTGATTCGTGCTGTACGTTGGCATGAAATATTCAATTTCAGGAGACGAACGTGAAGCTAAACCATCTATTATGAAAAAGAAAGGTAAATAAATATTTTTTGGCACTCATTATTAAAGTATTATTTAAAAAGTATAAATGATGTATACATTAGTTAGCATGTTGATTTGATTTCAAACCAACATAAACTATCACAGAATGTGTAAACTATTGCTAAATTTTGGTAAACAAACAATATTTATAATTGACCAACAGTTTAACCAAGTGCTTGTGAATTCTAAAATTCTCAAAACAGATTGTTTTTAAGTTTATAGATGTCCTTATTATATGAATTAATTAACAATAATTATATGAATTAATTAACAATAATTATATGAATTAATTAACAATAATTATATGAATTAATTAACAATACTAAGTTTTAAGTATTGTAAAAATTGTGCTTTTTTATTTCATTTATTAATTTCTGGGAGTAATAACCCAGGATGTTAATTTTTAGATTAAAATTGCTTGAATATGTTATTCAAAATGCATTTATTACTTTTTCTTATGCATTTATGTCGCTATTAATTTTCATTTTGAAACTGTGCCTTTTTAGCTTAGCTTAATGGCCAGTAAATCCAGGTTTTAAACAATTTTTAAAATAAGTAAGTGCACTTATTATTGGAAATTGTGAACAAACTAGTATTTATCAACAAATTACAGCAGTATTTTGATAATTCAAAAGAAAGTAATGAAGTTAATTTGTTCTTACATGCATTAGTGACTGTGGCTATAAAGATTTCAGAGATTTAAAAACAAATTAGTTGCACTCATTGTTTTTTTTTCTTCATGTACACACAGTGCTTGTACAACATGCATTAGTGATTGCATTTTTAATTAATTTTGTGTATTTTACGGATTGTTGCACAGCAATTTTGCTGCAACCTGAGTGTTTTGTTTCTGTTTTGTTTTCATGTGCTCTAAGTGCTATACACAGGGGCGTAGCTACAGGGGGGGTGTGGTGGGGTGCGACCCCTCCCCCAGATAGATATGCGTGATCAGAAATCTGGAAATTCCAATTAGTCTATCTTAAACCAAATCTGAACCTGAAAAAGGAAATTCCATATAACCGGAGCCCAGTATCTATACAGGACAAAATATTTTCCATTAAAGCGCAACCTGACCAGAACTTGAAAATTCCATATGAATTGAACCTGATTGAAACCTGAAAAAAAAATTCCATCGAACCTTAACCTAATCCGAAAAAGAGAAAATTATTTCTGCCGATACACTCTGACAAGAGTCTGAAAGTTAACATGAAACCTAATCCAAACCCGAAAAGGAAAAAACAATGGAAACACAAGTCCGTCCAAGAAAGACCAAATAATTTCTGTCCACATACACTGACAAGAATTTCAATTGAAATCTCAATTGAAATCTATCCTAAACCCAGTTCAAACACTACCCCCCCCCCCCCCAAAAAAAAAAAAAATCCAATTGTAACCCAATTTATCTGCGACAAAATAATATACTTGAAATGCAACTCAACAAGAACCTGAAAATTCCATTTGAAGTCAATCTGAAACCAGATTCAATCCCCCCCCCCCAAAAAAAAAACATTTAATCAAATCAAGATTTTAGAAAAAAAAGAACAATTTATGTCGATATGTATTGACCAGATCATGGAAATTCCAATAGAAGTCTATCTCAAATCCGATCCGAATAACCTGAAACTCAATCCAATCCCCCCCCCCAAAAAAAAGTAAAATAAAAAAATTAGGAAATAAAAATCTGTTCAAGGAAGACAAAATAATTTCCGTCCCCATCCACTGACCAGAATTGAAAACTAGTACTTGAAATGCAACTCGGCAAGAACCTGAAAATTCCAATTCAAGTCAAACTGAATCGAGATTCAAACCCGAAAAAAAGAGAAAAAAACAATTATCTAACCAAATCAAGATTTTTAGAAAAAAAAATTATGTAAATAGGTACAGACTAGAGCATGGAAATTTTAATAAAATCTTAAACCCGATACAAACTCCCCCCCCCCCTTTACATAACTAACAAGAAGCCTTGATGACCCCACAAAACATAACTAACAGGAACGAAGAGTCATGCATACTGCATCGATTATGATGCATTTTCTGACTCATTCTGAATATTGTAAACTTATTGTCATTCATGTACAATAATTTTACCATTCTGTGCAAAAAAACAAAGCATAATTAACGAGAGTAAAAAATTTTCCATTAAACATGTTTATATACTTTCCATTTTATTCTGAATGCTTTAAACCTATCAGTTTCATCTTTGTACATAATCTTCCCATCCAAATCCCCCCCCCCCTGTTAGTTTATATATGTTTTGTGCAAACAGCAAAACATAAATAAACTAACAAGAATGAAAAGATACACATACAGTATAGATTATGAAACACTTTCCAATACATTTTCATTATTGTAAGCCTATCATTTTAATCCATTTGCAGTAATTTTACCACACTATGTAAAGAACAAATCATAATTAACAAGAAAGAAAAACCTGTGTGCAACATAGATTATGAAACACTTTCCAGCATATTCTGAATATTGTAACGGATATAGTCTTAATCAATCTGCAATATTACCAACCTATACAAAGGTTGAAACATAATTAACAAGAATCATGCACGCAGCATAGATTATGAAATACTTTCCAGCACATTCTGAATATTGTATTCCTGATCATTTTAATCCATCTACAGTATATGTATCATCATGTGTAAAGAATAAACATAGTTAACTAGAATGAGAAATGATACATACAGCATAGATTATGAAATCCTTTCTTAGAAATACAGTGCTGAATGTACATTACTTTCTTATCTTATACTAACGTACTTTACTACAGAGTTGTTTTTAACAAAATCAAGTAGCACAGCATATATTAATAATAAAATATGAAATATCTTTTTTTAAGTGGGTGGGGGAGGGGTAATTAAAGGTGATCAGAAATCATGAATATGAATTCTTTGCATTAGTCTTTAATTTTTTGTTTTTATCTTTTTATTATTAACCTAAAAAAAGCACTGATATCAGTACAAAAAACCCTGAACGGGTTAAAAGCTTGTGACGCAGCACTTTATCTTATATATCTAAGAATTTGAAATTTGGGACTTAAAACTAATGATATCAAAATTTATGTGACGCTATGCTATTAATTAATATATACATATATTAAAATTTAATTCATTAAGGTTTTATCAATTACATCTTTCATAAATTCAAAATATGAATCTTAAAAGATATGATATCAAAATTTAAGTGACGCCTTGACGAGGCTTTAAAAAATGTTTTAAAATTCCATTTATTTATTTATTGTCTAAATACATTTTCATATCTAAACAATACTTTTCATTTTCCAATACACTGTTAAATACATCACTTTCACTGAATATATATAATGCACTGAAATGTATTTATTTGAATAAATAGATTTATCTTTTGGGCTACGCTATCCAAAATCAAAAATAACGTTTGAATAAATATTTTTTGCGTCATTGTATCCAAAGTAAGTTAAATAGATGCAAATAGATACAATGACGCAAAAATATGTATTCAAACGTTATTTTTGATTTTGGATAGCGTAGCCCAAAAGATAAATCTATTTATTCAAATAAATACATTTCAGTGCATTATATATATTCAGTGAAAGTGATGTATTTAACAGTGTATTGGAAAATGAAAAGTATTGTTTAGATATGAAAATGTATTTAGACAATAAATAAATAAATGGAATTTTAAAACATTTTTTAAAGCCTCGTCAAGGCGTCACTTAAATTTTGATATCATATCTTTTAAGATTCATATTTTGAATTTATGAAAGATGTAATTGATAAAACCTTAATGAATTAAATTTTAATATATGTATATATTAATTAATAGCATAGCGTCACATAAATTTTGATATCATTAGTTTTAAGTCCCAAATTTCAAATTCTTAGATATATAAGATAAAGTGCTGCATCCCAAGCTTTTAACCCGTTCAGGGTTTTTAGTACTGATACCTTTTACACCAAGTCTTTAAAAAAACGAGAAACATCATTTGTAGTTTTGTTTTGTACTCAAATTAATCTGTTTTTCTAAAAAAAAGAAATAAGTTGCTTAGGGAATGAGTTTTAAAAAGAAAACAGAAAGATCAGAGATCGTGGGAAAAAGAAAATGAACGTGAATATATATTAAATAAGGAAAGAAATGTGCTAAAATAACAGAATTTTTTATGGGAAAAATCAATAATGTAAATTTGATATCATAAGTTTTAATACTTTTCACATAGTAAAGTTTATTAAATTATAAATGTTATTATATTGATACAAACATTACTCGGCTTTAGTAACAACAATTTTTTTTTTTTCAGAGCCCTACAATTTTATGATTGATATAGTCTAAAGAAATTTATATTTTGAATAAAATTTGATGTTTTCATTTCCTTAATTTTTAGTTCTCCCACCCCCACCCCGCCCGATAATACATCGAGGCAATTGCAAGACAACTCAATGCCGAATGTTCAGCAAATGCGTGTTGACAGGGACGTGCGAAGAGAAAACTGCACCCGGGGCAAAGTTTCATTTTGGCGTCCCCTCCTCTATGTTAGATGTCTTGTGGCAAGCCAAAAGTGACGTTGGTAGTATAAATTGGCGCCCCCTAAACTTCCGAGCCCGTGGCGACCGCCCCTATCACCCCCTCTCCTCCTTTCGCAGCGCCGTGCGAAAGGAGGAGAGGGGGTGATAGGGGCGGTTTGTTCACTACCTGTTTTCTTCCTCTTTTCCTCTACCTGTTTTCTTCCTTTTTCTTATGAAGGAGAGCAAGGGAATTCTTCCTTCCCTCTTAGGTTTTAAATCCATTTCATTGTTTTAGAAAATATGTAAAAACAAGCAAAAGTTTATTACTTTTTTATTTTCATGTATTTATTTTGAAGTTTTGTATATCCTTGGCTACTGCACCTACGCGGAAACAACCGCTCGCTAATATAACGTTGATCCGATAAAAGAGATTTAATATATGTATAAATATCAGTACAAAAAACCCTGAATGGGTTAAAAGCTTGTGACGCAGCACTTTATCTTATATATCTAAGAATTTTAAATTTGGGACTTAAAACTAATGATATCAAAATTTATGTGACGCTATGCTATTAATTAATATATACATATATTAAAATTTATTCATTAAGATTTTATCAATTACATCTTTCATAAATTCAAAATATGAATCTTAAAAGATATGATATCAAAATTTAAGTGACGCCTTGACGAGGCTTTAAACAATGTTTTAAAATTCCATTTATTTATTTATTGTCTAAATACATTTTCATATCTAAACAATACTTTTCATTTTCCAATACACTGTTAAATACATCACTTTCACTGAATATATATAATGCACTGAAATGTATTTATTTGAATAAATAGATTTATCTTTTGGGCTACGCTATCCAAAATCAAAAATAACATTTAAATAAATATTTTTTGCGTCATTGTATCCAAAGTAAGTTAAATAGATGCAAATAGATACAATGACGCAAAAACTATTTATTTAAATGTTATTTTTGATTTTGGATAGCGTAGCCCAAAAGATAAATCTATTTATTCAAATAAATACATTTCAGTGCATTATATATATTCAGTGAAAGTGATGTATTTAACAGTGTATTGGAAAATGAAAAGTATTGTTTAGATATGAAAATGTATTTAGACAATAAATAAATAAATGGAATTTTAAAACATTGTTTAAAGCCTCGTCAAGGCGTCACTTAAATTTTGATATCATATCTTTTAAGATTCATATTTTGAATTTATGAAAGATGTAATTGATAAAATCTTAATGAATAAATTTTAATATATGTATATATTAATTAATAGCATAGCGTCACATAAATTTTGATATCATTAGTTTTAAGTCCCAAATTTAAAATTCTTAGATATATAAGATAAAGTGCTGCGTCACAAGCTTTTAACCCGTTCAGGGTTTTTTGTACTGATATCAGTGCTTTTTTTAGGTTAATAATAAAAAGATAAAAACAAAAAATTAAAGACTAATGCAAAGAATTCATTTTCATGATTTCTGATCACCTTTAATTACCCCTCCCCCACCCACTTAAAAAAAGATATTTCATATTTTATTATTAATATATGCTGTGCTACTTGATTTCGTTAAAAACAACTCTGTAGTAAAGTACGTTAGTATAAGATAAGAAAGTAATGTACATTCAGCAGTGTATTTCTAAGAAAGGATTTCATAATCTATGCTGTATGTATCATTTCTCATTCTAGTTAACTATGTTTATTCTTTACACATGATGATACATATACTGCAGATGGATTAAAATGATCAGGAATACAATATTCAGAATGTGCTGGAAAGTATTTCATAATCTATGCTGCGTGCATGATTCTTGTTAATTATGTTTCAACCTTTGTATAGGTTGGTAATATTGCAGATTGATTAAGACTATATCCGTTACAATATTCAGAATATGCTGGAAAGTGTTTAATAATCTATGGTGCACACAGGTTTTTCTTTCTTGTTAATTATGATTTGTTCTTTATATAGAGTGGTAAAATTACTGCAAATGGATTAAAATGATAGGTTTACAATAATGAAAATGTGTTGGAAAGTGTTTCATAATCTATACTGTATGTGTAACTTTTCATTCTTGTTAGTTTATTTATTTTTTGCTGTTTGCACAAAACATATATAAACTAACAGGGGGGGGGGAGATTTGGATGGGAAGATTACTGTACAAAGATGAAACTGATAGGTTTAAAGCATTCAGAATAAAATGGAAAGTACAGTAGACTCCCTCAAATCCGCAAACCAGAAATCCGCAACTCTCTAAAATCCGCACATACTTTATGGATGTAAACAATGAAACTTTCAGATTGGATATTCGGACAAAATGTGATTTTTTAAATTTTGTATCAATTCCATATATTTTTTAATTTTCTCAATAATACTCTATTCATGTTTTTTTTTTTTTTTTTTTTTTTTTTTTTCATGAAGGAAGAAAAATTAAAAAAAAAAAAATCAAGATATTGCTGATATCACTGGTAATCACAATTTTCTTACCAAATATATTTATGCATTAATCAAGATTTTTTGGTTACTAAGCCTGGCTAAACTTTAAAAAAAAAATCCTTATTTTATGATTTTGATGTGAATTAGTAATGTACTTTTATGAGGCAAGTTTTGTTGAATAATTTTGGAAAAATATATTTAATTTTTATAATGAATATTTAATCATACACTATTGATCATTAACTTGATCTTTGCTTTTAATATTTTAATCATTTTGAAAATTATCTAAATTTTTATTATTTTATTACTTATTTTAACATTTTATTATATTGTAAGTATTCATTATAGTCCTGAATGCACTATTAATTGCACTCAAATTACTGTTTAAAAAACGTAAACAAAGCAATGACCAGAAATCTGCAAAATTCTAAAATCCGCACAACCTCTGGTCCCAAGCTGTGCGGATTTGAGGGAGTCTACTGTATATAAACATGTTAAAGGAAAATTTTTTACTCTCGTTAATTATGCTTTGTTTTTTTGCACAGAATGGTAAAATTATTGTACATGAATGACAATAAGTTTACAATATTCAGAATGAGTCAGAAAATGCATCATAATCGATGCAGTATGCATGACTCTTCGTTCTTGTTAGTTATGTTTTGTGGGGTCATCAAGGCTTCTTGTTAGTTATGTAAGGGAGGGGGAGGAGTTTGTATCGGGTTTAAGATTTTATTAAAATTTCCATGCTCTAGTCTGTACGTATTTACATAATTTTTTTTTCTAAAAATCTTGATTTGGTTAGATAATTGTTTTTGTTTTTTTTCGGGTTTGAATCTCGATTCAGTTTGACTTGAATTGGAATTTTCAGGTTCTTGCCGAGTTGCATTTCAAGTACTAGTTTTCAATTCTGGTCAGTGGATGGGGACAAAAATTACTTTGTCTTTCTTGAACAGATTTTTATTTCCTAATTTTTTTATTTTACTTTTTTTTTGGGGGGGGGGGGATTAGATTGGGTTTCAGGTTATTCTGATCGGGTTTGAGATAGACTTCTATTGGAATTTCCATGATCTGGTCAATACATATCGACATAAATTGTTCTTTTTTTTCTAAAATCTCGATTTGATTAAATATTTTTTTATTTTTTTTTTTTTTGGGGGGGGGGGGGGATTGAATCTGGTTTCGGATTGACTTCAAATGGAATTTTCAGGTTCTTGTTGAGTTGCATTTCAAGTATATTATTTTGTCGCAGATAAATTGGGTTACAATTGGAATTTTTTTTTTTTTTTTTTTTTTTTTTTTTTGGGGGGGGGGGTAGTGTTTGAACTGGGTTTAGGATAGATTTCAATTGAAATTCTTGTCAGTGTATGTGGACAGAAATTATTTGGTCTTTCTTGGACAGACTTGTGTTTCCATTGTTTTTTCCTTTTCGGGTTTGGATTAGGTTTCATGTTAACTTTCAGACGCTTGTCAGTGTGTATCGGCAGAAATAATTTTCTCTTTTCCGGATTAGGTTAAGGTTCGATGGAAATTTTTTTCAGGTTTCAATCAGGTTCAATTCAAATGGAATTTTCAAGTTCTGGTCAGGTTGCGCTTTAATGGAAAATATTTTGTCCTGTATAGATACTGGGCTCCGGTTGTATGGAATTTCCTTTTTCAGGTTCAGATTAGGTTTAAGATAGACTAATTGGAATTTTCAGATTTCTGATCACGCATATCTATGGAAATTAAGTTTTCTTTCCCAAATCGAGATATGGTTGGATAATTTTTTTTTTTTTTTGGGGGGGGGGGGGGGATTTGAATCTGCTTTCGGTTTGACTTTAAATGTAATTTTCAGGTTCTTGTTCAGTTGCATTTCAATGTATTTTATTTTGCAGCAGATAGATTGAGTTACTCTTGGATTGATTTTTTTCTTTCCAGTTTTGGATTGTATAGGATAGATTTCAATAGGAATTTTTCGATTCTAGTTAATGTATGTCAATGGAAATTATTTTGTCTTTCTTGGACAAATTTATCTTTCCATTAAATTTTTGTTGGTTTAGAATGGGTTTCAGAATAACTTGTAGGTTCTTGTTGGCAGACTTGTATAAAACCAAAAACTTTCTGCAAATTAATTTAATGTTGGGTGTAATTCGTATTTTTTGCGCAATTCATGGTCATCATTCATGTTTTTTATGAGATTTATGAATTTAATTTGCATTTTTGAGCAATTTATGACCATAATTCGCAATTTTTATGCGATTAATGAATGTAATTTACATTTTACATGATTTATGGACGTAATTTGCTATTTTTATGCAATTCATAGACAAAATTTGCGTTTTTTCAGCTTTCTGTTGACGAAATTTGTGTTTTTTAATCGATTTATTGACGTTATTTATGTTTTTATAGGATTTATGAATGTAATTTGCTTTTTTTACCAATTCTTGGACGTAATTTGCATTTTTTGTAATTTATGAACGTTATTAGTGTTTTTTTGCACGATTCATGGAAGTGATTCGCATTTTTTGAGTGATTTATGAATGTAATTCACGTTTTTATGCGTTTCATAGAAGTAATTTTTTTTTTTTTGAGCGATTCATGAATGTAATTTGCGTTTTTTATGCAATTCATGAATGCAAAACCCTATTCGCTATTTTTATGCGATTTATAGACTTAATTTACGTTTCAGCTTTCTGCTGCCAAAATTCGTGTTTTTTGAGCGATTTATGAACATAATTCCCATTTTACTACACAATTCATAGACATAATTTGTGTTTCTCATACAATTTCTGAACGTAATTCTCACTTTTTAAAAAACAATTCATGGACGTAATTAACGTTTTGACGATTTGTGGACCCAATTCGCGTTTTTTAAACTATTCATGGGCATAATTCGCGATTTTTATGCGATTAATGAATGTAATTTACATTTTACATGATTCATGGATGTAATTTGCTATATTTATGCAATTCGTAGATATAATTTGCATTTTTTGAGCTTTCTGTCGACGAAATTTGTGTTTTTCATCAATTTATTGACGTTATTTGTGTTTTTATAGGATTTATGAATGTAATTCGCTTTTTTAACCAATTCTTGGACGTAATTCGCATTTTTTGCAATTTATGAACGTTATTCATGTTTTTTTGCATATTTTGAGTGATTTATAAACGTAATTCACGTTTTTATGCAATTCATGGATGTAATTTGCGTTTTTTGAGCGATTCATGAACTTAATTCACATTTTTTATGCAATTCATGAATCCAATTCGGTATTTTTATGCGTTTTATAGAGGTAATTTCCGTTTCAGATTTCTGCCGCCAAAATTCGTGTTTTTTGAGCGATTTATGAACATAATTCATGTTTTACTATACGATTCATAGACGTAATTGGCGTTTTTCATAAAATTTATGAATATAATTCTCGCTTTTTTACATGATTCATGGACGTAATTCACATTTTAAGCAATTTCTGGACGTAATTCCCATTTTTTATGCAATTTGCTTTTTTTTTTTTTAGCGATTCATGGATGTAGTTCACATTTTTTATGCGATTCATGCATGTAATTCACATTTTTATGCGATTCATGCATGGAACTCGTATTTTTTATGCGATTCATGGATTGAATTAATGTTTTTATTGCGGTCTTTGCACGGAATTCACGTTTTTCGCGTGGTATTTTGTTGAAATGTTGGGTTTTTTTACATGATTCTTTGTTGAGATACACTTTTTTTTTTTTACGCAATTCTTTGTCGAAATAAATAAATAAAAATTGTTCCTTCATAAAATTTTCTGCACATGGCGTGCGTCTATATTATACAACTCTGCTTGTCAGTGTGTATTGTCAGAATTTTTTTTTTTTTTTTTTTTTTCAGATCGAATTAAGGTTTGCTAACCCATAGACTAATTGGAATTTTCAGATTTCTGACCACGCGTATCTATGGAAATTAAGTTTTCTTTCCCAAATCAAGATATGGTTGGATTTTTTTTTTTTTTTTTTTTTTTTTTGGGGGGGGGGGGGGTTGAATCTGGTTTCGGTTTGATTTCAAATGTAATTTTCAGGTTCTTGTTCAGTTGCATTTCAATGTACTTTATTTTGCAGCAGATAGATTGAGTTACTCTTGGAGGGATTTTTTTCTTTCTGGTTTTGGAGTGTATAGGATAGATTTCAATAGGAATTTTTCGATTCTGGTCAATGTATGTCAATGGAAATTATTTTGTCTTTCTTGGACAAATTTATCTTTCCATTAAATTTTTGTTGGTTTAGAATGGGTTTCAGGATAACTTGTAGGTTCTTGTTGGCAGACTTGTAAAAAACCAAAAACTTTCTGCAAATTAATTTAATGTTGGGTGTAATTCGCATTTTTTGCGCAATTCATGGTCATCATCAGGGCTAGAAAAATTTGAAAAAAATTACATGCCCAGTCGGGCATGTGGTAGGGAAAAATAGATGCCCAAATAAAAAATTTACATGCCCAACTTTTTTGTACTTCTAAGTTTTATGATTGTAACTTTAAAGCTGGTATTTTTTATATATCATAGTCCATAAAATCATAAAAATACATACCAAATATTTTTTATTAATGGAAATATCAAACTCGTATGATTAAAGATTTCTTTATTAAATAATTCTCATTTAATAAATAAAATTTACATCATGGAATTTATTACACATTTTTTTATTATATTATAAATTACTGTTACATTTAGTTAATATAAAACATATAAATCAAATTTCAGAAGACTGCAAAGAAATAATTTTCGAGAACTGTTTTAATATTGATGACTAATTTTTACGTTATTTTGAGTGCTGATTCAATAATGAATTTATAATAAATAAAAATGAAATCTTAAGAAAATTTCTCACAAAAAGTTTTTTTAAAAGAAAATACACATATTAAAAGAAATAACTTCTGGAATTTTTTAAGTATTATTCCAGTAATCAGCATTTTAAATAGACACTAATTACTACTACGCAGAAAATAATTTCATTGCAGACCATGTCTGTTATCAAATTTTTGCATAAACATCGGAAACCGTCGGAAAATCGTGAGTTATATCATTTTATTACAAAAACTGTAGAGAAAAAAATGTCTTTGCAAGAAGAAAAAATATTGCAATGCCGATCGCGAAAAATGAAGGGGGGGGGGGGGAATGTCGATGTGAAAGAAAAAGTTGCGATGTCATTCATAATAATTGTTACCGATGTTGTGATTATTCATAATTAGTTAAAGTACTTAAAGTTTATTTACGTGTTATGTTTTGTTTTTAACCTTCTCAAATCGTCAATAGCGTATATTATGCGAGCCGCCATTGCTGCGTGGGTAAATATGTTGCTCCATAACTTTTGAAAACCGTTATTAAAGAATCACTGGTACATCGGCGATCACGGCACTTAGTTACGTGAGTGACGTTCTATCCTGGCAGCCAATGCGGTAGCGGCTAGCAGAGAGTCTTCCTCTGCCGTTCCATCGGAGAAATGGTGTGTACGCGCAACGGATGTGCGCAGCAAAGGCTATGATCCTCTTCTATTTTCACTTGTTTTGACGAAAGCTCAGTCGTATTCCGGCGCTGACCGATTGTATTGTAAATAAAATGCCTACTTTTCGTAAGGCGTCCATTAATTTACGAAGTTTGATCATTCTTCTTCATGATTTAGCTTATGCCAACCTATTTAAATTTAAATGTGGTACTTTCAAAAATACATGCCCGTTCGGGCATGTTGATAAAAATAATACATGCCCGATCGATAATTTTACATGCCCCGGGCATGTCGGGCAATAGATTTTTCGAGCCCTGGTCATCATTCGTGTTTTTTATGCGATTTATGAATGTAATTTGCATTTTTGAGCAATTTATAAACATAATTCGCAATTTTTATGCGAGTAATGAATGTAATTTACATTTTACATGATTTATGGACATAATTTGCTATTTTTATGCAATTCATAGACATAATTTACATTTTTTCAGCTTTCTGTCGACGAAATTTGTGTTTTTTGATCAATTTATTGACGTTATTTTTGTTTTTATAGGATTTATGAATGTAATTTGCTTTTTTTACACAACACTTGGACGTAATTCGCATTTTTTGCAATTTATGAATGTTATTCGTGTTTTTTTGCATGATTCATGGAAGTGATTCGCATTTTTTGAGTGATTTATGAACATAATTCATATTTTTATGCAATTCATGGACATAATTTGCATTTTTTGAGCGATTCATGAATGCAATTCGCGTTTTTTATGCAAATCATGAATGCAAAATGCTATTCCCTATTTTTATGCGATTTATAGACGTAATTTGCATTTTAGCTTTCTGCTGCCAAAATTCGTGTCTTTTGAGCGATTTATGAACATAATTCCCATTTTACTACACTATTCATAGACATAATTTGTGTTTTTCATACAATTTCTGAACGTAATTCTCACTTTTTTAAACAATTCATGGACGTAATTCACGTTTTGAGCGATTTGTGGACCCAATTCATGTTTTTTATGCAATTTGCTTTTTTTGAGAGAATCATGGACATAATTCGCGATTTTTATGCAATTAATGAATGTAATTTACATTTTACATGATTTATGGACATAATTTGTTATACTTATGCGATTCATAGACATAATTTGCATCTTTTGAGCTTTCTATCGACGAAATTTGCGTTTTTTGATCGATTTATTGACGTTATTTGTGTTTTTATAAGATTTATGAATGTAATTTGCTTTTTTTCACAAATTCTTGGACGTAATTCGCATTTTTTGTAATTTATGAACGTCCTTAATGTTTTTTTGCATGATTCATGGAAGTGATTCGCATTTTTTGAGTGATTTATGAATGTAATTCATGTTTTCATGGACGTAATGTGTTTTTTAAGCGATTCATGAATATAATTCGCGTTTTTTATGCAATTCATGAATGCAAAACACTATTTGCTATTTTTATGCGATTTATAGACGTAATTTGCGTTTCAGCTTTCTGCTGCCAAAATTCGTGTTTTTTGAGCAATTTATGAACATAATTCCCATTTTACTACACGATTCATAGACATAATTTGTGTTTTTCATACAATTTCTGAACGTAATTCTTACTTTTTTAAACAATTCATGGACGTAATTCACCTTTTGAGCGATTTGTGGACCCAATTCATGTTTTTTATGCAATTCGCTTTTTTTTGAGCGATTCATGGACATAATTCACAATTTTTATGCGATTAATGAATGTAATTTACATTTTACATGATTTATGGATGTAATTTACTATATTTATGCAATTCGTAGACGTAATTTGCATTTTTTGAGCTTTCTGTCGACGAAATTTGCGTTCTTTGATCGATTTATTGACGTTATTTGTGTTTTTATAGGATTTATGAATGTAATTCGCTTTTTTTACCAATTGCTGGACCTAATTCGCATTTTTTGTAATTTATGAATGTTATTAGTATTTTTTTGCACGATTCATGGAAGTGATTCGCATTTTTTGAGTGATTTATGAACTTAATTTATGTTTCAGCTTTCTGCTGCCAAAATTCGTGTTTTTTGAGCAATTTATGAACATAATTCCCATTTTACTACACGATTCATAGACATAATTTGTGTTTTTCATACAATTTCTGAACGTAATTCTCACTTTTTTAAACAATTCATGGACGTAATTCACGTTTTGAGCGATTTGTGGACCAATTCACGTTTTTTATGCAATTTGCTTTTTTTGAGCGATTCATGGACATAATTCGCAATTTTTATGCGATTAATGAATGTAATTTACATTTTACATGATTTATGGACGTAATTTGCTATACTTATGTGATTCATAGGCATAATATGCATCTTTTGAGCTTTTTATCGACGAAATTTGCGTTTTTTGATCGATTTATTGACATTATTTGTGTTTTTATAGGATTTATGAATGTAATTCGCTTTTTTTTTACCAATTCTTGGACGTAATTGGCATTTTTTGCAATTTCTGAACGTTATTCATGTTTTTTTGCACAATTCATGGAAGTGATTCGCATTTTTTGAGTGATTTATGAACGTAATTCACGTTTTTATGCAATTCAGGGATGTAATTTGCGTTTTTTGAGTGATTCATGAACGCAATTCACATTTTTTATGCAATTCATGAATGCAAGTCGCTATTTTTATGCGTTTTATATAGGTAATTTCCGTTTCAACTTTTTGCTGCCAAAATTCGTGTTTTTTGAGCGATTTATGAACATAATTTATGTTTTACTACACGATTCATAGACGTAATTTGCATTTTTCATACAATTTATGAATATAATTCTCGCTTTTTTACATGATTCATGGACGTAATTCACATTAAGCAATTTGTGGACGTAATTCCCATTTTTTATGCAATTTGCTTTTTTTTTTTTTTTTAGCGATTCATGGATGTAGTTCACAAAAACACCCCCTTGGCTGTGCCACTGACAACAAAATCTTATGTTAGTGCAAGGAGTAATTTACTCATAGACATGAGAAAAAAGTTTTTGACAACAAACCAAAAAAAAGTACAATACAGGATTTTTACCTGGCATTCTCATAAAATTTTGAATATACCCTGCCTCCCCCCCTCTAATTCATAAGTTTTCATACATTCTATATTATATTCCATATTAAGAAGGCGCCACTTGTCTAATTTTTTTTTTTAATCAGAACGCGTTATTAGCATTTTTCATTCAGGTAGAATTTATTTAGAATAGAATTGATAAAGAAAATGCACAAATTGAAAACCATCGAACAGACATGATAGAATCATTACGTATATTTCATGGTTTTAATAATCCACATGGATGTTTCTTGTTATGCCAATACAATCTTGCAATGTCTTAATATACAATGAATAAAGTCTGCAATAAAGTTAACCAGAGAATCTTGCAATGGATTTTTGCCGTCGCTTATTCAAATTTACTTAAGAAGAATCGAGTTAATGAAATGTTGTATAAATGTTACTTGTTAGCTTTATAGATTACTAGGTACTACTAGGTTATCCCGTCGACCAAAAAATTATCGCCAAACTATAAGATTAAATTCCAATAATGGATGATTGTGAATGTCACATTCAATGACATTAAATACAATTTGTATATTTAAAATGTCATTGATTTTTATTTCGACTTTTTATTAATATTTTACTAATTATTTGTTTTTTCATTATTTAAAATAAAAAAATATGTGATTATGTATAATTTGGCGAAATTGGTCGACGGAATAACAGTAGTAGCGATTACTAAAATATTTCAAATTGAAATAATTTATGAAACTGAAAATGTTTTAGCCAACATTTCACTTAAGTTTAAAATAAGCAATATATAGAAATTGTAAAGTCCATCAAGTGTGTGTAACTTGGGACCAGACATTGCAGAAATATAATGTGCTCATCTTTTGTTTACATTTTTAAAAAGAGTAATTTGAATGTAATAATGTACTAGAAATCATAATGAATGCTTATAATAGAGTATAATACAGTCAACTCTGTGAAATTCACAAAATGTATTATCTGCAAAACATGTTAAAATGTAAACATTGAAAAGTGTTTTAACACTTAAACTCAAAGATAAAAGATATGCAATAATTTTATTTTCATGAAATGACAAATTTTAATAAAATAAACTGGGATTTAAGAAAATTCATGTATTTTGTACCCTGTATTTAAAAACAATACTTTAAGCAAGCCAGTAAGTTTCCGTTTATTAATTACGATTAATGCAAACCTATTCTTTGCTCAAGCAGCGAAAAAATTAAAAAAATAAACAAAATATATAGAGAGGTAAAATTGTTTATCAAACAATACACATAAAAAGTTCCTTGGCGAAGGAGAGTAAACTGCATTTCACCCAAAATTACTGACAAAAAACAAAACAAAACAAAATGCAGTCCAGATTTTTAACTGGCATTCTCGTAAAATTTTGAATATATCCTGCCTCCACACTGTAATCCATAAGTCTTCAAAAATACAAGCAAATAACTTTACTGCAAAGTTACACATTCTGTATTAATTAATAATCCATTGCAAGATTCTCCGGTTAACTTTATTGCAGAGCTTATTCGTTGTATATTGACATTGCGAGATTCAATTGGCGTAACAAGAAACAACATGTGGATTATTAAAACCTGAAAATTACTTAATGATTCTATCTTGTCTGGTTTATATTTTTTAATTCGTGCATTTTCTATATCAATTTAATGGACATTATGTAAGAATATTACTACCTGAATGAAAAATGCTCCGTGTAACTTGCCGCGTTCGGGTTCGGATTCAAAACAAAACTAGACAAGTGGCGCCCCTAGGCGTATGAATACATGACTTTCCAACAACAAATAATTTAAAATAATTTTTGTTTGAAAACTTAAAAAAAAAATCATAAGTCGAAAGTATATTGAATATGTATAATTAAAAAATATTTTCCTATTTTAAAAAAGGATTCAAAATATTTTTTCCACAAAATGCAAAAATATCCAATGTAAGAAACGTAATATTTTCTTCTTACGAAAAATAAAGGCAATATAAATAGAAATTTGATTTAGTATATATTTATTGAATGTTTTAAAGCACATGATAAGATGTTTTTGTAGTTTAAAAAACATTTATTGCTTCGATTTGGGTGTTTTAACTGTGACCATTTAACTGTAAAGTTTTTCACTCCTGCTCCGTCTGCTAACCCATAGAATAACATGTAATCCGCGAGCTAATATAGTCCAATTTTCCAAGACCAATATATAACAAACAAGAGTTTTCCTAGAAACAAGGCAAGTCTTATTACCTCTATCTTAAAGAGATTCATATTATATATAAGTTTTAATAAAATCTCCCAGCCCGTTATCTAGATCTCATTATCAGGAACAAACACCATCGTTTTCAGTTTAAAAATGGTTATCGAGATCTAAAAATATACGGCACGTAGAAATGTAAAAATTATAGGATAGGATTAGACTGGGAATATAAGACTATATTAAAAAAATTGAACCATTCTGACCAATATTTGCTGAGTTATTAGAAGGCGGCTTTTCCGATTTCCTTTGAAGTTGAGTTAGCTGTATATATGAAGTTCCGCATCTACCCTTATGACGATGGTAGGTTTTGACGATGGTAGGTTTAAAGCTGCGTCACTTGAAGGCTGCCGCCTTCTATGATCCAAACAGAATCGAAGAAATAAAAAGCAGCGTTTGTAGAGATCAACCTTAGCTATTTAATGCGCCCTCCTCCCCTCCCCCCTGCAAAAAATAGAAATATATGCAAAATAAAATCCGTTGAAATGTAAACTAAATATTTAATTTTAAGAATACACATATCCGTAAGCTTAATTTTAGTGATTGCGCGTTAGTATACGAAAGCAAAAACAATTTACTTAAAATCGATCTTCTGTATATTTATTAAAGTACGAGATTAAAGATTTTTAGATAATACAAGTATTTCCACCTTGCATTGATTTATTTCAATTTTTACCACCCTATCGTTCTAATGACTTACATTATATAGCTTATTTAAAACATTATTTACGTTAAATAAATACAACGATTATATGCAGAGCTGAGTAAACAATAACAAAAAATCCTCCGAAAGTATAACGCAGCTCAAATGTTAAACTCCTTTTAAGTGCTTTTAACTTAAACCATCGCAGAATAAAATAATACGTAAACTGCATTCTCATTCTCAAGTATTCAACGATTACTCATATTACGCATCAATAAACAAACACTTCTCTTCAACATGGCGCATCTCACGTAAAAAGAATCTGCAGAGTAAGAAAAATTTAATAGTATGACTCGCAATTTACAAACAGAATGTGTGAAAAGAAAACAAAGTTAACTAATCTTTGGAAGTAAGATATCTGCACGGATCAAATTCTTGTAGGTTCGACACTATGTAAAAGAAAAAACTTCTGACCGGCCCGACCCACTTATATTTTCCCAGTTTTCAATTCGACCTTGCCCTTAAATGACTATGCATAACATGCGGCAACGAAAGTTACATGGGCCCGTACCGCCCTGGGCCCAGCCAGCTCAGACAAAATCAATGAGAACAAGCCTGACTTGTCTCCTGCAAAGTCAAAAGTAAATAGGTTCTGTCAGGCCCAACTCAATTTCTATGGTAAAACCCGTTTTTTCTTAAACGCAATTTAATATCTTTAATGATTAATTAAACTCAGAATTTTTCAACATTCAGATACAAATTCATAAATAAAAATAAATAGTTTGCAATAAAAAAAAAAAAGGAAAAGAGCAAAAGAGTTACTTTTTTGGCGTACTTCTGAATTAAATTTTGTTCGGAAATGCAAAATTTATCACGTGTTCTCATTTGGAAACTACGAAAATCGAATGGCAGTTTCCCCGCAAATAATATTCCGTTGACAGATATTTATTATTGCAATGATTATTTTTACAAAATATATTGACCAGCTACACTATCGTGTGAATAACTGACAGCCTGATTCCGGCCCGGCCCATGTCTGTTGAATAAATTAAACGCGAGATCAGACACGATGTGCCGTCCGATCTCTAGGTTAGACATCTTATATCTTTGTTTTATAATGATGTTTTCAAACTAGCATCAGCTTGTACAGAAATTTGTGCTTATTCTCACGAACGTCAAATCCATTTAAAATAGTTCATATTTTATCCTCCGTTTAATTTAAATTTTTTAATCAGACCGCCCGGTCCAAATAATTTTTTCGTCTGCCGGCTGACAAATCTTATTTTTGGGGCAATCCGCCCGTTAAAAATATTATTCCAACTCTGCCGGCCTGATCCATTTGAAAATTGATCCTAATTTTGTCAAACCAAATTCGGGCCAGGTCGCCCCGGGCGCGGAATGTGGGGGACGTCAAATTTATTCTACCAACCTAAATTTGTTTCTTCTTTTCTTGCAAAAAAAAAAAGGGAGGAATGTACAAATTGCGGAGTTTTTTTTTTTTTGTGACAAAAACATACATTCTCATAATTGCATATTCTCTTTCATAAGGAATTACACACACACAAGCTGTTATCAGGGGCTTGCGAAGAGAAAATTGTGCCCGGGGCAAAATTTTAATTTGACGCTCTCTTCCCTCAACTTTTTCTTGTGACAGGCCAAAAATGACGTTGGTAATATAAATTTGGCGCCCTCTAAATTTCAGCGCCCGGGGCGTCCGCCCCCCTTCCCCCCCCATTTTGCACGGCGCTGGTTGTTATACTGTAGTAGATGCATTTATTTTGCATCGGTTTTCTAGATACCCTTTGCTAGAAAATTTTATCTTATATTGTTTTGTTGTTAAAATTAAGCATTTTAAAGTTGTAAGATAAATTATGTGTACATACATGTACATAATATGTATACATTATGTGTATTCAATAGAATTTGTGTCTCCACACTTTTCAATTTTGTAACACCTGTCACAAAAAGAAGAAGTGGGGGACGCCAAATTGAAACTTTGCCCCGGACACAGCTTTCTTTTCGCACAACGCTGCCCGACCCGCCGGTCGATTTATTATTATTTGATTAGGACCGGGCATTGGTCGACATTTATCCATTTTTTGCAGATACAGTGCGGGTCTGAATTTCTAGGGCCATATCAGTCTCATAATTATTTTTCAAGATCAACATTGGGATAAAATGACTCCTTAATGAAGAGAGCAAACGTCATATTCCTCCCTTTTCTTCGTTTAAGTTTCTATTATTTTTAGAAGAAAGTATTAAATTCGTGAAAAAATTCGAATTTTAGTTTTCGATGGATGTATATGTTTTAGAGAGTCTTGGAAAATATTTGAGTATTTTTAGAAAATATCTGTCTGTGACACATTTTCTTGAATTGATATATGGAATTCAATAAAACTTCAGATTTAGTGATACTTTGATATACATTGATGTTGATTATTTTTTGGTGTAAATCGCTCAACAGGTAACGCTAAGCCGCATTTCCCCCGATTTCCGCTATAACCGTACCTCCAGAACTAATGTACGGAATTTCATCAAACTTCATATTCTGCTAAACCTTAACATAGATAAATGCCGATTATGTTTTGGTGTAAATCGCCGAACAGGTAGCGCTGCTATGGCGCATTATCTCCTTTAGTTATATCTCAAGAACTAACGCATGGAATTTCATCTAACTTAATACTATGTTAGACCTTGAAATAAACAGAGCCTGATTAAGTTTTGGTGTACATTGCCGAACAGATGGCGCTATTGTGCCGCATTTTTCCCGATTTCCGTGATAATCGTACCACAAGAACAGAATTTATAATTGATTGATAATATCGGTAATTGTTGTAAATCGCTGAACAGGTGGCGCTGCTATGCCTCAATATCTCCGATAGTTATATCTCAAGAACTAATGCATGACATTTCATTAAACTTACAGGGCTTGAATTTCAAGGCGGGATGGCGGGATTCGCGCCCAAAATTTTGAAATCCCGCCCAAAAGAATAACGTGGAAGGGAGGCTCCCGCCCGAACAATTTTGCATTGTGAAACTATGATCAACTTCCACGACCGTTTTGCGAATTTTATGATTATTTTCGTGCGAGTAATCGACACATTTTGGGAGTTTTTTTACAGCGAAAAATCATTGAAAATCACGGTTTTTTCTGCGGCAAAATAGAGGTGATTCTGTTCGGAATCCCCCCCTCCCCCCCCCCAAAAAAAATAAATAATGCATTCAATTCCAAAAATTATGAAACTGATGCCGCGGACGCGCTATTGCGCGTAAATTACGCAAAAGATCGGAGATGACACACAAAAGAAACAGCTATTACATGTTTCACAAGACGCGTGATTTCGCAAAAATTTGCTAAAATACGGCAAATATTGTTAAAAGATCGCGAAAAAGCGACTAATTTCCGGCAAATTCCGCCAAAAGACTCACGAAAAAATGCCTAATTTCATCACAGAATTCTGTAAAGCGTCAAATATTGTCCAAAAATCGCGAAAAACGACAAATTTCGACAAAAGATTCACTATAAACGACAAATTTCCCCCAAAATATCACGAAAAACGACAATTTTCGTAAAAAAAATCACGACAAAACATCATTTTTCATCAAAGATCGCTAAAAAACGGCAAATTTCCTCAGAAAATTCACGAAAAAACGTCAAATTTCGTCCAAAAATCGCGAAAAACGACAAATTTCGACAAAAGATTCACTATAAACTACAAATTTCCCGAAAATATCGCGAAAAACGACAATTTTCGTAAAAAAATCGCGATAAAACATCAGATTTCATCAAAAGATCGCGAAAAAACGGCAAATTTTCTCAGAAAATTCACGAAAAAACGGCAGATTTCGTCAAAAAATCCCGAAAAAACGGCAGATTTCGTGAAAAGATCGTTAAAAAAGACAGATTTCATCAGAAGATAGCGAAAAAAAAGAAACTTTCGTCAAAGTGAACCTCCTCCCCCCCCAAAATAATATTACGGGGAGTTCATTTTTCTGTCAACAAACTAATTTTCCTGCTTCAATATATTTTTTTTCTTTGTTACTCTAAAATCAGCTTCTGACAGCTCCAAATGTTTCTGAGTGAGTGCAATTCCTGAAAGCAGCCATTCATTAAACAAAAAGTATCCTTTTACTCAACAAAGTATTCATTTTTTAAGAAAGTCTTTTTCGATAAATTTGACTTGCCCCTTTTTTAAAGAAATGCAAACAATAGTGGTATTTCTTATTTTCTACACTCAAATAAGTATTATTTTATGATTAAATTTGTATCTTGCACATTTAATGTACAGAAAAATAACATTGGTTATAACAATTAATTATAAATACAAATTTATTAAATTAATTAGAAGTTTTACTAATTATTATTAAAACAATAATTAGATCTGTGACAAAAATTATTAGCACCGGGAGGGAATTTACCACCAGTAATAACTAGACAATATAAAAGTTTTTTTACACATTTTGCATAATTATTCTGAATTGTTGATAAAAATGGCTTCAGTGATATTTTTTTATGTCTGTATTCTGGTAATTCTTTAAATAGCACATAAAATAATGGCAGGTTTTAAACATTTCTTCTCCCTCCCAAACAGCCAAACTCCCCTCCATTTATAAATGTTGGTAGGGAGACTCCCCTCCTTCGAAAAATTGGATTTCAAGCCCTGACTTAAAATTATGTTAAACCTTGAAATAAATAGACTCAGATTAAGTTTTGGTGTAAATTGCCGAGCAGATGGCGCCACTGTGCCGCATTTTTTCCGATGTCCGCGATAGTCATATCTCCAGAACTAATGCACAGAATTTCATCAAACTTCATATTCTGTTAGAGCTTCAAATAAATAGAGACTGATTAAGTTTTGGTGTAAATTGCCGAACAGAGGGCGTCACTGTGAAGCATTTTTTCCGAAATCCGCGATAGCTATATCTCCAGAAAAAATGCACAGAATTTCATCAAATTTCATGTTCTGTTAGAGCATTAGATAAATAGATACCGATTAAGTTTTGGTGTAAATTGGCGAACAGATGGCGCCACTATGAAGCATTTTCCCAAATTTCTATGATAGCTATATCTCAAGGACTAAAGCACGGATTTTCATCAAAATTCATTTATTAATTATTGTAAAATGTATAGAATTTCTAAATATATTACTAATGAGTTGAAAGCATACTATTTTAAAGATGATATAAAAGTAATATTAATGGGTATTCCAATACAAAATGCATTTATTGTAAATATGCCCTTTTTATGAAATAATGTGCCCTTTTTGACAAAATTGCCCTTTTTCTGTAATATGCGCCCTGCCCTTTTTTAATTTCTAGAATGATCCCTGCTAATTAAATAATTAATGATAGTGAATTTAATTATCATTAAAAATTCAATATTTATGTTTTCTATAAAATAAGAAATTATAATAAGTTTTTAATTGTTTAACTAAAAGTAATAACTTTTAAAAAAAAGTTAGGAGGAAGGGGTAGAAAAGTAAACATACTGCGGCCGGATATCCGGTATCCGGCCAAATTGACATCCGTTGCATCTCTACAACAAATTTCATAAAGAATGACAAATTTTGTCAAAAAAATTGTGAAAATGCCCCAAAATTCGTCAAAAAATCGTGCGAAACAATACAAATTTCATTAAATAATTGCAAAAACGGCAAATCCTGTAAAAAAACATTTTGAAAAATGACATGTTTCGTTAAAATATCACAATAAAATGATGAATTTCGTCAAAGAATCGCGAAAAAACAACAAATTTCATTAAAATACGCACACAAATTTTTCCGAGAACTTACACGTTTCATCTGGGAACCTATATTTTTCATGTAGATTCCCTGCTTGGAACCTTAAAATTTTTAGAATTTTCAAGCCCTGATTAATAGGGAGTTTTTGAAATTCTGTTACTAAAAAACAAACTTTAAAGCAATAACAGTGTTTTTTTTTACTGTTATGTTAAATAATGCCCTTCTCTAGCCGTCAAAAACGCCAACCCTGAAAAAATGCTGCCAAAGAAGGCATTTGAGCCGAATTGCACTTAAAATGA
Source organism: Maratus speculifer (assembly GCA_964019185.1). NCBI lineage: Eukaryota > Metazoa > Arthropoda > Arachnida > Araneae > Salticidae > Maratus > Maratus speculifer. Next base: position 145,890,036 of record OZ025293.1, read on the forward strand.
CTATGATGAAAGCATCAGAAAAATAGAATTAAAATTTTTTCTAAAGCAGCCAAATAAAATTCTTAACCTGGGTTTATCTCTAATCATATTTCATTCATTGTTGTTGAAATGAGCATAGGCGTAGCGTCGGGGGGGCCAGGGGGGGCACGTGCCCCTCCAATCATCTGTACCCGGGCGCCAGAACAGAAAGCGTAGGGGCGCCAAATAAAGGCTTATTTTTTGTCTTTATATGCAAAAATTTATGTATATATATCGAATTTGAATGTCTCACAGCCTGAAACCAAGCGATTTCTCTAGGGGTTGCAGAGGGGGCGCCAAATGAAGATTTTGTTTGTCTTACATACAAAAATGTATATGTATGGAATTTGCATAAGAATGTCTCACAGCCTGAAATCAAGCGGTTTCCCTAGGGTTTGCAGAGCGGGCACCAAATGATGATTTTATTTGTCTTACATACAAAAATGTATATGTATGGAATTTGCATAAGAATGTCTCACAGCCTGAAATCAAACGATTTTCCTAGGGGTTGCAGAGGGGGCGCCAAATGAAGATTTTGTTTGTCTTACATACAAAAATGTATACGTATGGAATTTGCATAAGAATGTCTCACAGCCTGAAATCAAGCGATTTCCCTACGGGTTGCAGAGGGGGCGCCAAATGAAGATTTTATTTGTCTTACATACAAAAATGTATATGTATGGAATTGGCATAAGAATGTCTCACAGCCTGAAATCAAGCAATTTCCCTACGGGTTGCAGAGGGGGCGCCAAATGAAGATTTTGTTTGTCTTTGCATTCAAAAATGTATATGTATGGAATTTGCATAAGAATGTCTGACAGCCTGAAATCAAGCGATTTCTCTAGGATTTGAAGAGGGGGCGCCAAATGAAGATTTTGTTTGTCTTTACATACAAAAATGTATATGTATGGAATTTGCATAAGAATGTCTCACAGCCTGAAACCAAGCGATTTCCCTAGGGGTTGCAGAGGGGGCGCCAAATGAAGATTTTGTTTGTCTTACATACAAAAATGTATATGTATGGAATTTGCATAAGAATGTCTCACAGCCTGAAATCAAGCGATTTCCCTACGGGTTGCAGATGGGGCGCCAAATGAAGACTTTATTTGTATTACATACAAAAATGTATATGTATGGAATTTGCATAAAAATGTCTCACAGCCTGAAACCAAGGGATTTCCCTAATGTTTGCAGAGGGGGCGCCAAATGAAGATTTTGTTTGTCTTACATACAAAAATGTATATGTATGGAATATGTATGAAAATTTCTCACAGCCTGAAACCAAGCAATTACCCTAGGGGTTGCAGAGGGGGAGCCAAATTAAGATTTTGTTTGTCTTTATATACCAAAATGTATATGTATGGAATTTGCATAAAAATGTCTCACAGCCTGAAACCAAGTGATTTCCTTGGGGGTAGCAGAGGGGCTGCCAAATGAAGATTTTGTTTGTAGTTACATGCAAAAATGTACATGTATGGAATTTTCATAAGAATGTCTCACAGCCTGAAATCAAGCGGTTTCCCTAGGGTTTGCAGAGCGGGCGCCAAATGATGATTTTGTTTGTCTTTACATACAAAAATATGTATGTATGGAATTTGCATAAGACTGTCTCACAACCATAAAATTCGAAATTAAAACTGTACCAAAGCATCTCTATGCCTTCTGTCTTTTAAATAGGTTAGTCTCTCTTCCAAAAACCCTATTTTATGTAGAGCTGCACCTCATGGATAATTGCAAAAGCAAATCAATTCCCTGCGGGTTGCAGAGGGGATATGTACCTCCTACGCCAAAACAAAAGACAAAGGTGGCGCCAAATGAAGATTTTGTTTGTCTTTGCATATAAAAATGTATATGTAGAATATATATTAAATTTGCATAAAAAATGTCTCACAGCTTGAAAATTCTAATTAAAACTGAACCAAATGTATCTCTATGCCGTCTAACATTTAAATTGGTTAGTCTCTACTCAAAAATCCTCTTCTGTGTGAAACTGTACCTCACCGACAATTGCCAAAAACCAAGCGATTTCCCTAGGGGTTGCAGAGGGGGGCGGGGGGGAATGTGTCTCGGACGCCAAAACGAAAGGCGAAGAAGGCGTCAAATTAAGATTTTTTTTGTCTTTACATACAAAAATATATAAGTATGAAATTTGGTAAAAATGTCTCATAACCAGAAAATTCGAAAGGAAAACTAAATCAAATGCATCTCTATGCCTTCTGTCATTTAAAGAGGTTAGCTTTTGCTTAAAAATCTTTTCAGTGTGAAATTGTACCCTCACCGATAATTGCAAACGGAAACCGATTTCCCTAGGAATTGGTAAGGAGACATGTGCCTTGGACGCCAGAACGAAAGGCGAAGGAGGCGCCAATTAAAATTTTGTTTTTTTTAATATATACAATAAAAAAAAAAAAGAATTTGAAACTAAGTGCACGATGTCGACCCGGATCTACATAAATTTAGCTTTTGTAACTATTAACAATTACTAAAGATATAAGTTAAGCTTAGAATTTTTACAGAATTTCATGCTATCAATGTAATGAAGGAGCGAATAAAATAAGTAAATTGATTATATATATCAATTTGATAAAATCTAAAATAATGATTAAAATCAGTGTATGTTATATATTAAGATGTTGAAACAAAAGTTAGAAAGAAACTATTATAATGTCAAAGTAATCTTCCATGTTGAGGAAGTATAAAAGTGCAGCTTAAGTCTGCTTGTTTCTTAATTTAATTAATTTTGTAAAGATGGTTTTCTTTTATTAATAACTTGTAAATAAATATGATTAATCGAGACATTATCTCAGTCTGTTTTATTTAGTGATAAGTTTGTGCGTGTCACCTTTTCTAGGAGTAATTTCCTTGTAGCATATTTGTTACATTTTTTTTTTTTTTTTTTTTGGGTTACAATTGATTTACAAGGGAAAACTTCTTATAGTCCTATTAAAATATTTCATTTTTTTTTTTTTTTTGGGGGGGGGGGTTGGAAAAGTTATTTTAAATTGAAATTTTGCGAAAAATTTATAAGTGATAGGGCCCTTGAAAATAATGGCAATGCAAACTTATGTATTTATTTTAATTAACATTAAATAATTAACCTATTTAGAGCGACGGTTATATTTAATTATTTTTTATCTCGCGATGTCTTATCACTAGAATTTCTTTTGATGTATGATCACAATGATTTGTCATTTTAAGTAAATTAAATTGTACCAAAGTTACTTTAGGTGCGGTTAGGAAATGTTTGGATAGAGTATGTAAAATTTTAACCAGTTATAAAGAGTGTATTTATATCTATCCAGCAAACTGCAAAATTAAATGTATTTCGCTTATTAAAAAAATAAATAAATAAATAAAACTTTTGTATTATATGTTACAGTGTCAGTATTAACCATTCAAAATGCATTAGGTCAATGTTTTGAGAATCTAAAGAAATTTTGTTCTAAGATTTTCTTGTAGGGGAGGGTGTAAAATCCGAGAACACTGTTTCCCACAGGCACAAAATATCATTTTATAACTAGCGCATGAAGCAAAAATATGAAATAATATAAAATACAACTCATGATTACCTTATTATTTTATAAGAAGCCCAAAAATAACTTTTATTAAGTTGGTAATACTTTATTATTGATTTTATTTTAAAAAAACCTACAAACTACAAGTTGAATGTAGATACTGCCATTGCAGAATTCAGTTTCGCCTCAGATTAAAAAAAAAAAAAAAAAAATCGATAGAGGTTTTTTAGAAGGGCGACCCCGTTTAGAATGCAATGAACTAACTTCATTTTTCTTGTGTTTATCAATATAATAGCAAACAGAACGGCGTGAAATACCCAATTGATTAGCAATTTCTCTCTGAGACATTGGAATTGCGGAATAATAAAGAGATACAATTTGACGTGCTACTTCTTCATTGACTAGATTCATCAAAAACGGATTTTTTCTTTAGTTTAAACGTTTTTTTTTTATAGACTCTGGAAAAAGGAAATGCATTTTAACAATAAAATGAGTGGAATCCCGTCGAATTCGACGAATGAAATGTTTAAAAGACCCGATCGATTTGGCTTTAAAAAAAGCAAAAGTAATTACATTATTGAATCAATATATAATAAATATATTTCCAAACTTAATGTCAAGTTTACCAGTGACAATTTTGCATGCAAATATTTGCACATCTCCAGTTAAAATTGTAATGTGAGTGCCGGCGAAATCCAAAAATTTTATTTTATATGCAATGCACTACAGAAAAATAGATTTATAAAAGGAAAAAAAAAAAAAAAAAAAAAAAAAACTAATTTTATTTTTATTATGACATTATTTTCACTAACTGATGTCATCTGAAAGTAAAATCTCAATCTCAGTGTCTATAATGAAAAGAAATATTGAAATGTAATATCGTTATGAGTAAAAATGCGATGTTTTAAATAGTGACGTCATTTTCTCTTCAAATGTTTTTTAAAAGTTACTGTTATTAGTAATATGAAAAAAGCGTCCGTAATAATATTGTAAATTTATTTTATCTGGTTGCTGAATGCCATCATTTTCCTCATTTGAAATATTTCTTACTTTGCTTTAGACATTAATTTTTATCATAAATTATTTTCTGTTATTTTATTTACATTATTAATATTATTTCTCAGTAAATATATTTTTTTACCTCAATTAGTGCATAATTATATGCAATCATTTTATTGTGGTTAAATTTTACGAAATCAATTAACTTTTTTCTTTTAAATGCGAGGACATGTTCACTGATGAAATAAAGTTTCTGACTTGTGGAAAGTAATAATGGAAAATAAATTTTTATTATCGAGAGAAAAGCTAAACTAAGTTGCCACCATTTTGAAGAAATACCGTAAAAAGCATTTAAAATTAAAAATAAAATATAAAAATGTAAATAAATTAAAAAAAAATAGCTAAAATGGGCACAACTACAAATAAATAGCTTTCATTTAGAAAAATAATTATCAAAATCGGTTCAGTAGAAAATTCAGGGCTGATGACACGACATTTTTAGCTTGTCTGAAAGAAATAGCATCGGAGGCTAAAAATTTTTATCATTGCTAAAAATTGTAAGAAATTGTTTTTTCAATATAACTCTCAGATCCAAACTGCATTTTTTCACACATTTTTTTTATCCGAACAGATGCTCTTATTTTCAATTTTATAACTGAATAGTATTTTCATTTTTCGATAAACTCAGAAATACTTTTAGAAGAGTTGTCAATTTGGCATTTCGAACTGAATTTCCGGGCGGTGATAGTGAGAGTGAGGCAAAAAAAATTACCTCCTTAAGATTTAATTCGTTTATGGAAAATAGAAATAAAAACATTTGATCATAAATCTCTTCAATAATCACGATTGCAATTGTCATGCTTTTAAGTTTAAAATTTAGTCAGAATATATGTTAGGAAGTTTTTTGTTGTTATGCAAGGGAAAAAAAATATATTTTCGAGAATCGACTTAAATGTCTGTTTAAATTCTTTATTTTCTGCGTTTGGCAACATATATTTTCTTTATATATTTACAAATTCATTTTCATTAGTATATATAATACAATGAAGATTTGAAACTAGAAAAGTCCTGAAAATTTTCACCATGTTTTTCAATAATATATTCAACTGTCTTCGGGATTTTTTTATTGTTATTATTCATCTTATTATTACTAGGGTTTTTTTGTTATTTTCAGTCCATATTTTCAATGAATCTTGTAGCAAAGAATATAAAAAATACTATTTTTTCTTTTAAAAGATATGTTTTCAAAAATAAATATTTTTGTAAATTACAAAGATGATTTAAATTTTTTTTCTGTAAAATTTAAAACTTTTTAAAAAATTTAAAGAGAATTACATTTTTTAGAAAATATATCGATCTTCAAACATGGTTAATATTTAAAATTTTTAAATTAAAATTTATATTTTTAAATCAAAATTGACTTTTTTTTTTGTATTATTTACCCATTATACGTAGCATAGGGTAAATCTTGCAATCGTTTTGAAAATCGAAAAAAAATTATTGACGGATTTACATATTTTATTTAAAAATTCCGAAAAACATTTTTATTTCCAGAAAAAAAATTGCCGTCCGTCTGTGTGTTTGTAAATGCTCTATCTCCCGAACAAATTGAGATAGAGACTTGAAACTTTGTATGTTCTTAGTATGTAAGGATGGAACGAAGCCTATTTAATATCAGTAACTCGATTATTCGGAACTACTTTTTTTCGGATTCTCGAAAAATTCGTTCTGATGAAAGGTATATGAAGTTTTTCGAAATTTTGTATTTTAATGAGTGGATGTAAAAGGCAATAAAATAGCACAAATTTTGCATAAAGAATGAAGTCGATCGGATTATTAGTTGCCGAGATATTTGTAATCCTATTTTCCACATTCTTCGGTTTCTCATGACCCTGTATTTCAATTTCAATTCAAAGATATATTTTAATTGAAAATGAGACCCTTAATCCGACGCAGTAAACTGTTAGTTAATATGATTATTATTTAAGTTATAAGGATGAGTTATAAGGAGTTATAAGGATTGAGTTATAAGGTTGTTTCGGTTACACAATTCGGTACTACTTTGAGTAGCTTGGCGTTTTATATAATTTGTCGAAATTGGTTCATCAGCAATTCATTAACTCCTTCGCGACGGGAGCCTTTTACGAAATTTTTAATGTTTGTCAACAATTTTTTAAAACAGAAATTTGTGCATTATTAAGTTAGGAAAATGGTCCAATTAAATAAGGCAAATTTTACAGTAAAATTTTGCTGGCGCATATAAACAAGGATTCTTAAGTCTTTTTTGCGGCACGTATACGTATCGCATTATATTTAATAGAGCATTACTGTCTATATTAAAAATTTAAATATACGATTAAATTTTGTTTTGAAATTGCAATGCATTTTATAAATATTTCATACATGTTTTATTTTCATATATTATATTATGCATATTCATGATGGGTAAGTATTACGGTGGCCCCCAATGGCTAGTTTTTTATTCATTTTATTTATTCATTTATTTCACATTTATTCATTCATTAACGGCTCTACATAAAAATTTAAGCGAAACAGATAAAATAGGGACCAATTTCATTGGTTATGAAATTTCGTGAGAATAAAAATTATAAAAGTGTTTTACGAACCGATACTAGTTTGACAAAATCACTATAGAAATTATAATATACCCAGATTAGAGATCATATAATCGGACAATCATATCGTATCTGATCACAAACTCAATTTCATAAGCTGAGTCGTGCTGGACTGAGTCTTATGTATAAATTATATGGGGTTTTTTTTTTCAGCATAGTCGAGTCAGAGCGAAACTGGATCTAGTTGTTTACAGTGGGACAAGCAATTATGTTTTGAAGAAAATTAATAGATTAATCGGGCTTCTAAACAAATGTAAAGGACCCGGCCAGCAAAAAAATTGAGCGAACCTGCCTTTCCGGATCGATAAAAAAAAATTAAGCAGGTCTACCGGCCCGATATAAAGATCTCTACTGGGCCGATGAATCTGACTTTCGCAAGAATATGTATAATTGTGCGTCACGAGCTGATGATAGTTTGACAATATCAATAAAGAATTGTACGAAGTGTCCAGCATAGAGATCGGCATCGGACATTTATATGGCATCTGAATAAGGGCTTAATTTTTTTCAGCAGGCTTGTACCGGGCTAAGATCAGGCTTGCATTTTTTTACACAGTCGAGATGGGACAAAACTAGGTTTAATTTTTCTCAAGGCAAAGAATACATTCTGTAAAAATGTTATTAGCGATAATGAATGTATGTTAATATAATCTTTGTAAGTACAACTTAAGGTTACTCTCAAATTCCCAGCTCAACAACATGAAATTTGGCACACTTTCTGACTCATTTTTCTTTATAAAGGCATAAAATTAACGGGCTGATGATTGAAGTAATTTGTAATCGATTAGCATTTTCCATTTTTTAAAATAAATAAATAACTTTTTGATTTATAACCTATTCTAATCACTTGATGACAAGTTTTTCTTCTCCCTAGTACGATTGCGTCTGGAATTTCGATTCAAAATGACAACTTTGGCAGTATTTTCTCAAAGATTTTTTGTCTTTTACGAAAAATGGAAAATTCCATTCGATTACACAGATTCTAAATAAGAACGTCTGCCAATTTTATGTGTTTTTGAAAAGAAATGAATTCAGAAATGTATCAGAAAGTAGCTAAATTGGATCAAAATAATAATTTTCTGAAAAATTTGGGGGTCATCCATAAAATAATTTTTTCGTGACTAGAAAGAAACAAAATATAATTACCCAAAAAGAACTATTACAAAAGATACAGCTATGTTTTAACTACAAACCCACACTAGAACCAACGGAATTAACATGTTTTTCACAACGTGGGATAAGTTTTTGAATCCAGTGTCATAAAAGTCTGCCACCAGGGAATGAAGGCAGGAACTTGTTACAGTTGTCAACTCACGTCTCATCAACCGTTAAAATCTTGTTGAGGTATTCATTTCCTTCATCGTGATATCGTTACAGAAACATCAATGCTGCTTTCCCACATTTGTTTTTTAAAGGGCAAAATTAGCACTAGCCACCGGCCGCAGAGCCAGTAAATGAGAAAAAGTGGCCAGTGAAAAATTGTCTATCAGCGGCCACCATGTGGCCACTTTTTTAAAAGGAGATAATACAATTTACTTACATTTCATCAGAAATTCTACTTTTTTAGATTTCAATATATTTATATTAACATATTTATTTGGGCTATTCAGTTTTAGATTAATACTTATAGAAATTTTGCTGTTTAATATTTTTAAATAAAAAAGTGGCCACTGGTTTAAACAAAGTGGCCACTTGGAAAACTAGTCTTACTGACCAGTGGCCGCTAATGAAATTTCCCAATTTTGCCCTATATTGTTTTTGTGTTAAGGTGCAAGTTGATTAGGCACCCACCTGGCGCACAGTTTCCAGATAAACAGGTGTTTCGAGGTGGTTTCCTGCAATGAGAATCTTTTTCGCGCTATTTAGAGCGATATCACGCTGAGGGCAATGAGTACTTCAACAGGATCCAGTCCGGGTAGTTATGTTTTGTTTCTTTTTTAATTCCGTGGAAAACTTGTTTTTCGACAACCCTTGTATTTCAAAATCTACTTTTTTATAGTTTCAAAGGTTAGGATTTTTTTTAACCAACTTTTTTTTAAATTCTAACCTACATCAAGTTTTATGAATCTTTATTTGAATATTGAAAAGTGATAAATGTCTAAGCAATTATTAATGCTGCTATTGAGTATTTTCAGGTATTTTCAGGGTATTTTGTGAACACATAGTAATTTAAAGTATACTGCAAAATTATCCAATTAATACTTATGTTTTTTCACTGATTTTTTGTACAAGCAGACCTGGCCCTAAACTATGAAAATATAAACGGGCCGGGCTCGGGTGAAACTTTTAATACCCACGCCGGGCCGTGCTGAGCCCGTGCATGGAAATTCCTGTAAATGTAGACCTCTAGTATGTTCCACTGGAAGGACATGCTAAAGAGACTGTCACCACATGTACGAAATTTATTCTGCGAGCCATTTTTTGACCGACAATCATTTTCAGGGAATTTCTTTATCTCCCTTGATCGTTTTCCTCCCTGTTTTAAAACATTGTGAAATCTTTGACAAAAAATGCAAATTTCTGTATGTTTTAGTTCTGAATTTCTTAGTTAAAATTAAACCTTTTAAAGTTCCAAAATAAACGCTAAATATATATTTAATAGAATTAATTTATGTTTGTTAGTTTTATGACGCCTACCAAAAGAAAAAGATTTTTTATTACTTTTTTGGGACTAAGGGGGGGGGGGGCGCCAAATTGAAAATTTGCCAAGGGGCGCAGTTTTTACTTCGCTGGTGCCCCCCCAAAAGTTTTGGTCACGCTACGCCTATGGAAATGAGCACTTAATTTTGAAGCTACCTCTGCCTATAGGCCAAGCCGACAGGGAATTTTTATCTTGCTTGCATGAATACTGCATATCAGTTACTGTATTGTCAGTATTCTTTGGTGAGCTGACCATTATCAATCTTGTTAAATTCTCACACAGGAGCATGCAAAGAGAAAACAGCATCCGGGGCACAGGTTGCAATTTGGCGAACTCCGGCCCCAACTTTTCCTTTCAACAGGCCAAAAATGACATAGGTAGTATTAATTTGGTTCCTCTTAAATTTCCGCACCCAGGGTGACCGCCCCCTTTATCTCCGCTTTCGCATGCCGCTGTTCTCACACTTGTACAATTGAATTCTTCCAGGGAACTATCATCAAGTTCTGTAATAGAAAATAATCTAGCATTCCTATAGTTTGAACAAAAGCATCTGTCAAAGAAATGTCAGGGCATCGAATGTTGTCACCCAGGGTTGTTATGATTTTGCCCAGCCCAAAAAACCCGGGGCTGGGCAAAAGTGGGTTTTTTCTGAAGTTTCAAGTGGGTTTTTTCTGAAAAAACCCACTTGAAAAAACCCAAGTGGGTTTTTTCAAAATTTCAACTTTGAATTACATATATAATGTATTTATATTACACATATAATGTATTGTAATACACTATATTGCCATTGATTATGGGACACTTGCGATTTTAGACATTTTACTAAATATATAGAAAAATACATGAGGAATCATCTCGAAACTCTTAGTGTAAAAATATAATAGTATAAGTCATACATCTCCGTGAAGATTTTTTCCCGAAACTCCAAAGGGGACCGTCAACAAATTAAAAAGGAATGAATATCTTTTGAATAACCCTGTCAAAACTAATGTAGCAAAAGCGCTCAAACTCTAGATTGTGATTGAATGCCTTATTGTAATAAGCCTTGTTCATTTTTATGCAAATAGCATGCATACTCGCAGAGTAATTAAGGTTTTTATAAAAATGATCCCAAATTTTTCCAAGTTTTTTCCTTATAATTTTCAGAGTTCTTAATATAAAATATTATTTTTTTCAGAAAATATGACAAACAACATTGCACACAGTACCCTGTAATCAGAATTAAAAAATAATGAAAATTGTATAAAAAATGAGTTGGTTTACTAAATGATTTTTTACTGCGCATGCGTCAACGATATCAAAATTTCATTTGCATATTATGTTAGCTAAATGTATAGAGCAACTTTTGTGAAAGTCACAAAATCATAACTTGAAAATTCTGACAATAATCGTCAATTGAATAAGTCGAAAATCCGTTATTCTGAAAATGAAGCAAAAACAAGAGGGGTTGTATCCATATATTCATTGATTAGTGTCAATATAGAATACACAATATGGGATGTACTACTGCATTTGGATAAAATCCCTCATTTTTTTGCTTCATTTTGGAAACAACGGATTTTGTCCTTCTTCTATAGACGATTACTTTCAGAATTTTCAAGCTATGATATTGATACTTTTACAAAAGTTGCTCTATACATTTAGCTAACATAATATGCAAATGAAATTTTGATATCTTTGACGCATGCGCAGTAAAAAATTATATAGTAAACCTACTCATTTTTCATACAATTTTTATTATTTTTTAATTCTGATTACAGGGTACTGTGTGCAATGTTGTTTGTCATATTTTCTGAAAAAAATATTTTATATTAAGAACTCTGAAAATTATAACGGAAAAACTTGGAAAAATTTGGGACCATTTTTATAAAAACCTTAATTACTCTGCAAGTGTGCATGCTATTTGCATAAAAATGAACACAGTGTATTACAATATGGCATTCAATCATAATCTAGAGTTTGAGCGCTTTTGCTACATTAGTTTTGACAGGGTTATTCAAAAGATATTCATTCTTTTTTAATTTGTTTACGGTCCCCTATGGCGTTTCGGTAAAAGATCTTCACGGAGATGTATGACGTATACTATTATATTTATACACTAAGAGTTTCGAGATGATTCCTCATGTATTTTTCTAGATATTTAGTAAAATGTCTAAAATCGCAAGTGTCCCATTATCAATGGCAATATAGTGTATATTTCTTAGTATCAGTATACCACTCATAAAGTTTATAACCATCACCCCCCAGCCCAAAGAAAAGAAATGTCCTAATTATACCATCACAATTTTTAAAAGAAATAATTGTTAGTTAACCTCTGTAGCATGTGTAAGTAGCACAAACAAATTTTTTCCCATTAAAAAAATACTTTGATGTATGATGTGTAATCTGTTCTATATTATACAATAGAAACTCATAACAAAATACCATATATGCTTAGAATCCTAATTTAATTATGTAGACATGTAGAATTACTTGGCTTATTCTATTATTTAGTAATAAAAAATACTTTATAAATTATTATTAATAATCTATCTAAAAGCAAAGCATAATCTTGATTACTGTCATTGATTTATATATATTTGTAGTCAATTAGCTACTTTAAATTTAGTAATAAGTACATTTTTTTTCAAGCATTCTGAACCGCTTCCCATAACCCCCAAAAACCTGAAAAAACCCGTGTATTTAACAACCCTGTTGTCACCTCACATAGAGGCAGCTATGTATAGGTAGTGTTTTCCCGAGAATAAAATAAGGGCTGGGTGCTCCTGTAAAAAAGAACACTTCAGTTGAACAAAAAGGGCACATTTTTAACCTTTCCTGGTACAGAAAAATTTTGTTTCTAAAATGGTAAAATAAATGATGACTGACACCAGGATTTACAAATGACTTTTTTAGAAATTAAAAACTTCTTACTTTAAACTTTCATTGTAGAAGCAAAATTTTATTAAAATGTTCTTGGTGTCATTTCTAAGTTTGGAATTAAACTTAGATGGTCCCAACATAGGATCATTGCATCAAAAACAGTTAAAAAAAGGATTTTTGAAAAATTTGTTTTGATTTCTCTTTAACCATAGAGGAAATATGTGCTGCTGATGGACATTATACTGTGTGATGGTGTGCTGTTATTGGTCAAAATTGTATTAAAATATGTCATATTATAATATAATTTTGATTGTATCAAAATATTTTCATTTCATATTATTCTAATGCAACTTAATGAAAAATAATGTTATTTTAAAACAAAATTAATTTGGAGTCCATCAGATGCCATGCGATCTAGAATGTAATTTTTAGAGACAGACAGCTCAAAGATTAATCAGGGATGATTCTGAGTAGAAAGAAAAAATGTGAAAGGTTGCAGAAGGGAGGAAGTGGCAGGAGCAGGGTTGGGTTTCTTCCGGAAGAAACCTATTTCTTCCAGGACAGTGGAAGAAACTGGAAAAAACTGGAAGAAATGGAAAAACTGGAAGAAATTGAAAAAACTGGAAGAAAATGGAAGAAACTACCAGAAACCAAAACAAATGCTCAAAGTTAAAATACATTAACTATGTAAAAGAATTAAAGTATAATTATATGAAATCTAAATTGGAAAATTTTTATTTTTGCAAAGATAAGTTATTTTTTTAATAACTTTTTTATAAATAAAATAAGTTTTATTTATAAAATGTTAAATAAGTTTTTTAATAACTTTCCGCTCCTGATCAACAAAATTAGAAATTTTTACGAAGCTGATTGGCGAAATTCACGATTTTTTCTTGCCCGATCAACAAAATTCGTTTTTTAGAAAGTTAATCAACGATATTCGTGATTTTTCAAAGCTGATTTATGAAATTCGCGATTTTTCCTCACATGATCAATAAAATTCACATTTTTTTTTAGCCCAATCAACAAAATTTGTGAATATCCCGCGCCTGACTAACGAAATTCGAAATTTTTATGCATACGATCGACGAAATTCGCGATTTTTCCACGTCTGAATGACGAAATTCATGATTTTTACAAAGCCATTCGACGAAATTAGCGGTTTTTCTCGCTTGATCAACAAATTTCGCAATTTTCCACAGCCGATCGAGGAAATTTGCGATTTTTCCTCTCCCGATAGAGGAAATTTGAGATTTTATTAGAGCCCATGGGTGCAAGTTTGAAATTTTGGCAAGACTAAAAATATTTTGAATCCCCCCCCCCATTAATTAAGTGAACACATAAACAAGTATGCAACTTGCGTTTTTTTCCAGAGCCCTATGACGAATTTTTTTTTCCCCCTTGAACTTTAGCCAAAATTTTTGACAATTCTGCGATCTTTTGCCGAATTTTGCATTTTTTCTATGGTTTCTAGCCGAATTTTGCATTTTTTCTATGGTTTCTAGCCGAAATTTGCGATTTTTCGACGAAATCCACGTATTTTATATGATCTTTTTCAAGAAATTTGCACTTTTTTGCGATCCTTTGACAAAAATCACGTCTTTTCTGCAATCATTTGATGAAAATCGTGGGTTATTTTGTGATCATTTGACAGAAATCGTGTCTTTTTTGCAATATTTTTACAAAATCCGCATCTTTTTCACAATATTTTTACAAAATCTGCATCTTTTCTGCGATATTTTGACCAAAACTGCTTTTGATTCGCGATCCTTTGACAGAAATCGCGTCTTCTCTGCAATCAGTTGATAAAATCCTGGGTTTTTTGCGATCATTTGACGGAAATCGTGTCTTTCTCGCGATTCGTTGACAGGTATCGAGATCTTTTCTGCAATCAGTTGATGATAATCGTGGCTTTTTTTTTTGCGATCATTTGACGGAAATCGAGTCTTTCCCGAAATCTGCATCTATTGACAAAAACCGTTCTGATTCGCGATCCTTTGACAGAAATCGCGTCTATTTTGCGATCTTTTGGCAAAATTCGAGTATTTTCTACGATCCTTTGACGAAATTCGTGATCCTTTAATGAAAATCGAGGGTTTTTTCTGCGATCATTTGACAAAATTCGTATATTTTTCACGATCCTTTGACAAAGACCGTGTCTATTTTATATTCTTTGACTGAGACGACATTTTTTTTCACGATCTTTTGACAGAAATAGCGTCTTTTTCGCGTTCATTTGACATAAATTGCATTTTCTCAGTGAGCTTTTGATAGAAAACGCGTCTTTTTTGCGATCGTTTGAAAGAGACAATGTCTATTTCACACTCTTTGACCAAGATGGTGTCTTTTTCACAATCTTTCGGTGTAATTAGCGTGTTTTTCGCAATCTTTTGTCGGAATTAATGTGTTTTTTGCGATCTTCCTACAGTAATGCATTTTTCCCGCAAGCTTTTGATGGAAAACGCATCTTATTTTGCGATCTTTTTTCCACAATCATTTCACAAAAATCACGTTTTTCCGCAATTCTTTGACGAAAATAGTGGAGTTTTTTTCCCCACGATCATTTGCCGAAAAGTGCAACTTTTTCACGAACCACTTCCGTCCTCGGAAATTTTTAAAAGACGGAATTCCATCTGTGGACAGAAAACTTTCACCCATGTTAGAGCCTAATCGACGTAATTAGCAATTTTTACGCAAGTGATCAACAAAATTCACAATTATTCCCGTCTTTGATCAATGAAATTTGCGATTTTTCGGAATCCGATCTATAACACTCGCGATTTTTCGGTGCCCGATCGATGAAAAGTGCACTTTCTCTACCCTTAATTCAAGAAATATGCATTTTTCGAGCCAGGTCAACGAAATTCTCGATTTTTGTACTAACTGACGAAATTTGTATTTTTTTACGTGGTAAGATGAAACACGTGATTTTTTTCTATAGATGAATTGATGAAACACGATTGTTTCGCAGCCTATTAACAAAATTTTTATTTTTTCCTCGCGTCATCGATAAATCTGCGATTTTTCCGTACTTTATCAACGAAATTTGCAATTTTTCCGTCCGTGCCTGATCAACAATATTCGCAGGGGTTTTTTTTCCATGCGATAAACCGAGAAAAAATGAATTTTTTTGCGACCGATGAATTTAATTTGCAATTTTTTCGAGCATCATCTACAAAATTGACGATTTTTTCTTGTCTGATCAACGAAATGTGTGATTTTTTTTGCGTAAGACAAAGTTCACGATTTTTGTATGCCTGATCGACAAAACTCACGATTTTTCTGCGCCTGATCGGGGAAATTTTCTATTTTTTTTCCTAACTTCATGGACAAAATTCGCGATTTTTCAATATCTGTTGAGTGAAACTTGCAATTTTTACAAGCCTCATCGACAAAATTCCTTTTTTTCTGCACTTAATCAATGAAATTCGCGATTTTTTGGTACAGATCAATGAAATTTGTGATCCTTAAATGACAAAAATTTATATTTTCCCTCAGAAAATTGACGAAATTATTAGACGGTTATTCGATAAATGGAACAAATGAAAAAGTGAAGCATTTTAGAAAAAAAAAAAATGTTTGAGAATACACAAAATAAACTATTTATTTGAGTATGATAAATCTTGTTTATTGAATATAAGTAAACAGTGAGACTATAATATGTAATTAATCTAATTTGAACTTTTTAATGGATATTGAAACATCGTTTTTGAATGTCAAATGGAGATATATTTGTAATTGAAGAATCGTGTTGAAAATATACTCTAATGTTAAAGAAATATACCATACAAGGTACAATACTTTTCACACAGGGTCCTATTTTGAGAAATTTTGGACAATTTCTTATTATTTGTGAAAAATCTAGTCATAATTTTGTGAATTTTAAATGATCGTTATATTAGGGTTCTTGTTTAGACGATATATGCATTTAAAAAGCATATAGTATTTTCATTCTATATGTAAAAGTGAGATGTCAGATTTTACATATAAATGATTAAATTTATAAAAATTTGTAAAAGTTGAATTTGGAGATGGAAATGATTCGTGAAAGGTCTTCAATGCAAAAATTTTTAAGAAGGGTCCTGTTTGAAGGGTGAAAAGTGTTAAGAAGTGTCCTGTTTGAAGGAGAAAGATTTTGTAAAGTCTTTTGAAAAAAAAAAAAGAAGGATCATGTTTTGAGACGAAAAATTTTATGAAGGGCTCTTTAAAGGACCCAATTTCTTTCTAATCATATCCTTGAATACTGTTTAGTGTTTCTTATCCCCACTGCTGAAATACGAAAATTTGTTTAGATTTTTTTTTAAAGTTTAACTCTACGTTTTAAAAGTGAGCTTGACACTTTTTCAGGCATTAATATTTCAAATAAAATAATATATACAAAATATAACTCAAAAGTCTAAAAAAATGTTCTTTACCTACAAATAATTATCCAAAATTGACAAAAATGACCTAAATTTAAAAAAAAGAACTCCTAAAAATGCAAATTTAAAGAAATTTTTAACCTTTGGTAAAGTGTTGAAAAATTATTTGGTTATTGTAACATGTTACCAAGCTAATGAAGTAATGATGGAACCTGTTACCAAAAAATAACTGTTTTTCCCATCTCTATTGCCAGCAAAAAGGTATTTTTGCCAGAACAGTGGCAAAAACTGGAAAAAAAAAAAACCCAAAGCAAAAATGGAAAAAATGGCTAAAATTTAAAAAATGGCAAAAATTTAAAAAATGATAAATTCTTATTTGTCTTCAATGTGTAATCAAATCTATAAGCTAATAAGGATAATAATGGTGTAAACAATTAAATTTAAGGATACATCATTTAATAATTTTAATTTAAATTGATAATCAATAAATATAATTAAATATTTTAAATCCTTATAAAATAGATGAGATTTAGTCTAATACTTAAGAATTTAAGAAAAAAAAATCAATATTTTTCTTTTTTAAGCAAAGTAATTTGTCAGTCATTAATAATTTTTTAATTATCAAAAGGTTTTAACCCTGTTACTTTTGTTTTATGTAATCAGTCTTAAAAATATGTAAATATTTAAGTCTTTGATACCATGTTATAACTATTTATATTAGGAAACAAGTCTGTTACAGGTAAAAAAAAAAACAAGTTGGAAATTGCACGTGAAGCATAGCAAATGAGGTGCGTTTGTACGGTAACGAAGTTTTACAAATATTCAGATCTTGCTGATATAGTAGATAGTACTTCGGATACAATATAGAGGTCAAAATCTTTGTGTTCCTGTAAATATACAGGAAATAATTTTTATTATACCTCAGCAACATATATCATAATCATAAAATATGAAATAGTTTAATATAGTTAAAACACGCTCCAAACAATGTTTCCCCTTATAGCATTATGTAGTGGAATACTTTTGTGTAGCCCTGTAATTTAATATATATTCTAAGCATCACAGATTGTACAGAATGTATATTTTAGTATAGATATACAGTAGACTCCCTCAAATCTGCACAGCTTGGGACCAGAGGTTTTGCAGATTTTAGAATTTTGAGGATTTCTGGTCATTGCTTTGTTTACATTAAAAAAAAAAATAATAATTTGAATGTAATTAATAATGAAATCAAAAGTATAATGAATGCATACAATATACTAAAATATTAAAAAAAGTAATAAACTAAAATAATAAAAATTTAGACATTTTTTAAAATGATTAAAATACTAAAAGGAAAAGTAGTTAATAATCAATAATGTACAATTAGATATTCATTATAAAAGAGGAAATGTGTTTTTCCTAAATTATTCAATGAATTTTGCCTCATAAAGGTATATTACTAATTCACATTAGGATCATAAAATAATGAAACTTTATTTCAGGTTTAGCCAGACTTAATAACTAAAAAAGCTTGATTAATACATAAATATACCGTAATTTCAGGTGTATAAGCCGCGGATCAAACAATTCTTTTTGGACCCAGAAATCTTATTTAGTGATTGAATACAAATATTTACGGTGATCTAACTAGTTATATTTGTTTCTTAAAAAATTCTGGGTCGAAAAAAAATTGTTTGATCTGCGGCTTATACACCCGAAATTACGGTATTTGGGTCATTCCACGTGAAATCAACCAATTTAAGGAAAACTTGTTGCATCATAGTCACAGATTTTTTTAAAATTTTTATCATAGACAGACATAGTACTGAAACCCTCAAATCTGAAATTTAAAAGTAATTTTCACAATATTGGCCGAGATATGGCCATTTGAAAACTGGCCATTTTTACAAAATGGCGGCCATCTTGGAATTGTATCACTGTCTAAATATGGCTATAACTTGACAACTAATGGCTCAAAGTTTATATATCTGGTACCAATTTGAAGCTATTTGTACAAAGAATGCATATTGCACATCAAAACAATAATGCATTTTTATTTCTTTACTTTTTATTGTGTGCAAAGTGAAAATTTCACCCCAAAAAAGGGCAGATTGTAATGGCTCATAAAAAAAATGAATCATCATGAATTTTTCTGAAACTTGGTAAAAACGTTGCTCCATCTGTGTGCTTTAAATAAAAAAAAAAAATTGGAAAGGTAAAATTTATTGTTTTAAAATAAATGGTTTTTTACAGATAAGGTGTCATTAACCAAATAATGATATTTTTAGAATCTGTGAGCATTCCTGATTCAAAAAATAATGGTTAAAATAAAATTTTCTAACATCTAAATTAATGTAAAAGTATAATCAAAACCTCATTTGTACTAATTTTGTAGAAATCTGCCTCCAGCCCCCCTCCCCCCCACCCAAAAAAAAAAAAAAAAAAAAAAAATTAGACAATTCAAAAAATTTTACACTGAAAAAGATAAGATAATAATTAAGGAATATAATGTATAATTATAAAATACCTATAAATGCAATGCATACATATGGTGATTTACTTCACATATAGGGGTAAGTGGGGTAGAATGGGACAGTAGGTTTTTCTCTTTATGTATCATTCTAAATATTTCATCAATCACATATTAGATGAAGTAATGGTACCCCAATCTTCAGTTGAAAAAAGTAGCTAATTTACACAAGCTTGCAATTATATAAAGAAAAAGATTATTTCAAGAATCAAAACATGAATTCAAAATTTTTAATTTTGAATTCAAAACATGATGTAAAAATTTCATTATGTTTCTATAAGCTGATGTAATATTGCATCATGTTCTATATAAGCTGATGCAATTTAAAGAAAAGATTGCTACTGTACCTTCATCTGCTTCTTAATTGGCTATAATCAAAGTATGATGCTATCTTGCATCATGTTCTATATGAGCTGATGCAATTTAAAAAAAAGATTGCTGCTTTACTTCATCTGCTTCTTAATTGGCTATAATTAAAGTATGATGTAATCTTGCATCATAATGTCCAAGAAACTTGAGTAATTCCTTTGGGAATCAGTGAAATTGTCAGACCATTGACATTTAAAAGTGAACAATATGTTGCATGTGTATATGGGATAAATTGGTGGATTGGGAAAATTTTAGATTACTGTGAAGAACTGAACGACTATAAAATTATGTTCATGCATCCTAATGGCCCCAATTCTTCATATTCATGGCCAAAATCCTCAGATGTTTGTTGGATTCCGTATGAACAAATAATAAAAGAAGTGTCTATTCCTTTAACTGCTACAGGAAGAACATATACTGTTCCACCAGAGGAAACTCGAACAATTCAAGCATTATTTTTAAACTTTAAAACTAATTAAATCCATTTTAGCTTAAATCTGAAGAAAAAACTGCTATATTATAAAGTTATATGCATGTAAGTAAATATTTTCTTCTTATTTTGTCTAGATTTGTTCCATGTGTAATTTCAAACTTTGGCTTATTTCTCATCATATTCAATGTTTTGCCCTGGATTTGTATTATATTATTGTTATTTATTTTTTTGTCTCATCATATCTAGATTTTTGTTCATATAAATTTTAATTCAGTGTGAACAAAAAATAACAAATGTCAACTCAATTAACTCATTTATATATATTTATTGTATTTAAATTACACAATTGAATAATTTAACTCTGTAATTTACAGCTAGTATTTCTCCAACATTTCTGGAGAAAATATTATGTGCCTTTTTTTTTTCATGCATTCCATAATAAGGTATTTAAAATATTTATGTAAATATGTTTTGAGAATTATATTATCATATTTTGAATGAAATGAAATAAAAAGTACTGTAAAAATAAATATTTAGTATAAATAACTGAAAATTGATATTTCTTTATTGAATTATATAATATAAACACAATACTTTAATTTAGATGCTAGAAAATTTCATTTTAACCAATATTTCTTAAATTAAGAATACTTACAGATTTTAAAATAATCATTATTTGGGTCAATGACATCTTATATGTAGAAAACCATTTTTAAAACAACAAATTTTACCTCTCTAATTTTACAGTATAATGTTCCATATATAGAGAAACTGTTACATCTATGCATAATCAAATCATTATACAGAAAGCGTAAAAAGTATATGAACTAAATTTACTTTTCATTTTTGAAATAATCTTTTTCTTTATATAATTGCAAGCTTATGTAAATCAGCTACTTTTTTCAACTGAAGATTGGGATACCATTACTTCACCTAATGTGTGATTGATGAAATATTTAGAATGATACTTAAAGAGAAAAACCTACTGTCCCATTCCACCCCACTCGCCCCTATATGTGAAGTAAATTATCATATATATATATGCACTGCATTTATAGATATTTTATAATTATACATTATATTCCTTAATTATTTTCTTATCTTTTTCAGTGTAAAATTTTTTGAATTGTCTAATTTTTTTTGGGGGGTGGGGGGAGGGGGGCTGGGGGCAGATTTCTACAAAATTAGTACAAATGAGGTTTTGATTATACTTTTACATTAATTTAGATGTTAGAAAATTTTATTTTAACCATTATTTTTTGAATCAGGAATGCTTACAGATTCTAAAAATATCATTATTTGGTTAATGACACCTTATCTGTAAAAAACCATTTATTTTAAAACAACAAATTTTACCTTTCCAATTTTTTTTTATTTAAAGCACACAGATGGAGCAACATTTTTACCAAGTTTCAGAAAAATTCATGATGATTCATTTTTTTTATGAGCCATTACAATCTGCCCTTTTTTGTGGTGAAATTTTCACTTTGCACATAATACAAAGTAAAAAAATGAAAATTTATTATTGTTTTGATGTGAAATATTCATCCTTTGTACAAATAGCTTCAAATTGGTACCAGATATATAAAATTTGAGCCATTAGTTGTCAAGTTATGGCCATATTTAGACAGTGATACAATTCCAAGATGGCCGCCATTTCGTAAAAATGGCCAGT
The DNA here is from genome assembly GCA_964019185.1 of Maratus speculifer. Classification (NCBI taxonomy): domain Eukaryota; kingdom Metazoa; phylum Arthropoda; class Arachnida; order Araneae; family Salticidae; genus Maratus; species Maratus speculifer. The sequence continues at coordinate 145,912,057 of OZ025293.1, forward strand.
TTTCAAATGGCCATATCTCGGCCAATATTGTGAAAATTACTTTTAAATTTCAGATTTGAGGGTTTCACTACTATGTCTATCTATGATAAAATTTAAAAAAAAATCTGTGACTATGATGCAACACCCATTGGTTGAATTCATGTGGAATGACCCATTTGATAAGATTGTGATTACCAATGATATTAGCAATATCTTTATTTTTTCAGAAATAAATTATTCCTTCTTCATGAAAAAACATGAATTCAATAACCTTAACAAAAATTATAAATCAAAAAATGTATGGAATTGATATAAAACTGAAAAAATCAATTTTTGCACCTATATCTGAACTGAAAGTTTCATTGTTTACATACGTAAAATATGTGTGGATTTTAGAGAGTTGCGGATTTTAGGAGTGCGGATTTGAGGGAGTCTACTGTACTTCATAGGTTCATGTCAATTTTATTATGTTTGAATGAGTGTAACACCATTAAAATGCATTTGAAACTTTGTTTCCCATTGACCGTAATGTAACACAATTCTTTTGATTGTCCGTGTAATTGATTTATGCATCCAATTTTCATAAAATTTGAAATCACTCAGCAAAATTATGTAATAATTATGTATTTTAAATTTCAAACAATTCAGATGGGTAATTTTTGCATTGTTATATGCGGACAGACTGAACGACAACTATAGATGCTACGTATTTACATAATTACAAACACACCAAAAAAGTGATTAAATTAAATTGAAAATTAAACATTGACAGAGTTTCTGCCAGAGGGTTTCAGGGGGACGCTCCGCCCCTCCTGCCCTTTAGTTTAAAAAATAGCGCCCCTCTTGCCCCTCATCCAAAAACTAGTGCCCCTCTTGTCATTCATTAAAAAAAAGTAGTGCCCTTCTTGCCCCACATTTGAAAAAACGCAGTCCTCCAGCGATGATCTGAACATGCTATAGCGCGTAAATTATACAAGAAATCGGCGACAGAATGCAAAAATAGCCTCATACGCGTCCCGTGGGATGGATAATTTCGTCATAAAATCGCTAAAAAATTTCCAGCAAGATTTGCAAAAAAATGGTTAATTTTGTCAAAAAATGTCACAAAACGGCAGATTTTTTTCAAAAGATCGTGGAAAAACGACAAATTTCTTCCAAAAATCGCGATAAAATGAAAATTTTTGTCAAATGAGTCGCAAAAGATGAAAATTTTTGTCAAAAAATAGCAATAAAACGGCAGATTTCGTCAAAAGATTTGTGAGAAAAACGGCAAATTTCGTCCAAAAATCACAATAAAACAGAGAATTCTGTGCAAAGTTCTGTTTTTTCGCTATATTTTCACGAGATTTGTTGTTTTTTCCCAATTTTGTTTAGCAAAATATGCTGTTTTTTACGATCTTTTAACAAAAACTGCTGTTTTTACGATCTTTTAACAAAATTGGCTGTTTTTTCAAGATCTTTTATCAATATTTGCCGTTTTTTCGAGATCTTTAAAAAAATTTACCTTTTTTTTCAATTTTTTGATTGAATTTCTGTTTTTTTCGCGATTTTTTGAACCGCTAGATTCTTGATTCAACTCTATAAAAGTGCCCTTAAAAATGAAAAAGTGCCCTTAAAATGTAAAAAGTGCCTTGAAAAATGTAAAAAGTGCCCTTTTCAGAGCAGTAGCGTCCTCTGCCCTTTTTTAAACCTGGGGGAAACTCTGCATTGAAAAGAATCCCTGTTATGTCTTGTTAGGAAGCTAGAATTTATTTTCTTCCCTCTTACACGCCAACAAAAAGGACAAAAAGTTATATTCATAATCATACTTATGTAACTTAAGAATTTAAAAATAAATCTAGAATATTGTTTTTTAACGAAGTATTTAGTTTTTTTTTTCTTTCATGAAATATTTTTCTTTTTCTGGAAATTTTTTTTACATTTGCAGTCTATTTTTGCCACCACTTTAGCAAAAACCTATTTTTGCCAGGATGATTTTTAACCAGGTTTTTTCCACCTATGACAAAACTTGCCAACCCTGCATTTTTAAAAATATATTCTGTTTTTATGAAAAAATTGACTAATGTGGCACATTATACAGTTCCTAAATAGGAGAAACTGTCAATTGAATGCGTTTGGGAGCTAAACTGAATTTTAAAATGTGTCACAAACTAAGAAATTTTTTGTTTGAATACATCCTCAATCCTTCAATCACGATCACTTCGCGAAATTCTAACATAGGAGCAATCGCCAATAGGTAGTATTTCATACGAAACCTACCTAAAATAAATGCACATCAGATTTTGCATAGTTTTCTTAACATTTTTCAAGAAACTAAGCATTTCTGATAATTTCCAAAGTTATAAAAGTTGCTATGTGCTGTTTATAAAAAGTGTAACTTGCGAAAAAGGTTATAGCACACAAAATCAAATAAAATTTTACATTAAAAAATCATCAGCATTTGACACCAATTAATAATTTTCTTACATACAGAACAAAAAATATTTTATTTATTAAAGTAAAAGTCTTGTAAATTGAATAGTTGTTCAAGAAATAATTCTGGCTGTTCTAGGCAATCGATTATGTTCTAAATCCATAGTAACAAGAAATTAACCACAATAAAAACACGAACCTTCAGAAACCAAAACTACAAAATAAGAGATAAATAACAGGTAAATTGGCAAATTATATCGTAAAACGTAGTATCTGACGATCCCCATCTTCTACATACATATAATTCATGCTACAATATAATACAATAGAGATATTTAATCAAAATTAAATCTTACATCATAGAAAGCGGCTACACTCGCACGTTGTGCAGGATCATCAAAGCATGTATAGTACTGCTGCACAAATGTTTTACCGATTTGATCATACTGGGGATTCCAAGACATGTCTCCAAAATTTACTTGCTGTCAAATTAAACACAAACCGAAGAAGTTCGAAAACAAATAAAATTTAGTTGTATCAACTTCAACTTCCCAACAGCTGACATTAGCACCCCAAATAATAACAAAAATCCGAATTAGGAACGATCGGTTTATACACATGGGTGGTATTAGTTAAAGTACTTTCACACATTTGATAATTTTGGATCAAACATACACTCCGTTCAGAAATGGCCTCCATGGTCTAAAGTAAAAAAAAATTTGGGTTTGAGAGTTCTTCTGTAAAAAGGGACCTTATGCACACAAGCTGAGGTTGAGGCTAAAATTCGTCTGCTGGCGGTATTGGGAACTAAAACGGCCTATAGAGGCGCTGCTCGCAGCCTTCGATACAGGATAACTGTCCCTTTAATTTCCCTTTAACTAATGTTAAAGTCCCATTGAAACAATTCTTCATTATAAATGTATTTAAAAGTTTTAGATATGCAAATTCGTATAATATTTACTTCGTCATATAAGACAGAAAACAAATGTCACAGGAAATCTGAAATTGTGCTAAAGAATAATTATTCTGAACAAATTTAAAACGCATGTAATGCAATGAGCTTACACGGCGTTATCCTGAATGGAGAAGTTACAGCTTTTCTCCACCAGATGGCGTATTCCAGCGCTTGAATCGCCAAATTGGCGGTGTTTAGCATAGCAGTCTATGGAGTGTAAATTATTAATGCTTGTTTGTTAGAAATACCGGGAAAAAATTCTTTGTTGAAGCAGCATATACTTAATATATTGTAATATAAATTCAAAATTGTTGCTCTGCTTGCAAGAAAATTCTCTAAATTTGTAAATTTTCTGTTAAAATGTATCCAGAAAGGCTGAAATCGTCTGCTAGCGATGTTTGCGCCTGCGCATTCAGGCATTCTGGCGGTGCAGTGACTAGAATAACAGGTTAGCATACCGCCAGCTCTGGCGTGTGACGTCACGTGCATAAGGTCCAGTTTTAGTCAAGGGCATGTGACGTCACGCTTAAGTTGCTCGCTTGTTTGGGTGGCAAAAACGATTCCTTTCTCTTGTTCTTCTTGCAAGAAAATTCATTAAATTTGTAAGTTTTCTGTTAAAATGTATCCAGAAAGGCTGAAATCGTCTGCTAGCGATGTTTGCGCCTGCGCATTCAGGCATTCTGGCGGTGCAGTGACTAAAATAACAGGTTAGCATACCTCCAGCTCTGGCGTGTGACGTCACGTGCATAAGGTCCATTACCACAGACAGACTATATAAAGGTCAATCCATTTCAAGTGGTCCAGCACTGGTCGCTCGACCATTTTTAAAAAATCTGAAATTTTTTGTACAACAACCCTAACATGATAGAAGTTCAAAATGACCGTTATTTTAATTTTACAATTTTTTGTTTGTGCATGGCGGCCATCTTTGTTTCATCGTGTGCAGCGATTTTCTCAGATACTAGGATACACAAAATTGTAAATATCTCGTCTTTCAGTGGCGCAGCGAGGGAGGGGGGGGTTTGGGGGTTAACCCCCCCTCCCAGAGCCATGACAAAAATACAGAGATTTCCATTTTTATGAACCAAATCATTTAAAACAAAACTGAAGTTAGAATTTTTTTTGTTTTGTTCAAAATCTGCCGTTTTATTAAATCAAATTTTATTTAAATGTTTGACTCGTTTAAGCGGCAGTAATATATTTTCTTTTAAAAATGGGGAAAGCACATGGTAACAGTATCAATATCGAAAACTGATCACTCATTTCGGAAAAGGCCGGCATTCATTTATACGATTGGAAATCAGCCCAAGGCAAAAGGAATGGTCATTTCCTGTCACTGTCAATGCCGTCTCGGGTTTTTCAATACTGCACCATTGGGGGGGGGGTCTTAATTAGTTACATCTGTTTCTTACTCTTTTTTTTGGAAACGGGACTGGAACTCTCAAATACCAGGAAAAACACAAAAACGCATGCAAGGATGGACTTGATTCCACAAACATTCTGTTGTTAGTTGCTGTAGTGCTACCATGGGTATTAGCTTCCTTTATTGTGCGTTTCGCTATGACTGATATTAAATCCTCTTAAGAGAAGAAAATTATGAAAAAGATGGATATAAGAGATCGTTTTTTTACATCTTTCGAATTCCTTCAAGCATTCTTAAAATCCAGGTATGTTTGGAAAGTACAGGGTGATTATAATTAAAGTCCGAGTTTCAAAACGCTCTAAAAAGCGAACCACTCGTTAGAATGGCGTCAAAATTTAACAGCGTATTATTGAAGAAGGGGGAAAGAACATCAACCAAAAATAAAAGTTCCAAATTTTAGCGACAGATGGCGCTGTAAGCGTCAGAATTTCGACTACAAAGGACAAATCGTAAAACAACGGCTAAGGCGTAAGTTACACGATATAAACCAACTGTATTGTTCAGTGTGCATGACTGTACGCGTGTGATAGTGTTAGTTACGTAAGCCCGTCCACCACGGCAAGGTCGTACCACATCGGATGGGAAAAATCGGTTTTTAATTGTCCTGAGGCCAAAAACCGCATAAAAAGCATCCATCTAACCGGTTTTTAATTGTCCTGAGGCCAAAAACCGCATAAAAAGCATCGATCCAATCGGTTTTTAAGTTTGGCACGACTGGCGCAAAACATGTTCAATATGCTGTCCACCGCCGTGTGCAACAAGATTAAACGGGAAACAGCATGTTCCACAATCGATCGAAGTGTATCCGGGGTCAAGTTCAGAATGTGTTGCGCAATGCGTGTCTTTAATTCAGCTACGTTGGGAATCGGAGTACTGAACACAATATCTTTCAGATAACCCCACAGCCAGAAATCACACGGATTAAGATCAGGTGATCGGGCCGGCCAGGCTGTAGGGGGTCAAGTTCAGAATGTGTTGCGCAATGCGTGTCTTTAATTCAGCTACGTTGGGAATCGGAGTACTGAACACAATATCTTTCAGATAACCCCACAGCCAGAAATCACACGGATTAAGATCAGGTGATCGGGCCGGCCAGGCTGTAGGGAAATGACGACTGATAATTCTAGCATTTCCGAAATGCCGCCTCAAATAACTGCTTCACTCGATTTGCAATGTGCGGAGGAGCGCCATCTTGCATAAAAATGATACTATCCAGACATTCACGCTGTTGCAGAGCTGGAATGACGTCATTACGCAAAAGAGACTCATAGCGCTGACCATTGACGGTAACGGTAACAGGACCTAAAGCACCCGTCTCCTCGAAAAAATACGGCCCTATGATAAATGATGCCGTAAATCCGCACCACACACTGACCTTTGCAGGATGAAGTGGTACTGGGTTCGTTGCGAGTGGATTTTCTGTTGCCCATATTCGGCAATTCTGTGTATTGACATATCCCGTCAGGTGGAAATGGGCTTCGTCTGTCCACAGAATTTTCCACGGCCAATCATTGTCCACTTCCATGCGAGCGAGAAATTCCAAAGCAAAACCCTCTCTTGCTGGCAGGTCAGAAGGGAACAACTCCTGCACATGGCAAATTTTAAACGGATAGCATTGCAGGATGTTTCGTAGAATGTTATGTACCGTGTTCACAGGCCTGTTCAATGTTCGGGAAATTCTCCGTGCACTGCGTGGTTGCTCACCACCGCTAGAAGCTTCCTGAACAGCTGTGGCCACTTCTTCAACTACCGCCGAATCACATCTTTTCCTTCCTCTACCAGATTGCACATCAAACGAACCTGTATTTTCGAATTTTTGCATCATTTTCACCAGACCTCTGACAGTCATCGGTCTAGCGCTTTTTTCCACACCCTTGAGAGTCCTGAACTTCTGCAGAGCCACTGGTGTAGAATCACCGTTCTTGTAATAAAGCTTTACAAGAAGAGCACGATCCTTCATTGAGACACTCATGGCCAACGTCTGAAAAGTGAAATGAGGAAACGCCGTTTACCCAACGCTTTTATAACATCTGAAATTGTCGTGCGCATGCCAGGTATTTTAATTTACATATACTGACGCTTACAGCGCCAAATGTCACTCAAATTTGGAACTTTTTTTGGTTCATGTTCTTTCCCCCTTCTTCAATAATACGCTGTTAAATTTTGACGCCATTCTAACGAGTGGTTCGCTTTTTAGAGCATTTTGAAACTCGGACTTTAATTATAATCACCCTGTATATAATTCGTTTATATTTATGTTTCTGGAAAGATATTAACAGCGTCGTGCGAAAGGGAGGGGGGGTGAGGAGGGCGGTTGCCCCGGGCGCAAAGATTTAGGGGGCTTCAAATTTCTAACTACTTTCTACTTAGTACTACTTTAAAGGGACTACTTTCAGAAATTTTTTTAAATTAATATTATTATTTAAAAAACGCACGAAATAGGCAAGTGGGTAAACGGAAAAGAAGTGACCGGAAAAACAGTTATCGGAAAAAAAAGTGACATAAACTACAAAAGCGGAAAGAAAGTTACCGGGAAAAAAGGTTAAAGGAGTTGATTTTTGGGATTAATTAATGATTTTGGGCATTCATTATTGATTTTGGGTATTCATTGGTTAAGTATATAGGGGGATCGGGGAAGGCTCTTAATTTAGATAGATTGGTTTTTCATGCTGAATTAACTATTTTGGTTAAATTTTTGGACATGTGATTGCCCTCACCTCACAAACACACCTCATCCGCCCTAAATGAGATAAACGGGTTTTTATGCAGAATTATCCAACATGTGTCATTTTTTAGATTAGGTTCTTTCTGATAAGGATTATATATAGTATATAATGCCTGAAGAGTTTTGGGAGTTTAATGGTTAAGAAAAAAGGGGGGAGGGGCAATCTCTCAAATTAAATTAATAGTTTTTTACGCAGAATTATCCGATTTGCTTGGAATTTCGGACATAGGTTCATTATGTTAAGACGTATCTCTGATTAGTTACGGGGTTCTTTTGCTTATTATACAGGGAGGCTGGGCAATTACCCCCCCCCCCCCCTCCTCAAATTAGAAAAATCGGTTTTTATGCAGAACTATCTGATGTATTTCAAATTTTAAATATATGCTCTTTCTGATATGGTGAATACCTGAATAGTTTTAGGAGTTTAATGGCTAAGTATAAAAGCATGGGGGGAAGGGGGATAATCCCTCTTAAATTTGATAAATGGCTTTTTACACAGAATTATCCGATTTGCTTCGAATTTTGGATATAAGTTCATTATGATAAAACGTATCTCTGATTACTTAAGGGGCTCTTTTACTTATTATAAAGGAGGTGTCAAGCAGTTATCTCCCCCACAAATTAGATAAATCTGTTTTTATGCAGAATTATCCGATGTTTTAAGACTTAATGACTAACAAGGAAGGTCTCCATACGGGCATACTCAGAAAAATCTGAAAAAATTATAGAATGTTCTTCTCATATAGTTATATATGTTTATAAAAAAATTTTCGGCGGAACCTCCTTATAACGTCCGTAAAAAAATAATAAAAATTTCGTTTATTTGGCGATTTATCTCCGGTTGGCGAAAAAACGAAATTTTGAAAAATACACTTTTACGCTTCGAATACTTTTTAAAGAAAAAGCGCTCTGTGTTCAATTTATTTAAATAAGTTTAGTTTAAGTAATTTTAGTTTTGCATTTTTACTTTATTTTAAGTGTAAATTTGTCATATACGTTTATATGTACTTATAACAAAATGAAATTAATATATTTTATCATTTAAAACACAATTTAAATTGATTAAAATTGTTCCAAATTTAAAAATACACTTTTAAAAATTTGCTGCATTTTGTTGCAACGCACTCCCTTGCTTGTATAGAAAACGGTTACTTGGCCGTGAAATGGAGCTTTCTCATTGGTTGGAATAGAGATATTATATACAAGCGGTGGAGTGCATTGCAACACAATGCAGCAGATTTTTAACAGTGTATGACACTGTCAATTCACCGTGCTATGGAGCATTCTCATTGGTCAGAAGAGAGATATTCTATAAAAATAGTGGAGTGACGTTGCAGTAAATGCTGTTGATTTTTAACAGTGAAGTCAATTAAAATCAATTTTCAGATTCGTTAAAATCGTTTGCTTTTGGCGAGGAAATGCACTGCTCGGCAAATCCCGCGTCGTTTTCAGCTTTTCACGCCAGTTATTCAAAACTATTTTAATTTTTTACATATCTAATAATGTAATTCCGCCGCTAATTTTCATTGATCCTTTATTATATACATGAGTAGTTTAATTCGTATTTTTTTCAAAAAATTCTGAGTATGCCCCCAATGGAGACCTTCCTTGTAAGTATAAAGGGATAAGGGGCTGGGGATAATCCCTCTTAAATTAAATAAATGGCTTTTTACGCAGAATTATCCGATTTGCTCCGAATTATCCGATTTGCTTCGAATTTTGGATATAGGCTCATTATGATAAAACGTATCTCTGATTAGTTAAGGGTGTTCTTAAATTAAAAAGGGCAACTTTGTGACACATGCTTTAATTTACTTTTATTCGGAAATGCATGAAAATAGCTGGTGTTATTATTCAGAAACTGTCTAATTGCACTCAATTTTCTGTTTTTTAAAAAACACAATAGATTTTTCATAACAAGCTTTCGAAGGTAGCACATTTCCCGACGAAAGCAGAAAAACCGGTCGAAAAGCAGGAGAAAAACGGGTGATCAGGTCATCGAAATAACTTAGAACTGGATAGGTAATTTAATTATCGCAAAATGAAAAAATAAGTTCGATTCGAAATCGCTTCCATTGTCAGGTATTCCAATTTTATAACTTTATGTTAAAAAATGAATTTGTAAATGTGTCAAAACGTTTTGTGCTTGTTGAGCGGAGCAGTTAAGAACACCCTTAAGGGGTTCTTTTGCTTATTATAAAGGGGGGAGCAAGCAGTTATCTCCCCCTCAAATTAGCTAAATCTGTTTTTATGCAGAATTATCTGATGTATTTCAAATTTTAAATATAGGCTCTTTCTGATATGGTGAATACCTGAATAGTTTTAAGACTTTATATAAAGTACTAAAGTACTTTGACTAAGTATAAAAGGTAGGGGGGATGGGGATAATCCCTCTTCAATAAAATAAATGGCTTTTTACGCAGAATTATCCGATTTGCTCCGAATTTTGGACATTGGTTCATTGTGATAAAACTTATCTCTGATTAGTTTAGGGGTTCTTTTGCTTATTATAAAGCTGGACAAGCAGTTATCTCGACATCAAATAAGATAAATCTGTTTTTATGCAGAATTATCCGATGTATTTCAAATTTTAAATATAGGTTCTTTCAGATGAGGTGAATTCTTGAATAGTTTTAAGGGTTTAATGGCTAAGTATAGAGGCAAAAACAGAGGATAAACCTCCTTAAATTAAATAAATAGCTTTTTATGCAGAATTATCCAATTTGCTTCAAATTTTGGATGTAGGTTCTTTATGATAAAGCGTATCCCTTATTCGTTACGAGGTTCTTTTGCTAAGTATAAATAGGGAAACGGACGATTATTCTCCCTCTCCCCTTAAATTAGACAAATTTTTTTTATGCATAACTATCCGATGTATTTCAAATTTTTTTATATAGGTTCTTTCTCATAAAGTGGATCTCTAATAAGTTTTGAGGGCTTAATGGCTAAGCATAGAGAGGGGGACTGGGGATAACCTCCCTTAAATTACATAAATAGCTTTTTACGCAAAATTATCTGATTTGCTTCAAATTTTGGATGTAGGTTCATTATGATAAGGCGTATAAGCTAATGAATATAGTTAAAATAGGGAGGGATGCAGCAGTCCATTCAAGGAACCCTTTTGGGGAAAGAAGCTTGCTTTCCCCATTCGACGGAGGCGGATGTCCGGTAGATATCGCGGGCGCACAGTCTCTTAGGAAATTTGTCGATCAGAAGATTTTCCAGTAAAGGTTTTCCGCAAAAATAGCCAAGTAATATAAAAAAGCGAGTTGAATGCAAATAACAAATAAAAACAAATTTTCTTTATTTTTTTATTTAATGATTGAAAATAATTATGTCAGAAAACATTATAACACATTTTTCCTTTTCCTTATAATGATAAATTTCTATTCATTTTGCATTTAAAACTGGTTTACAGTAGACTCCCTCAAATCCGCACAGCTTGGGACCCGAGGTTGTGCGGATTTTAGAATTTTGTGGATTTCTGGTCATTGCTTTGTTTACATTTTTTAAACAATAATTTGAGTGCAATTAATAGTGCAATCGGAACTATAATGAATGCTTACAATATAATAAAATATTAAAATAAGTAATAAACTAAAATAATAAAAATTTAGACATTTTTTTTAAATGATAAAAATACTAATAGCAAAGGTCAAGTTAATAATCAATGTGTATGATTAAATATTCATTATAAGGATTAGATGTATTTTTTCAAAATTATTCAACAGAACTTGCCTCATAAAAGTACATTACTAATTCACATTAAAATCATAAAATAAGGATTTTTTTCAAGTTTAGCTAGGCTTAATAACCAAAAAATCTTGACTAATGCATACATATATTTGGTAAGAAGATTGTCATTACCAGTGATATCAGCAATATCTTGAATTTTTTTCAAAAAAAATTATTCTTCCTTCATGAAAAAAACATAAAAGAGCATTATTAAGAAAATTACAAAATAAAAAATGTATGGAATTTATGCAAAATTAAAAAAAAATCAAATTTTGTCCCAATATCTGAACTGAAAGTTTCATTGTTTACATCCATAAAATATGTGCGGATTTTAGAGAGTTGTGGATTTCTGGTTTGCGGATTTGAGGGAGTCTACTGTATTTATTTATTTTTTTTATTTGTGAAAAAGGTAATATGCTAAATCCTTTGTTGTAATTGTCATTTTAATTTACGCCAAATACTTATCATTTAAAACTGGATTTTTACTAATTAATGTCCCATATTACACATTACAAAATATAATATAAAACATTTAAAAAATATATGTTAGAAAATTTTAATGTACAAACTATATTGTATGCCACGAACGAATGAGCTAGTGAATTCATTAATTTGTATTGTAGTAATAAAAATAATTTTTTTATTACTAGCTTATGTTAGCAATTAGAAAGTTAATTATTTAAAAACCTGTAGTTCTTGATAGATCTTCAGGTTTGAATGCTTAAAAATCAAATTTTAATTAAAGGAAAAAAATATTTTAAGAAAAACAGGATTTTCTTTGTTAGGATATTTATAGAATACTGCTATGCAGAAACATAAACCACAGTTTTTAAATGCAAATAGCTATTGAGGATATATAAATAAACCCTTAAAACTATTCGGGGATTCACTTTACGAGAAAGAACCAATAGCCAAAATTTGAAATACATCGGATAATTGTGCATAAAAAATAATTTTTCTAATTTAAGAGGAGAATAATCGCCGACACCCCTTTTTCAATTAGCAAAAGAACCCGTAACTAATCAGGGATAGCCCTATCTTAATGAACCCACATTCAAAATTTGACACAAACCGGATAATTTTGTGTAAAAAGCCATTTTTTAAATATAAGAGAGGTTATCCCCCATTTCCCTCCTATACTTAACCATTAAACTCCCAAAAATCTTCAGGCATTATATATTGTGACGACGTACTGACAATTTTAATTGTGGCAGAAGGTAGATAGCGAAGTCTTATTGTGAAAAGGTATGCAGGGGTGAAAGTATCTTCATTCAAAAGCTGAGAAGAATAGGTGCTATAGAGCTCATCAGTGTGACGTCACAGACAACTCAACCACGCATTTCCATGGTAACTGGGTCAATACAAACAGAGAGAGTTTAGAGTGTGATAGAGATGTACTATATACCATCAAAATGGCTTTCAATATGAAATCAGATATCGTTCAAAGGCTGAATCCATTGAACTGGGTGAAGTTTTAAAATCGATCCGTAAGTGTTTGGGACGAATTGTAACTTGTTTAAATCAGTTTCAGGGTTGAATGTTTAGCTTCACGATAAAACAACACATTTCATCTCTATCTTTTCTGAACTCTGTGGTTTGTTTTGACCCAATTTCTGGAGTTGTGACGTCACCACTGATGAGCTCTATTGACCTCAAAGGACATGCCTAGAAAATGATTGCACTGGTCTAGTGGCAATGAGATGAGGGGGACACTAGGATTATTGAGAATTGAGAGAGAAGGAAGGTAGTTGGAAGAGAGACATGTGCTGGTAATGTACAAGAAAGTGCATTGATGCAAGATGGCTTAGACGTGTAAGTGAAACGTAATATTGGAGCGTGGCTTCCATGGAATTGTAATGTCGTTTTAGATATTTTTTTAATTAATTGATCTATGGTTCTAATAAAGAACTTGAGGAGTTAAAAATGTATTATTGATGGACTTAACAAATAAACCAACTGAGTAAAGAGAAACTCAGGCCGCGACACCACAATACTCTATATAAGCCTTATCAGAAAGAACCTATATCCAAAATTTGACACACATTGGATAATTCTGCTTAAAAACCCATTCATCTTATTAAGGGCGGAGTGGAAGGGGGGGGGGGTTATCGTCCGTTCCCAAAACTAATCAGGCAAACATATGTTCAGTATGAACGTATATCCAAAAATTGAACCAAAACAGCTAATTCAGCATGAAAAACCCATTTACCTAAATTAAGAGCCTCCTCCCGGACCTTCCTTTCAAACTTAACCAATAAATCCCCAAAATCAATTCCTTGTAAGTTTTTTCCAGTAACATTTTACCTTGTCCCTTTTTTCCCGGTAAATTTTTTTCCGTGTCACTTTTTTCCGCTTTTGTAGTTTTATGTCATTTTTTTCCCGATAACCTTTTTTCCGGTCACTTCTTTTCCTAGATTCAGGCAAGTAGATATCATGCAACTCTATCCCCCCCCCCCCCAGAGCCGAATTCTGTCTGCGCCACTGCGTCTTTTATTTTCCCAATTGAAATGGGGTTTGTAGCATTTTGTTCAGAATAAAATGCGCTAAATGTACGGTGGTAGAATAATTTTGAAAAATAAATTTTTACAGATGAAATTTTAGCACAAAATTTAAGATTTTTTTCAAAATCTTTCCGTTTGCACGAGGAAATTTTTCATGCAAAGAAAACTGTCAACCTTACACAATTTTTTCTACAAATAGGTCAAAAGAGCGTGTACTCATACACCAAGTCCCAGATCTGGGAGTTGATTTCTCTTTGCGAAAAAAATTCCGAAATTCGTCAAAAATTTCAAAAATCGCACTTTTAAGGCTTTGATATCTCTGGTGGGGCATGAGATAAAAATCTAAAATTCTGGCTTTTGATAGCATTGTGTAGTAGTGTTATGTACAAAAAATTTCAAGGAGATTTGACCACAACCTGAGATATGACATGGACACTATATGAAAACAATACTGCCAAACTATTGTAACCTACCATGTAATTGTTCATACCTCCAAAATTTTAAATTAATGATTTATGGTACAAAGTTAAATGTTAATTACAAATATCTTCTTCAGATGCTTCTGTGTGATTTAAACAATTCAGAATGTATGCTAAGCCAATACACTATTTGTCCAGATGAACAAACCTACTAGAAATGCTATTGCAACAATTTTACTCGGAACACATTTCAGAAAAAGTAAATTAGAGACAATGGGTTGCAACTGATAGAGTTGACATTGTTTCAGTTATTAAACCTAGAGAATTTCATTCAAGTTAACAATGGATGACAAGATTTGGGTGGCTTCAAATAAAATTTTCAAAAAGAACAGCCTGATGGACTGACAACAGTAACTGGTCGAACTCATAACATCTCTCGTAAATAGTGTTAAGCTCTTTGTTGAGCATATGTAGTATCTTTGTAAATTAAACATTTATTAATAAACTGCTTTCAACAAACGATATTTTCTGTGTAAATATTGTAATAAAAGAGACTAATCTCATTTCTCCTAATCTATTCGTAATAGCATTTCTTAACATTTTTTAATCACCGTATCTCAGCTTATAGTCAAATCTCCTTCTTGAAATTTTTTTTGCATAACACTATCATAAAATACTATCAAATGCCAGAATTCCAGATTTTTATCTCGCGCCACACAAGAGATATCAAACTTTAATGTGAGGAAATAGCTGCACACGATGAAACAAAGATGGCCACCATGCTCAAACGAAAAATATTAAAACTAAAATAACAGTCATTTTGAACTTCCCTCATATTAGGGTTGTTGTACAAAAAAATTTCAGATTTATTTAAAAACGGTCAATCAACCAAAATATTTTCGGGGCCATTGAAATGAACGAATAGCATTTCTAGTAGGTTTTGTTCATCTGGACAAATAGTGCATTGACTTAGCATACAATCTGAATTATTTAAATCACAGAATTTAAAAATGATCTTTGTAACTTTGCATCATCAACAATTAGTATAACATTTTGTAGGTATAAACAAACACATAGTAGGTTACAATAAGTTAGAAGTATATTGTTTTCACATATTGACCATGCAATATCTCAGCTTGTAGTCAAATCTCCTTCTTGAAATTTTTTTTGCATAACACTACTGTAAAATATTATCAAAGGCCAAAATTTCAGATTTTTATCTTGTGCCCCACCAGAGATATCAAAGCCTAAAAAGTGCAATTTTTGAAATTTTTGACGAATTTCGGAATTTTTTTCGCAAAGAGAAATCAACTCTCAGATCTGGGACTTGGTGTATGAGTACACGCACTTTTGACCTATTTGTAGAAAAAATTGTGTAAGGTTGACAGTATTCCTTGCATGAAAAATTTCCTCTTGCAAACGGATAGATTTTGGAAAAAATCTTAAATTTTGTGCTAAAATTTCACCAGTAAAAATTTATTTTTCAAAATTATTCCACCACCGTACATTTAGCGCATTTTATTCTAAACAAAATGCTGCAAACCCCATTTCAATTGGGAAAATAAAAGACGAGATATTTATAATTTTGTGTATCCTAGTATCTGGGAAAATCGCTGCACACGATGAAACAAAGATGGCCGCCATTCACAAACAAAAAATAGTAAAATTAAAATAACGGTCATTTTGAACTTCCATCATGTTAGGGTTGTTGTACAAAAAATTTCAGATTTTTCAAAAATGGTCGAGCGACCCAAAAAATATTTTTTGGACCACTTGAAATGGATTGACCCATAAGCATCTTTACTTTGAGGTATTTACAAACTTTATTACAGTTATTAGTGCACTTTTTTGTAGTGTGCTGTGGAAAAACACACGAGGGGGGGGGGCAGAATTTTTTTTGGGGTGGGTGGGGGTGGGAGAAAGGAGATATTTATTCTTATTAGATATCAACGAATATGCTTTTCTTCAAATCACAATTTATGCTTCTCACACTTTCTCGCTCACATACAAATATATTTGTATGAGAGGGGGGAGGGGGGGCATAAATGATTGTACTTTAATGATTATTTAGATTATTTTTCATGTATGACCAACGGGCCTGGCATTTTTTTAAATTAATATTTTTAAAAATAAATATTCTTTTAAATAAATATCTTTAAAAATAAATATTTTTTTTAATAAATTTTTTTTAAATATTTCACAATTAGCAAGCTCGGGGTACAAAGAGAGGATAGGATGAAAATTTCAGTAATAGGGTATAAGTTATATGATTAATTATTTTTGCGACTACGGAACAATAAATTGAAAAGATTTTTTTAATGTAAAGATTTAAAAAAAGTAAACTCCTTTGTATTTCGGAAAGGGGGGCTAAGCGGGGGAAAGCGTAAGTTTGGAATGTTAGGAAGTAATCTTAATCATTATTTATTTATTCTTATTAGTGAGCAACAAATATTACAATTTTCTTTCCAAATAAATAATTTTAAAGTTTCAAAATTCATTATGCTGGTGGGGGGAGGGGGGGTGCAAGGGAGAAGGAAATTTTTAACTATAAAGGGGATGATTAAAAAAATCAATATATTTGTATTGTTATTTTTGATTATTTTTTGTCACTGGAGAGAGGAAAAAAATAGTAGAAAAGAAATTTTTTTAATAAAATAATATTTTTAACTTATTTGCATGCTGGGAGGGGGAGGAGCTAAGAATGGAAGCGTACACATTTAGGATAAGCTGGAGATAATCTAGATTATTTATTTATTTATTGAGATAAGTCAGAAATAAATGCGGCAAATTTAATTTAAATAAAATTAAAGAGTTTTAAAAATATGAAACTGTATATGATGAGAGGGGGGTGGCGAAGAACGGAAAGTATAATTTTTGACAGGAGGAACTTAATTTACTTTATTCATTATTGATTTATTATCAGTAGAAAGTCACAAACGGAACAGAATTTTTAAACTATAGAGATTAACAATAAATGTTTAATTTTTTTTTATATATCGAGGAGGGCAGTGGGAGGAATGAAACATTGGAAAAATATTAAGCATAGCCAGACAATACTATTTTTCCAAAAATAATCGTGATTGGACGAAAAAGTCATTATGTCGGGAGGGTTGCTAAGGATTTAAACGCCGACAAACAAGGAACGGCGAAGTTTCTGCCACCCAAACAGTGAAAATGACAGTTTACTTGCAACCGTGCCCGTGCTCTATTGGTTTTAGTTCTGTTGTTGTTCTGTTCGTGCAACATTTAAATGTTCGTGCGACAGTTAAAATAATGTTGTAATCGATTATTTCTTTATTCAGCGTCATCCCATTATGAAAGGATTTAATAAGGAAAAGGCAGCTGACGTCATTGTGGGCAAAATTACTGTGGATCCACAGTAATTAATGGCCCGTCTTTAATACCCTCTTGATATCTTAGGTAAGTTTTTCAGTGTGAACAGGCATCCAATTCCGGGAAGGTCCACTTCAAACACGGCGATCTTATGTTTGTAACAATAACCTAAGATACCTAGACACCACACCGGCAACCTTTTCTTAGGCCGACATCTTTGCCTTCCGTCACGTGAAGGAGGGCAGATTTAGCGCGCCAAACAGGTTTTTCTCCCTCCGAAACTCATATTATTATGTTTGTAATGGGTTGACCGCACTTCTGCTTTTCTCTTTGTGAAATCTGAAAGATGCCAATAAAGCGATCACTGTCAAAAAACGGCATCGTTTCGCCATGGATGTTGGATTCGAAACCATGCCAAGAGAATAATGGGATGTGGCGTCAACGTATATATTAGAAAGTCAATGATTTGTAATGTGAACACTGAACAGGGTATAAGACTCCTACTGTATACATGAAATCAAGGCGATCTGATTGGTCTGATTAGTCTGCGATTAAAAACTGTTGTATGATTGGTCAACGTCGCCATGATGATTCCTGTATTGATCGCTAAAGCAAAAATGTAGTAGGTAGATTGGTTGAAAGAAGCATTTGTTTGCTAACATACCCTTTCCTTATACGACATACGACGAGCGTTAAAAATAGGACTCTTTCAAGAGAACAACACAACAACAATAAAAGGATTATTTCTTTTTTAAGAGTCCTGTCCCCAGTGGCGGATCCAAGGGGGGGGGTCATGGGGGTCATGAACCCCCCTGGAGCTCTTCAAAGAGTGATGCACAGTGTAAGTAAAAAGTGCTAAAACAAGAACGCAAAATAACGTCTAATCGAAAGAATTTGCGCTTTTTTCTAAACTAATCAAGAAAATTCGGGAATTTTCCGCGCCTGATCGACATAATTCACAATTTTTCCGCACCCGATCGGTGAAATTCGCGATTTTTGCGAAGCCGATCCACGAAATTCACAATTTTTCGATGCCTAATCGACGAAATTCACGATTTTTTCTGGTGCGTTGAGATTTTTTCCACGAATGGTCTGCGAAATTTGCGATTTTTCTTCACTTGGTTGAAAAAATTCACGATTTTCCCGGCCTAATCCACAAAATTAGCACATTTTTCCGTTCTTGTTCGATGAAATGCGAACTTTTCCGAACATGAACTTCGTCAGTCAAATACGCTTTTCTTAATTGACTGATGGAATATCTGCTTTTTTTCCCGCCGTAAATTGATGAAATCCGTGATTTTTTTCTCGCGATAAACTGACGAAACTCACGATTGTTCCGCAGCCACTCAGATTTTTTTAATTTTTCCGTGCATCATCGACAAAATTAGCGGTTTTTCCGCACCCCATCAAAAAATTCGCGAGTTTTTTGTACTCGATCGCTCGAATTCGTGTTTTTTACGAAGGCGATCGACCGTATTCGGGATAATTTCTTTCCCTATCGATGGAATTGTCAATTTTTGTTCGCCGTATCAACGTAATTCGCGATTTTTTTCATTCCCGATCGACTATATTTGTGCTTTTTATGAAACTGATCGACCATATTTGGGACTTTTTCGTTCCCGATCGACAAAATTCCCGCTTTTTACGAAAGCGATCGACCATATTCGGGATTTTTCTGTGCCCAAATGACGAGATTCGCGCCTTTTTCCGTTCTTGTCCATGAAATACGCATTTTTCCGTACCGAACAATAAAATTCTCGATTCTTAACTGACTGATGAAATCTGCATTTTTTTTCCCTGCCGTAAATTGATGAAATCTGATTTTTTTTTTTTCTCGCGATAAACTGATGAAACTCGCTATTGTTCTGCAGCCGCTCAAAATAATTTTCGATTTTTCCGCGCATCATCGACAAAGTCTTCGATGAAATCTGCATTTTTTTCCCTGCCGTAAATTGATGAAACCTGATTTTTTTTTCTCGCGATAAACTGATGAAACTCGCTATTGTTCTGCAGCCGCTCAAAATAATTTTCGATTTTTCCGCGCATCATCGACAAAGTCTTCGATTTTTCCATGCCCTATCAACGAAATTAGCGACTTTTTCGTTCAGAATCGACAAAATTCGCGACTTTTTCGTGCCCAGTCTCCCGAATCGTTCTTTTTACGAAGAGAATCGACTTACATTCGCGATAATTTCTTTCCCGATTCACGAAATTGGCAATTTTTGCATTCCATATCAACTCGAAATTGACAATTTTTTTATTCCCAATCAATAAAATTCGCGATTTTCCCCTTCCCGATCGAATAAATTCGCGCTTTTTACGAAGTGATCGAGAAAATTGGGGATTTTCCGTGCCCTATTAACGAAATTTCGATTTTTTTGTACCAGATATACAAAATGCGCGATTTTTTGTGCTCGATCGACAAAATTTGCGATTTTTCAGAGACATACAGACAAAATTCGAGATTTTTCGAAGGCCGATAGACAAAACTGGCGATTTTCCAATGTCCAGTTGACGATATTTTCGATTTTTCAGCGCCCGATCAACGAAATTCGCTTTGTTTTCGCGCGGTAAACAGACAAAACAGGCGACTTTTCCGCAACCTATGAACAAAATTTGCAATTTTTTCAAGTATTATAAAAAAAATTAAATTTTTTTTCCTTGCCCGATAAACGAAATCTTGGATTTTTCGCGTCCGATCGACAAAGTTCGTGATTTTTCCGTGCCTAATCGACAAAATTCACAATTTTTTTCATGCCCGATTGGCGAAATTTGCTACTTTTTATCGTAATTCCGTTTTCACAAGATTTACTGTATTTTAAAATTGTTTCATTAAATCATTTGACAAAAGTTGTGACCCCCCCCCCTGGAGGTTGGGCTGGATCCGCCCTTGCCTGTCCCTGCCCGCGAAGATATTCGCGAGCTATTGCTATTCCTATGGAGAGGCATTTTTCTAATTACTCTTACGCATTTTGATATTTTTAAGTAATTGTTTTGCATTGAATAGCTGAGGTTTCTCTCAAGATCGCTCCTTGATTACTTTTTCGATTTTGGTCGCAGGTGTTTTCTATAAAGTTACTTTCACTTTCTGAACCGATTTTGAAAAGGAAAGTAACTTTATAGAAAATACCATGGAACTAAGAATTATAAGGAATTACACGAAGCCTGTTTACCATTAGAAGCAGGGAGAGAGTCGATGCCACTAGATTTCTGTGAGGTTCACCCATATCCCAGCATTCCGGGAGCATGGCAATAGTTTGGCGTGCTTTATCACGACGGGTTATAAGTGACGGATGCTGCTACAGCGAGAGGTAAAACCGATAAAACACATGCCAAGTTATCGCCAATCGCCAATACCAGTCGGATTGGCGGCAGTTTCAGGGTCACACCTATCCCAGATTTCTCGGCTTTCTTCGGAGCTGATCCGTTGACCGGTAATCTTTCCTTATCTTTCTTAGTTCCATGGAAAATACCTGCGACCAAAATCGAAAAAGTAATCAAGGAGCGATCTTGAGAGAAACCTCAGCTATACAGTGCAAAAAAATAAATAAAAATAAAAACGTCAAAATGCGAAAGAGTTATTAGAAAAATGCCTCCCCATAGGAATAGCATTAGCTCGTGAGTGTCTTTGCATATATAACTCAATCATTTTAGGGGGGGAGAGGGGTCTGGCACATAATATCGTAAGATATCTCGGGGGGAGGGAGGGGGTATTTGTTTTTTGATATCGATATTATTTTCGATTTAATCAAAATTTTCTTTTTTTTACTTGTAACATGCTTTTCGGTTCAAAATAGCATGTTATCGCTTTTTTATTCGATTATCTATTTTATGAAAATAACAAATTTTTTATTAGAATCATTAAATTATAATAACAGTATTTAATTCTAAAATATGGAATACCCCCAATTATTGACATTCCTATTCTTCTTCATACGTGTATGTAATCACTGTTCGAGAAATCATATGTGAAGTACATATGAAGTGAAGCTTGTGTTTACTGATAAATGAAAGAGAAAGAAAAATAATGTTGTCCAATTATGTTGTTGATAAGAATTTGTCCCCGAACCCTTCCTCTGTTCGGGGTAAGTGCAACAGGACTTTAATACTGTCAGTGTTGAATTCAGACACTTTTCTCCGGGAGGGACATTACAGAGTTCCTGGAGGGAATTGCACTTTCTGACCATCAATAACCCAAAATCTTAAATTTTCTGGGGGTGGGGAGACATTTTATTGCTCCGGGGGGAAATCCCCGGGCCACTCCCTTGATTCAACTCTGATTACTGTTGAAAGCATTATGTAACAAAAAACTGTTATAAAATAGTTTTAAATAGTAACTATAAGGCAGTTTCATAAGACGTCACAAATCGACCATTGGAGGTCAAACAATCGTTGTGATTGGTAGCTGAGGGGATTATGGGTGTGGCAGGAGGTGGATCGCCAGCATTTGGTTGGTGGATGAAAAGTAAATCAGCTGATTGCAACTGCCCTATTGCTTTTAAGTGTTATTTGATTTAAAATGATATTTTATTGAATTCTCTTCATTTGTATCAATAAAATATGCGAAAATGTTTTTATATGACTCCAAATAAAAGAAATAAATTCTAAAAATCAAATTTTTTTTTCAATTTTGATAACGATATCTTTACCGAAGGAGAGGGGGGTCAAGGGATGTTAACATATGATATCGGAAGGGGGGGAGGGGGTTAAAAATTTCAAAAAAGTTGATAACGTCATATTTGTACAGCTCCTAAAGTGCTATTACACGAGGGGTCAAAGTCGCCTCAAATTCCAGGCGTCTCCATGTTATCCAATGGCTCACGGGGAGGCGCTCGGAAAGCAAGCAACTATTTTGTATAGAAGCGTCTTTGACGCCTGAAACGAAGCGAGTCGCCAGCAACAACTAATCAAATGTTTGCTCGAACACCCAATGAAATGCTTAGAAAACGAAAAAACGCAGACGATTTTTGTCGCTTAAAATTTTTATGTGTAATAGCACTTTTAGTTTTTCTCAACTGACCCATTTAAATTTTGATTCCTTGTTCCATTCCCAAGAGTATAATAGTAATGTCTCTGAGTAAACTTGAAGAATTTCACAGCCTTCTTATATAAATAGACTCTACATTCCGTTGTTCTTTCGGCCAGATTTTAAATCCAACATCTTTCCCTTTCAGAGCCAAAAGGGTGCCGCTTCTTGGCAGCGATCCTTTTATTGGCAACTTTCAAATTTCATTCTCGCAATTCGGCGGGAATGTGGAGAGAGATTCCGAGGAGATTTTGTTAGGAGATAAACCGGTTTGGCATGCTAAATCCACAGATTAAGTATTTACACAATGTCATACTTAATCTGTGTTTTAATGTAATCTGTTTTAATGTAATACTAATTTGTTTCTAAAGTTGCCCTCCGACACGTGACGGAAGGCAAACATCACAGACTTCTCATAAGTAGACTCCACATTGGCAATCTTTTCTTGACGCCGGAATGTTTGCCTTCCGTCACTTGACGGAGGGCAGATTTAGCGCGCTAAACCGGTTTTTCTCCCGCCAAAATCTCTCCGGAATCTTTCTCCGCTTCTATGTTTACATTTATTTTACTGCGAGAATGAAATTTGAATCTTGCCAGTAAAGGGATCACCGCCAAACAACGGCACCCTTTTGGCGATGAAAGCAAAAAATATTGGATGAAAAACTATTGACCAGTAAGAAACACACAGACTTCTCATAAGTAAATTCCCAATCGGTAACCTTTTCTTGACGCCGGGATGTTTGCCTTCCGTCACGTGACGAAGGGCAGATTTAGCGCGCCAAACCGGTTTTTCTCCCGCCGAAATCGTTTCGGAATCTTTCTCCACTTCTATGTTTACATTTATTTTATTGTGAGAATGAAATCTGAATCTTGCCAATAAAGGGATCGCCGTCAAACTACAATTGAATAACCTTACATATAATTATCTTTTACAAACATGTTTTCCTAAATATATTTGAACTTAAAAAATGTAGAATTTAATGCAGTAAAAAAATTAACAAATCCCGCTCATTTTCAGCAATTCGTCTGAATTATTTTGTAATCGCTGTACATGGTCTATAGAATTTGTATACTAAATGTAGTACGCAAAAATTAAGTTAAATTTAATAAACATGTACAGTATCTGGCAACTCAATTTTAACAATCATCCCTAATAGAAAATACTTCATTTACAGTATACAATGTTAAAAATTTTGCTCTAGTTTGAACCAAATTTTGGTGCTCAGTAGCTGTCACCATAAGATGGTGAAATCCCGTACCAACATTTGAAGCTTCCTATTTCAACGTCGTCCCAACTATTGGAACTATGCTTCATCAGGAGCTCCAAATACTGGTTCAAAATTTTACCATCTTACAATGGCAGTTATTGAGCACCAAAATTTGGTTCAAACTAGGACAAGACTTTTAACAGAGTAGTATTCAGTATTCAATGTCTTTTATGTGTTCCTATAATGAAATAAAATGCAACAAACATCACATCCTAATTTAAGCATCTTGTAGTAAATCTCAATAATGTATATGAATTTCATCTTGTTTGAATTATTGAAACATAATTAAAATATAATGTATACGCAATTTGTCCCGTAGGCTATAATAAAATGGAGCTTCTTTCTGTGATCCTGTAAATGAATAATAAATTCTTTGTACCCTCCTCAGAAAGAATGTTTTATTGCATGTCATAAATTCATATCAATTTCACTATGTTTGTAATTGAGAAAAATCATTAAAAATACGCTGCAAGTGATTTTTTTTCGTTGTCACTAATATAACGGAATATTTCAATTTCTTTGTACATATACTATAAGTTCTAGACATATAACATTCTGTAGAAATCATCATCTACTGCGCCTTAATAAGGTGCGTAAATTTCATTATGTTTAAATTTGTTTATCATCATTAAAATAAATTGCAGATGATTTTTCCCACATAAACAATAACATAACAAAATACTTTTGAATTCCCATGTAAGTGACATATAAATCATTACATGCATCATCTTCATTGCCAAACATGTCATAAGTTTCAACAACATATTTCACTTATGTAACATTCCGAGTGTTTTTACGCTTGTTACTTACGCTTGATTTGACTATTACTGTAATAAATCATGGTATGACGGAAATCTAAACAATAGGTGCAAAATACAGTTTTAGGTGGGTTTTTTTCCCTCTTTGCAGATACAATTGCATGGTATTTTTAGAGGAACCAACAAAATTTTCCGCTTAAATCAGGATTTCGTTATAGCAATGTATTAGAAAATAAATTTGCTGAATAGCAAATTTTTAAAAAATGCTATATTTTGCCTTACAGTTTCATTATTTTTACTTTTACATTATGATAAAGAATGATAAATTTTCGCGATTCCTTATCTTTGTAAATACATCTTTATATAACTAGGGGCGATCAAATGAAAATGTACGAAACTCCCTAACTACCAAACCGATTGAAATCTGTATATGCCCCTTTGGAATAAAGTAGTAAGACATCGAGAGATGCGATTGGAGTATCCGGTGTAGTTGTGAGCATGCGTGGTTGCCCGTGCATGAAGGGGGAGAGAAGCAGACAACAAGTGAGTTCCGTCCAACTGACGCGGCAGTGCCTGTGAAGACATCATGGCCATCCCATTGCAAAATCCGATGATTAAAGAGCAGCTAGATGCTATTAGATTTTTTGCTGCGTCAGACTTTGATCAGACATCTTGCTGCTTTTTAATCATCGGATTTTGCAATGGGATGGCCATGATGTCTTCACAGGCACTGCCGCGTCAGTTGGACGGAACTCACTTGTTGTCTGCTTCTCTCCCCCTTCATGCACGAGCAACCACGCATGTTCACAACTACACCGGATACTCCAATCGCATCTCTCGATGTCTCACTATTTTATTCAAAAGGGGCATATTCAGATATCAATCGGTTTGGTAGTTAATTTTTTAACTACCTAACTTTTTGGTAGTTAGAAAATTTCGTACCTTTTCATTTGATCGCCCCTAGTACATTAAATTCAGTGGCGGATCTAAGGGGGGGGGGGCGATGAAGCGATCGCCCCCTCCTTGAGACCAAGAAAGACTATGCAAAAGATTTTAGATGTCCACACGGAAAACGGGTCGTACTTAAGATCGAGACCAGCGCGACCCGCCCCGACTCTTAAACCCGGTCAGGTTTTCAAACTTTCAAAAACGGATCTGGATCTTACTTTTTTCTTCAGAGCTGGATTGAATCGCACTTTTTTTCTTCCGAGTCGTGCCTGGCGTGGACTTCGTTCTTCTAAAAGTAAGTAAAGGCCAAAATTTCTAGACCCATGGTCCAAAATCAATTCAATTTAAACGTATCCAAGCTCACTAAAAGAAGAAAAATATATATTATCCACCCAGCAAAGAAAGAAACGGTGGGCCATCAGCTAGAAAATGATGGCAGCCAGCAGTGCCATCAGCGGTAAAGTGCAATGATGCCATTACTTAAACCGGTACTAAAGTGTCCGTACGAAATGTAGGTGGCCCATCAGTGATGGCCAACAGCAAGCCAGCATTGGTATGCCATCACATTACTTCAATCCATCAGTTTTCCTGCAGTGCTAGCACCTATCCTACAGCTGTTCCTTTGCTGGGCCAGCATTTTTAATCCAGCACCATCACATATCCTACAGTGTTTATACAGTGGTACACCGTCAGATTGCTTATTTTTTATTATGAGCCGACAGCTACCCTACAGTGTTTATAAAGCGGTAGATTATCATACAGTGTGTGTGCTGCTGGACCTTTGCTGTACCAACAGTTTTTAATCAGTATTAGCTTCTAACCTACTGCTGGTTCTTTGCTGGGCAAACCGATAACCTGACCCAAAACAGACCAAAAATCTAAAATAAAACAAAATCAATCCATAGCTGAAGGTAATTACGAAAAGTATCCCATATGTTATTACTTTTGAATAGAGGACGAATTCCACGCTCTCAATATGTTCGGTATTCAGATGTTCTATTATATAAATAAAGGTTTCCGTTATTCGGAGATCTCCGTCATAGATCTTTCACTATATATAATGTTTTTATAGGAAAAATATTTAGACTTTTTTCTGAAAAACTGAATTAACCCAGAGGCGTTGCGATGAGGGATTATAAGGAGGAGCTTCCTCCCCCCCCCCCCCTGAACTTGAGAAATTTGAGGTTCAAGTTGGAAAATTCTAGATTTTTGAAATACCTTTTTCTTGTTTAAAATAGTAAAAAAAAAAAAAAGAACTTTTTATTGTTTTGCTGATTACATTATAATCACTTCATATCGCACATTGCATGCATCATTTCACTTAGAAAATAGAGAAATTTGTTTCATGTTGGGAAAATTTTGAATCCTCCGCTCCGAAAAATATCTGTAATTACGTCCCTGAGTAACCCGAATGCGACTCTCAAGTGTTAAACCCAGGGGTGTAGTCGAAAAATTAACAGACGATATACTCTCTAAGAAGAGGATATACGCTCAATGCTGAGGGTGTATCCCCTAGAGTATCTATAACATAGCTTTCTTGGTAAACAGAGGGTATACGGTGTTCATTTAAAAAGTCCATGGGGGTATGCGGCATATACCACCATATACCCTCTACTACATCCCTGGTTAAACCCAATCCGGAACAAATCCGAACTCGAAATAGTGTAGCCCAAACCCGGTCCGCACAAAAAGTATAAATCTGTCCGACCCACAACAAAAAAGTTAAAATAAAACCGATCCGCAGTAAAAGAAATCTACCCCTACCTGAACTTTCTATTCAACCCGATTCCGACTCTCAGATGTGAAACCCAATCCGGAACGGATCCGAACTTGAAATAATGTAAGTCAACCTGATTCAAATTAGGCCCATAGAAAAAAAAATCAACCTGATCCGAACAACAGTAAAAAAGTAGAAATAAACCCAACCCGCACTGAAAAACATTACCTCCGACCCCGAGCGTCCAAATTTTTACATCGCTTCCCCTGGAGGGTTCTCTAGATTCGCCCTTGCTATAAATAGTATCAGAGAAAAGGGTCCTTCTAAGAACAGCACTTAAAATAATTTCATTTTTCAAATATCTTTCAATTTCTTTTTCAATTATAAATAATTTTTGGTTTTGGCCCCTGAGAGTATAGTATTGTTCAGACCCGAACCCGGAAATTTCATTAGAAGTTAAGCCAAAACCCGTCCAAAAGTTTTTCGTTGACCTCGTTGTCGAAACCCAAAATGAAGAAAAATTAATCCACAAAATATAGTTGACATTTATATCTTTAATATCAATTTTATCTTTTATATAGAAAAAGTAAACTTCTAATATAAACTCTTTAATATTCAAGTAATTGTATAGATCCTCTAAACAACGGAAGCAGCATAATATTTAAAAAAAATAGTTGTCTAAATTTTTGAAAAGCGCTTGCTAAATAGAGGTGTCTACGATTCGGGAGAATCAACATGAAGATTTTAATGTACATGCTATCTCTTACAAACAGCAGTTTTCAATGTAAAAGCTTGAAAATATTCATAAATAATTATTTGGAACTGTCTGTTATGGATCTTTTACTGTACAGTCGAGTCTCTCTATAACGAAACTCTATACATCGAATTTTTCTATATAACGAAGTTTTTATAGGAACGGTCCCCTTTCCCCATAATCACATTAAAAACAATCTCTAAACAGCGAAATACTTATCTCCATATAACAAATTTTCTCTTAAAATGTTCTTTATTCAGTTTTAAAAAAGCTTCAAAATCACATAGAATTAATTTTTCATCACATTTTCCAGATTTATCGTTCAATGCTGAGTTTTTATACCACTTCTACTTTGAATCTCCTTGTTTTTTTAGTCCAACGAATACATTCCTCCCGTCTCTCACGCAAACTTCACAACATCCATCTCGAAACAGTATCAGTTAGATTGTTACACATATAAGAGTGGTATCAATGGTGGTAATTGAAGTTAGTGTTGATTTCAGGGTGGCTCATGGAGACATTCACCCTCCGAGCAATGACATGCCCCCGGAAGATTCCACATGTTGAGTTTTCAATGATAGAAAAAGGCAAATTCAACCTTTCTACCGGAGAAAAGTATCTCTAATTCAACACTGATAAAAATTTAAATTGAATGAAATCGAAGAACATTCAGAAGGTTAAATTTAGAAAAATAAACACTCTTTTATTCAAACACAACTTTCCATCGTCGAATTATTTCGTGATATTCACTGCCAGTAAGTTCCTCAGATCCACTGGCATATCATGTGATAGGTTTTCCCACAAAAAAACTGGAAGGAAAGAAAGCGCAAGGAACGCTATTGGCCGAATGGAAAATTCTTCATTCTTTGCTAAAATATCAACATTTTTATGAGAATGTAACAATTTTGAAATCAAAACAACAATAATTTACAGATTTCTTTGCCTAAAATAAAAGTAAGTTTTGATTATGTGATTTACATTAAGCTTTCAAATAAATGTCTGTTCTCTTTATTGAAATTGTTTAAATAATTAAGAAATAGAATATTAGGTTAATATTTATAGTTAAACATTTCAAATTCTTAATAAACACATCAAAAATAATATTTGTTCAAAATTTTCACATTAAATAGGAATTTTATACTAACTTTAGCGTCATTTTCTATGCAATGAATTTTTTACTGGAACAATGGATTTCGTTATATAGAGATTCGACTGTATATAGTTTTCATCGAGCAACATATTTAGACATTCATTTGAAAAATCAGGTCGACTTGACTCCTTCTTGCAAGACTAAAAACCCAATCTGAAACCGATTCCGAATCCGAAATAACGTAGATAAATTTGACCCGAAAGCAGCGCGTAGCTAAAAAGTAGAAATGACTCGACCTGCAATAAATTTGTAAAAATCATCCCGACCAGTAGCAAAAAAGTAGATGTCAACCGGATCCTAACTCAAACAGCAGCAACAAAATAGTAGTCAACTCGACCCACGATAAAAAAGTAGAATTAGAAATCAACAAAACCCAAACCCGACCATTAGCAACAGAGTACAAGTGAACCAGACACAAACCCGACCCGACTCACAAAAAAAAAAAAAAAAAAAAAAAAAAAAAAAAAAATAGCCGCGAACCATTCCATAATGAAAAAAAAATAGTCCTGATCCGAGCTGCGGCTCCGTTTGGAACCTCCAAATTTCTGAAATCACCCCCTCCCCCTTGAGGATTCTCCAGATCCACTCTTGATTAAAATAAAATGTGTTACACAGGATAACTTTCCGACTTTTAGCGTCTGTTAAAAGTGTATTCTTTCCCTTAAAAGTAATAAATATTAAAAAAAAATGTACTTAAAGTTTCACACAAGTTGATCCACAATTTTAAAGTTACCACTATTTAAAACTTTCTAACTTTAAGTTCTGCTTATTTTTTATAAAAACTGTTTTCGAATTTAAAACGCTTAAATTGTCAGGTATTATAC
This sequence comes from Maratus speculifer, assembly GCA_964019185.1. Lineage (NCBI taxonomy): Eukaryota > Metazoa > Arthropoda > Arachnida > Araneae > Salticidae > Maratus > Maratus speculifer. The sequence continues at coordinate 145,941,984 of OZ025293.1, forward strand.
TCATGTATAAAAATAGGAGACCTTCACAGTTTCCTGATCAAGCAGGCCATAAACATGTACTAGCAAAATTTGATTTTGTAATTTCATTATTTGTTCGTTGTTTTATCTGAAAAAATACGTAAAAAAGAACGCTTTTACTTTTTATTTTTGTTTTACTTATTAAAACAGGGCTGAAGTCGGGGCGCCTAGTACCGTAAAGAACCAAAAATAAACTCTCCTTCCCTCTCATATATTTTGCAAGCTGTATAAATCCTTGGAAATTTGTAAATTCCAAATATATCCCTTTGCCTTTCTAATGCTATACCTATCTGTTTCACAAAAGTTCAAGTTATAAGCATCCCTTAAAACTATCAGAATTTCCTGTCTGCTAAAAGGGAGCTTACTGCCGGTACTATAATTTGTGTTAATTCTACCTTCTTTTTTATGGACTTGAAAAAAAAAAGTATATATGTTTATATATATACAAACGAAAGGCATAATTTCGTTCTTTGGAAATTAGCTAAAACTTAAAAATAGCATTAAATTTATAAAAATAAAGAATCTGACATCGTTAATTTTTTTCAAGACTATTTTTGTTAAAATTTAACAATAATCGTAGAAAAAAAATCCAAAGTTTGAATAGGAAAAGTTTTTTTTAACACATTACTATAATCCAATCAAAGAAAGGAAAGTCAACAAATAAAAGCAGTTGCTTACATTTGCTAAAACGGATCGGTGTTAACCAATCAGATTTTCAAAAGGGCGCGGTTTCATATTCCAAGTGGAAGCAGGCCCATAACCATACAGGGGCAGGTGAGGCTGAACCCCTCTATTGACCTCTAGAGCCCCCTCTAACGATTTCCTTACATTTCTATTTTTTTAACAAAATGCATATTTTAACTTTCCTCCAAAAAAGAAAAAATAACTAGTAAGAACATTTTTTAGATATTTTAACTGCCTTGAATGCAATGGGAATGCACCAAAAATTTTGTATTCGAAACCCTATTAGATTAGTTGTTTTGTGTTATCTTGCTAGCGGTATAATACAATTCGTGAAACGCATTTTAAAGGAACACTTCTTTCCGCTGAAAAAGTCCAGATGCACTAACAAGCCACCACATGTGTTAGTACATTGTTACATTTCAAAGCAACGATCTTACACAGGATGAATGGAAACGGACACATGCTGCTCAAGTTGACCGTTAATTAGCCAAGTGATTATCAAAGTCTGGACTAAAATATAGTGATTAAAAACCTATGTTTCTAAATTTTAATGGTTTGCCTGTTGACAAAATGTACTTGTCAGTAGATTTAGTTAATGACAAAATACCATTTGGAAATTAGAATGTTTGAAAATTAGAAAGATTAAAAAAAAGGCCAATTCATACACGTGGAATAAGAAAAAAAATTGGATGCTAATACTTGTTTCATGTTATGGGTGTTGGCAGGGCCGGATCAAGCATTTCTGGGGCCCGGGGCTACGGGAAATTTTGGGGCCCCCCCTCCTCTTCCCCAGCTACTGAAAAATTTGCCCCCCCCCATACGACTTGTCATACGACTTGTTTTTATCCCAAATTAAATATGCATTTTTTTTAATTATTTTATTTTATTTCATTGTTATTTTTAACAGTGCAATAATTATATTGTTTAAACACGTACAGTTCAAACATATTTTATAAATTTTAAAAATAAACAAATTAAAAAAAGAAAGAAAACAAATTAAAGAAAATAAATTTTTTACCAAAAATGGAAAGTGCTATTCTATTTCAAATCGCTTTAACAGTCAGGCTGTCAATTTTATGCCTTTTTGGTCAATTTTATGCCCGTTTAAAATTTTGTCAGAAAATGCTTCAGAAAATTTCTCTTCATTGAGCTGGGAATTTGAAACCACTTTAACCCCTTTGGCTTTGACTTCTTATTAATAGGACATATCTTTTATTGAGTATTATTTTGTCTTAAAGACTATTTTATTTAATTCCAGCATATACTGATACATTTACTACTATGACTTCATCTATGTTTCAGCATTTAAATATATATATATATATTTATTAATTATTAGCAATTCATTCAGGCCCCGATTATGACTAATTGGGGCACTGGGCAAAAAAAATTATGGGCCCCCTTTCAAATCATTGTAACATTATTCAAATTAAACTGATGGTCACTTATATGTGCATGTATTTGATATTTTCGTAATAAGTCATAAATCGTAATTCATGTTTCGTAATATCGTGATATTTCATAAACATATTTTCGCACCTTGGATATAAATGGAAGAAAATTCTGAGCTCCATTAGTTCTAAATTAAATACCTTAATAAAAGTACTCTTTTTTTTTTTCTTAGTACAGAATAAAACTTTTATTAGAAATTTAGCACTTTGTCAATTATTTTAAGATGAATTTAATAATTTCAATGTATGAAAGAGTTAGAATTGGAAAAAGAATGTAAATATTTAATCATTTAATGTATGGATTTGGGGGCCCCTTAAGGTCCGGGGCCCATGGGCAAAGTCCTGATTTGCCCATGCGGTAATAAGGGCCATAATTCATTGGCGTTTCTTTTAATTCAATCATATGTTTTACTCTTTAAATTTAAATTAGGTACTCCTTTTCCAAATTAGTAATTTATGATAGAAGGTAAAAAATATTACTCAATTTTTATGTTTATTTTATCCGGTAGTAATAGGACATTTTCCAAACGTCCTAAAAAAATTCTTCCTTAGTCTATTATTATATGAAAAACACGCATATTAACTACATTCATTAGGCTTCAATGAAGAACACATTCATTAAATTTCAGTAAACCGCAACTTCCTTGATTTCAATAGATACTTTTAATTTTATTAGCGTAAAAGTATTTTTTTCCCAAAGTTGGAAAAAATTCAGGGCGGAAGGGGTAAAATAAATTAATGACAGTGTTTTAAACAATGCAACTCATAAATATCGATTTTTAGTAAATTGTACAGAAGAAAATTTATATATACAATGTGTATTTTTAAGCTATTTTAAAGCCATTAAATATACAGATAAAGGTTTCTCTTTACTTAAAAAGAAAAAAAAAAAAACATTTATTAAAAGATAATAAAAAAGTAAAGCAATTTCACATTTCCTAAAATCTTTTTGTAATAAAATAAATACAAAACAAATAATTACAAAAAAATAATAATTTTTTGTAATATTAAAATAAGTATTTATGAAAAAAACTTGCCACTAGATTCTTTGTTTTACATTGATTTTCTGCTGAGGAACAAGATAAGACGATTCGACAGGGCCGTAGCAAGGTGTTCCCCCCCCCCCAAAAAAAAAACTTTGGGCCCCCTCCCCTCTCCCACACTTTCAACTGAGTTTTTTGAAAAATATTTATATTGAAGTTTCTATATAAAGAGACAAAAGATTTCGAATTGTGCGTAAAGACGTAAGCCCCGCAACACTTTAACAGGCTCGAGGACTGTGCCTTGTCAGTTTCAGAGCCCGCTTAAGGATTAGAAGTAGAGGAAGTCTGACGTCACTGGGCAGGGGGGGGGGAAGGGGCTATTATCCTATCACTTGTTTTTTCATTTACTAAATCCATTTTCCGTATGCTTAAATTATTCGAAATTTTACCATGGAAATTTCGAGTAAATAAAGTTTTTACTACAGTCAAAGATCTATAATCCGCACACCCATAATTCACTGTTTCCTCATTGTTTTTTCATTTTTTTAAAAAAATTTCTAAAAAAACGTTTTTGGATCACTAATTTGTAAATTTTTTAACTGTTTATTTCATTGTTTACATTCGTAAAATAACGTGAATTATAGAAAACAGTGGATTATGGGTGTGCGGATTATAGATCTTTGACTGTATTAAATTAAAACTGACCATCTATATATTATACACATTAAAAAATATTTTATTAAACACATAATTATACATAACCAATTAATTTTGTAAAAGACAAATATGGAATTACAGTTGAGAATATTTGAACTTCAAAATATTTTTTATGTTTTACAAATTGCAACATAGTAAAAAAAAAAAATATTTCATAAAAAAAAAACTATATATGTTTTTACTCTGATTGAATTTATTGAATTAAAAATTAGGTTTGAAAAATAAATTTGGGAGGCCCTTTGTATTTTAGTGAGTAAGCATGGATGGGCTTTGTGGGCCTGTGAGATTATTTAACATCGCGGGAAAAAAAGAAAGAAAGAGTATAGGAAATTTTAAAATAGCACAATTTCTTATTGTGACATGAATTTAGAACACTAGATTTTCCAAGGAAATAAGAGTATAAATTAAATTAGAATTTACTTATTACTTATTAACAAACGAAATAGTTTAACATATGAATGCAATGGAATCGGAGGTTGATGCAGAAATTTTTTCTTGGATCCCATTTTGTGAAAAATAAAGTTATTTTTATGAAATTTATTCCAGTTATTGAAATTCGCATCAAACATTTATTAGTAATAACTTATTTAAGTCTATATGCTAAATTTTTCATTTCTGGTGAACTTGTTTCCTTTGCAAAACACATATTTTAAAACCTAACACTATAAAATTAATTAGAGTATATTTTTATGGAATAGAATTTTGTGAATGGTGTGTTTTATTAAAAAGAATTTTGTGAAGGAGCTCTAATAAAACGCTTAAATGAAAAACATGTAAATGAGAAATGTGTGTTATTAAAATATGCTCTATTAGTATACATATATTTTTCCAAGCTGTGCAAAATTTTCCAATACTTAAAATTTTTAATAATAGCAATATAAATTACATAAAGTAATAAATATGACTTACCATATTAGTATAAGAGTAGATCTTTTTCCTCTAGATATACACTTAATTTCATAAATACTATATTATGCGTATTACTAAATCAGAAAATAAAAATTATACAAAAATCCACATCTGTGTTATCTACAAACATGTACTTGTATGCATTAGCTGGCTGCTTAGTACTTGAATAGGCCAGTACCTAGTACCAAAGCGAGTATATATACTCCCTTCAAGGTCAAGGAATCCGGTTGCTAATTAAGCTGTTAACATTTTAAGGTGATTCTCTAGATGTGATTTGTGTCACCCACGTAGTGAAATCGGTGTGAAAAATGACCTATCTTCTAAAAACATAATATCCCGGTGTTTCAAAAGAAAACATACTTTTGTCGCTAAGGCTACTCGCAAATATCACTACTTTCCAGTTACACAAAAAGAGCAATAAATCTATCTTTGAAGATGCAGTTTCCGACTATCGGTGGGAGGAGAACAAAAGGATCCTTTAAATGATTTTTGAGGTCCGAAGCCTATCTAATTGACAAAGGATGGGAAATTTTTTCTCTTCAGTCGTAAAGCTGTCAACTGATTTCGCGTGCGATTTCTCACTTGAAGTTCAAATTCAGCGCACTGAAAAAGCAATTTATACATCAAAGCGCCGACACGAAAGATCAGAGAGAGCGACGCTTGACCACAAGAGTGCTATGAACCTGGTCCTTAAAGGTCAAAAGAGTCGCTAGGTCAAAAACCCATGGACAAAAAGAGAGGGGGAAAAAACGAGTAAGAAAATAAGGATTTTCAGTTTCTGCGTTTTTGAAATCTGAACAAGATTTTTAATAAGAACAGGGCCAGTTAAGGCTACGGGAAGCCCCGGAACAAACATCATTCTGGACACCCCCTCTTCTATCTATCTGTAGATTTTTTTCTTTCCTTTTTTTAACAATGTAGAAGTGGCAAGCACTAAAAATAAAAAAATAAAAAAGATATTGTACACAGGCATAAATTTTGTACATTATACGGCTCACATCTATATACAAAATATCCCAATAAATTGGTCACAACTTTAATTAAAAATATTAATTTGATAATTATAGAAAAAATGATAGATTGATTGAAATAAGCATTTCTTTGCAAATTTTTACTTTGCTTACCTAAGGTTGACATTACAAGATGTCTAAAAAAGAAGGCTCAAAATTGGACATACTTAACGATTTTAAGTTATCATGTTACGAGGAACCATTAAGGGTGTATTCGAAAAAACGCTTTTCCATTTTCAACAGCTCGAAATTTTCCGATACAATTTTAGACGCATTTTTAAAAGTAGAAACATGAAACTTGCTGAGGGGATTTTTGAAGAGACGTATAAGGTGCCGTGTGATGTCTTTTTACACTCAATTCACTAGAATTTGATTTATAAACAATTACCTTTCCTGTATGACTCTTTTTTCGTTTCCAAATCTCCCACTTCGGAAAAATCGGTTAAAAATGCCGTTTTTTATTACTTTGTTTTGCAACATTTTCTCCATTTATCGAAGAATTGACAATCACGGCACCTTGTGTACTTTATGAATAAGACAATTTGCCAGTTGATGCATTCGAGAGCGAAAATGAATGTAAAAATAAATCGGAAATTAAGCAGCTTGAATCGAAATACACCCTTAATAAAAATTTCTTTTAAAAGCTATAGGATACAATGTTGTTGTAATCAGGGCCTGGCTAAATCACGGGCATGTAGGGCATCGGACGCCGGGGCCCCCAAGGACAAATATAATTTTTTTGTTAAGGCTAAATAATAAAAAATGGCCAAAATTGACCAAAATTTCTTCTTTCTTTCTTTATATATTTTTAGGTTTATTGTTGCTCTTTTCTCATCTCTTCTCCCCCCCCCTCCCCTGGATGTAACAGCTACATCAGAGTTGTATTTCTATTTTAATGGTTTACAGTTAGCCTTATGTTTCTATAACAGAAGAAAAAAATGTATTCGATAATTTCTTAAGGTTATCTTTTTTGAGTTATTCTGCACACAAATGCGAATAGACAATTAGTATAAAGTTAGTTTTAGACACTTCAGTATAATTCAAGAGAAAATCCAAAAGGTAGAAAGGGGCCCCCCACAATCTAAGTCGGGCCCTGGTTGTAATAAAAAAATTAATAATTTGTTTTCTGATGATATAGTTTATTTTCTGCGTACAGGGCCCGACTTAGACAGTGGGGGGCCCTGGGGCAAACACTTTTAGGGGGCCCCCCTTCTATCTTAAAATTGTTCGTAAATTATACTCACGTGACTAAAACTGAAATTCATAACTATTTTATGTATGTGTACATATAACTATTGTATGTATGTGTACATAAATTTCGTACCAAGTACTATTCACATCTATATACATAAAAGCAGAAGAAAGACAACTTCAAGAAATTATAGACTATATGAATATGAGGATAAATGTGAGGCCTTAAGGAGGCATTGGGTACAGAAACAGAGTGGGTAGGAGAAGAGAGAACCTTAAAATTGAAAAAAAAAAAGAATTTTGGTCACTTTTGACAATTTTTTATCATTTGACACTGCTTTAACGAAAAACTTATCTGTCCTTGGGGGGGCCCCCTTAAGACGGGGGGCCCGGGGCAATTGCCCCTCATGCCCTTGCCTTAGTCTAGTCAGGCCCTGTCTGCGTATGTGGAGGGAGAAGCAGAGAGCAGAGAGGAAAAGGGGAACCACACTCCCATCGTAAGTGTTTGAAAACGTATGAATTTCGGTCACTTTTAGCACATTTTAAGCATTTGACACCTTTTAATGAAAATCCTGATTATTGGGGGGGGGGGCGCTTAAAAAAGAGGCACCTGGGGGAACTGTCTGGCATGTCCCTGAATAAGAAAAGAAGAATTTGAAAAAATAAAAACATTTAAAAGAAGTATTTTCTTACATTTTCAAAACAAATAAACTTCGGTAAAAAGGTCGATAGAATCGATTAGGGGGCCCCCTGGCTTCGTCGGCCCCCCCAAATGGGGGGTATGGGGGGCTGTCGCTACGGCCCTGCGATTCGATGTGGTCACTTACGAAAATAATGCTAAATGTTTAAAGATACTTGTCGATGTCATTCGCAAGGTCGGAAGTGTCGACAGCAGGAGGTCCTAGTCCTCTCCTCGTTATCAGTTTCTTGGGAAAACTTTGGGATTAGGAAGTAGAAGTGAGAAATAGAATAAGGTGTTTTTCTTCTTTAAGTCTCGGAGAAGAGGGTAAAAACAACGTTAGCAACAGTTATAATGGACTTCCGAAGCTTCAATATTGCAAAGGGAAAGAGTGATATTGAAACACAACTTTTTTTTTCTCGTCATTTAATTGTAGTTTAATTATTTTAGAAATAATTTTTTTCCCGTTTTTTCTTTAAAAAATACAAAACAAATTTTTTAAACAAAACTTTGGCACAACTTAAGCCACTTTTGGGGGCCCCTGGCTTGTTGGGGCCCGGGGCTCTAGCCCCCATAACCCCCCCCTTAATCCGGCCCTGGGTGTTGGCAAGGGAATGTTAGGAAAGTAGGAGAAAGTTTTTTGTTGTTATTGTTGTTTGTTTGTTTGGTTTTTGAATTTTAATCTAATTTTTTTTCTTATATTGTATGAAAACATTTTTTGTATATATTTGTCATATAACAATAAAAAAATTAAGCAAAAAAAGCATGATTGAGGTTAAGTTTGTTATATATAAAAAAAATATCAATTATTTGGTATATGGTGCATTAAATTTATTTTCAAGCGTAAATCTGCTACATTCTAATGAATTCGCAGAATAATTTTTATTAATAAAGGCATAAAATTAGCAGATATAGTATTTCAGCCTCAAGGAATAAAACTGCGTAATTGTGTTTTATAAAGTTATTTTCAAATCTAAAAAAGCTATATTTTGATATATTCGCGAAATAATTTTATTTATAAAGATATTTGCAGGTATTTAACTAGAAGAAATCAAACAGCATCTAACGTTTTTCTGTTACAGAAAAATAATCTGTCAAAAAATGATGGCAGATTTGACGTTGTCGATGACGTTGTTCATGGCATTTAAGGAAAAATACTAGTTGATGAGTAGTAAATGACTATAGCTCATGATATAAGAAAACAGGAAACAGTATTCAATTCTTTGGGGTCAATCCATTTCAAGTGGTCCAGAAAATATAAAAATGGTCGCTCGACCATTTTTAAAAAATCTGAAATTTTTTGTACAACAATCCTAACATGACGGAAGTTCAAAATGACTGTTATTTTAATTTTACTATTTTTTGTTTGTGCATGGCGGCCATCTTTGTTTCATCGTGTTCAGCTATTTTCTCAGATACTAGGATACACAAAATTGTAAATATCTCGTCTTTTATTTTCCCAATTGAAATGGGGTTTGCAGCATTTTGTTCAGAATAAAATAGGCTAAATGTACGGTTGTAGAATAATTTTGAAAAATAAATTTTTACAAGTGAAATTTTAGCACAAAATTTAAGATTTTTTTCAAAATCTATCCATTTGAAAGAGGAAATTTTTCATGTAAGGAAAACTGTCAACCTTACACATTTTTTTCTACAAATAGGTCAATAGTGCGTGTACTCACACACCAAGGCCCAGATCTGGGAGTTAATTTCTCTTTGCGAAAAAAATTCCGAAATTCGTCAAAAATTTCAAAAATCGCACTTTTTAGGCTTTGATATCTCTGGTGGGGCACGAGATAAAAATCTGAAATTCTGGCCTTTGATAGTATTGTGTAGTAGTGTTATGTACAAAAAATTTCATGAAGGAGATTTGACTACGAGCTGAGATATGGCATGGTCAAATTACAATACTTCTAAACTATTGTAACCTGCTATGTAATTGTTCAACAAGACTGTCAACCTTATACGATTTTTTCTACAAATAGATCAAAAGTGCGTGTACTCATACACCAAGTCCCAGATCTGGAAGCTGATTTCTCTTCGTGAAAAAAATTCCGAAATTCGTCGAAAATTTCAAAAATCGCACTTTTAGGCTTTGATATCTCTGGTGGAGCACGAAATAAAAATCTGAAATTCTGGCCTTTGATAGTATTGTGTAGTAGTGTTATGCACAAAAAATTTCAAGAAAGAGATTTCACTATAAGCTGAGATACGGTTATTAAAAAATGTTAAGAAATGCTATTACGAGTACATTAGGAGAAAAGAGATTAGTCTCTTTTATTACAATATTTACACAGAAAATATCGTTTGTTGAAAAATTAAATAATAAATATTTAATTTACAAAGATACTATATATGCTCAACAAAGAGCTTAACACTATTTACGAGAGATGTTATGAGTTCGACCAGTTACTGTTGTCAGTCCATTAGGCTGTTCTTTCTCAAAATTTTATTTGAAGCCACCCAAGTCTTGTCATCCCTTGTTAACTTGAATGAAATTCTCTAGGTTTAATAATTGAAACCATGTCAACTCGATCAGTTGCAACCCATTGTCTGTAATTTACTTTTCCTGAAATGTGTTCCGAGTAAAATTGTTGCAATAGCATTTCTAGTTGGTTTGTTCATCTGGACAAATAGTGCATTGGCTTAGCATACATTCTGAATTGTTTAAATCACACAGAAACATTTGAAGAATATATTTGTAATTAACATTTAACTTTGTACCATAAATAATTAATTTAAAATTTTGGAGACATGAACAATTACATAGAAGGTTACAATAGTTTGGCAGTATTGTGGTCACATATTGTCCATGTCATATCTCAGCTTATAGTCAAATCTCCTTCTTGAAATTTTTTGTACATAACACTACTTCACAATACTATCAAAGACCAGAATTTCAGATTTTTATCTCGTGCTCCACCAGAGATATCAAAGCCTAAAAAGTGCGATTTTTGAAATTTTCGACGAATTTCGGAATTTTTTTCGCAACGAGAAATTAGCTCCCAGATCTGTGACTTGGACACGCACTTTTGACCTATTTGTAGAAAAAATTGTGTAAGGTTGACAGTCTTGTTGAACAATTACATAGTAGGTTACAATGGTTTGGCAGTATTGTTTTCACATATTGTCCATGTCATATCTCAGCTTGTAGTCAAATCTCTTTCTTGAAATTTTTTGTATATAATACTACTACACAATACTATCAAAGGCCAGAATTTCAGATTTTTATCTCGTGCCCCACCAGAGATATCAAAGCCTAAAAAGTGCAATTTTTGAAATTTTTGACGAATTTCGGAATTTTTTTCGCAAAGAGAAATCAACTCTCAGATCTGGGACTTGGCGTATGAGTACACGCACTTTTGACCTATTTGTAAAAAAAAATTGTGTAAGGTTGACGGTTTCCCTTGCATGAAAAATTTCCTCTTGCAAACGGATAGATTTTGGAAAAAAATCTTAAATGTTGTGCTAAAATTTCACGTGTAAAAATTTATTTTTCAAAATTTTTCTACCACTCTATATTTAGCCTATTTTTTTCTGAAGAAAATGCTGCAAACCCCATTTCAGTTGGGAAAATAAAAGACGAGATATTTACAATTTTGTGTATCCTATATATCTGAGAAAATTGCTGCGCACGATGAAACAAAGATGGCCGCCATGCACAAACAAAAAATAATAAAATTAAAATAACGGTCATTTTGAACTTCCGTCATGTTAGGGTTGTTGCACAAAAAATTTTAGATTTTTTAAAAATAGTCGAGCGACCAGTGCTGGACCACTTGAAATTTATTGACCCTTAGGCATTTCAGTGCGAGAAGACGAAATTGTTAAACAAATTGAAAGAAAATCACATTTTGAATGCATCGTGAAAATTCTCCTTATTGAGTGAAAGATAAATATTTTTTAAGATAAAATGAAACGGGAAAACACCTAATAATAAACAATCACCTTACATTTAATGAAAGTTGTTCACATGTTTCGAAAATAAGTGTTCATATCCTTTTGCCTTTTTTTTATGACATTGGACAAATTTTAGGAAACACGTGTAAAACATATGTTAAAAAAAGTATTGAAGAATATAAAATTAAAATTAATCTATTTTTATTAACGAAACCATCATTAATCCGTTGGAGACGAGCGACTTATGTACGCGCCGCAAAAAATGCTCAAATTTCTTGTTTATCCCCACCATTAAAATTTTACTGTAAAATTTGCCTTTTTAAATCGGAGCATTTTCTAGATATAAAGAGGCACACATTTCTGTTTTTAAACACCGGTGACAAAGCATTAAAAATTTCATAAAAGGCTTCTGTCCCGAAGGGGTTAAGTCCAGATATGTTTAACCTTCCTACCCTGAATGGGTCTAATCAACCCATATCTATTATTTGATGTATACGATTCGAACCAGAACTGTTATTATAAAGAAAGTTAAATAACAGATTCAGGAAAATAAGTCAATTAAATATATTAAAATGTTCTAAATAACAATTCTGGTGTGAAATGTTTTTATCAAGATTGAGTAAAATTTGAACAGGGTAGGAAGGTTAAAAAATATGAAATTAATATATATTTGAATAATAATTTTAATAAAATAAGGTCAGGCAAAATTAGTTTAGTTTTAAAGAGAAACTTATATCATTACTAAATGAAATCGTATTTAGAACAGCCGTGACTTTAAAATGATGTAATAATTCAGAAGAAAACAAAATATTAATAAAATTAAATAAATTGCGACTTGCTATTAGTTACAAATATTAAAAGTATGAAATTAAAATAAGAGTGATAAATTAAGTTTCATTAAGCCTGTAATTTCAACTAAAATAATCATGCATAAATTGTCAACTTTTGATTATAAAAAGTGAAAAATAAACTTTTTTTTTTAACCAAAAATAAAGCCGACTTTAAAAACAATTGCAAAGTATTTTTTTTTCATAATAGCTAATAAAATGTTAAATTAAGAGCATTGTATTTACCATGTGTATTATTAATATTTATGTACATTAATTTGATTTTTTGGAGTCCGCCCCAGTGAAGCCAAAATCAAAAATAGTTATCCGATTAAAATCTGTAACAAAATTCAGCAAAAAATTGCGAAAATAAATTCCATTTTCGATCAATCAACTCTGACATAGAATACCATATTTTAAAATCTATGTTTTTTTCCCATAATGATTAGAATAAACGTACTATTTTACACTAACCATAATTAAAGTTGGTAATCTCAGTTGAAAATATCCATTTATAACATGAGACAAAATGCTACAAAAATGGTAAGATAAAATTTTTTAAAGTAAATATTAAATCATAAAAAATCTCAAAGATAATTGGAAGTTGTTTAAAAAGGTTGGTTGTTTTTAAAGGCTATTCGATACTTATATTGAACTTGGATTGAATTGCATGGACACCAAAAAGTCAAATTATTGTACATAAAAATAAATATAATAATACGCATGGTAAATAAGCATGCTCTTAATTCAATTTCTTATTAATTATTATGTAAATATATTTTTAACTTTGCAACAGTTTTTTAAAAAAAGTTTTTTTTTTATAAAAATGAAAAAAAAATATTTATTTTCGATGATCATGAAATATTTTGCATTTAATAATTTAATTATAAAATAGTTCCATTATAGAGAGGTTACACTTTAGAAGGGTTTCTCTACAGTCAGGTCCATTTTATCAGTTTTTACTATATTTAGTTTGCTTAAGATATAGATTGTTAAAAGATGTCAGCCCCCAAGAAAAATTTCAGAGCCCCCCCTCCCTGACATAACTTGTTGGTTACGACCCTGAGTGAAGGCGGAGATTATATGCTTGGAAGACGTTTTTGTTCCATTTTTCATCAAAATCTTTCGAAATTTTGCTCAGACTAATTGCAGTAGAAATATGGAAAGTATATCATTGGAAAGCTTTAACACTAATCTTCCGTTGTGCATTTTAAAGTTTTTCTGAATTTAGCTGATATAGATTTTATAAGACTAAAAATGACGCAACACCCCGAATTTCACTGAATCCAAAATTGAGAGGGTCCTCAGACTTAAACTACACGAAAAAAAAAAAAATGGCCCGGTAGCAGAAAGTCGTGTTATGGTAAAATTTAGTTTAGCAAAAGCTGGTTGAAATTTTCCTTTCAGCAATATATACTAATAGATGGAAACATACTTAAATACTTTTGTTTAGCCCCGTAAAATACATAGTACCTTTAATACACGAAAGTATTTTGCTAAAGTTTTGTTTAAAAATAAATTCTCTTGAAACTACTTAAATCAAATTTCTAGAAATTATCATCCAAAGGCGACCATGTATCCAGTTCTTTGCGTGAACCCGTATATAATTTTATCTATATTCTACAAACATTTCTTAGTAAACTAAATGTAGTTCATCGAAAAATGGCATAACATATTTAAAAACCACCTTAAGTAAATTACGCTCATATTCAGTAACCTTTCGGAGATCTTTTGTGTAACTCTGTATATCTAAATTGTGTAACAATTAGCATTTATATAAACCATATGATATGCATACATCTAGTGAAATTTAAAAGCGTATATCATAATTAAAAATGCATTTCATTCATCTAACAGCCATCCTCCATAATATACAGGACTTCGGATAGAATATACTATTTGAAATATTTTTTGTGTCCCTGTAAAGGCGTATGCGATAGTATTATGCATGAAATAACTCATATTAATCCTGAGCAACGTATATCAGTTTGATTATATATGAAATCGTTTACCATAATTAGAATATGTCGCAAACAATTTCCTCCTTTATTATTATATATTGGAATTCTTTTGTGTGACCCTGTAAATGAATAATAACTATTCTTTTCACTGCATATTTTAGTGCACTTTGTAGATGCATATAAATTTGAAGATGTTTGACAGGGTGTAACATTTTTAAAATTCATCTGAAACGATTTTTCCCCATAGGCCGTAATGTAATGGAAAACTTTTGACTATCCCTGTAAATAAACTAATCATGGCAGAAAACTTCATTTTCAATAGGGTTCGTGCTCGGGTGAACGTCATTAACGTCCAAAAATTTCATGACAATCCGAGTATATTTCCGAGGGTTAGAGCGCGGAGAGACGGGCAGACAAACCGAATGCATAAGCACTTTTCAACTTTGTTAGAAAGTGCTAATAAAAATAATCTCACTGAAAAGAAAAATCAGCACTATTTTTCCATTTCATTTTCGACTATTTTGGGAAGAAATTGTCAGGGGCGTGCCGACCCGGTGTGCGAAGTGTGCGGCGCACACAGGCGCCGAAGTAGTAAAGGCGCCAAAGATTTCAGTTGAAGAGAAAGTACTTTAAAAAAAATCCTTAATGTTATTAACCTAAAATGTATCTCAATTTCTTAACATCTGAATTAAATTTTATAAATTTACCTAAGACAAACTTTTTATATATATTTATTTTTTTTATTATTTATTTACTTTGTTTTATTCGACTTCTGTGTTTCCTAATAAGTTAACTTAGACGTAGACCAGTCCAACATTTCAATAAAAAGAAGCGCACCTCATGGAGTTGCAAACGATGAAAGGCGCCAGGTTGTTGAAAACATCCAACATTTATCTCACGGTAGTAGTGTTAAAGCCTAGTACAGTTTTATTACCACAAGAACTAAATTTCACTCTTTTTTTTTTTAAATAACAATCTTCTCCTTGTTGCAGAGGTCCTGTTATAAATAAAATGAAAATTATTATTCGGAAATATTGGTAAAAATTTTCTCTGTAGTAATAAGCCCATGAATAGCGGTAGACTGAAGCGTCATAAGCGTCTTCAGTCTGGCCTCCCTCAAGCCCGATGTAGCAGTCAAATGCCGATCTCTAATCTGGATATGTTATATTTCGGTATTGTTGTTTTTAAATCAACATCGCTATTATTCTAACCTCTGTTATACCAACCACTATTATACTTATTCATAATTATATCCATAAAAATATCATATTTTATCAGTTACGTGTAAATTTTTATATCGGCACAGCTGTTGTCTTTATTCTGCCGGCTCGGCTCGACTCATTTGAAAGCTTGCTTTCATTTTTCTAGACCGGATACGGACACGCACAGACATCTACCCTGATTACAGAAACAACTTAAGACAGAAACAACTTAAAACCTGAAATATTATGGAGTGTGCTGTGCATAAGCCATAATATTATCATTGAAAAGATTTTATTTTCGAAAGACTGACCTCAGTTATAAAACAAATTTCAATTGGTAAGCATCAACCGTTTGTGACAATTTTGGCATTCCAGGTCGAAGGTTTAACACTAGGCGGTCGAAGCAATATACTTTTTCACCGTTTCTACAAATGATCACTTTTGTAGAGATTATTATTTATTTGGCCAAAAATTATACGTCTTTTAGGACCACAGACTTTCGAGCAGTACAAATACTTTTTATCTATACTTCTTGTACTCTGGACATATCATCCTGACGGAAGCAAAACTTTTGTTAAGGAGAAGGGGATTGAAAAAATAGGCTAAATTTGGCCATAAACGTCCAAAGATTCTTACTCTTGTAAAGATTCAGAGGGACGGCCTTTCCTTGTACATCATTCATAGGGTTCGTATTCAATCATAGACTGAACAAATATAACTGTGATGTTCATTTCAATACAAAACATAAAATTCAAAGTATTGAAATGTCAGCTCTTATTAGCTTTACATATAACCGTAGACGCTTGTGAGACTAGAATGGCAAAATTTTTAATATAGACATAAATAAATTAGCAGCTAATATGGTCACTGTATTACGAAAAAAATATATAGATATATGAAATAAGAGTTTTAAATTATTTGTCTTTATCTTACTACTCGACCTGCCCGGCAAAAAATAATATTCTTAATCTTTAACTGATGTGACAGAAATTCTCATACAATTACTGTGTAGCAGTCTGTGAGACCGCTCCATCGAAAGATGAATAAAAGGCGCGATTAACTCTAAGGATGATGTTTTTATACTAAACTTTATGGTCAGGGCTGTCATATTTAAAATTCACCTACTCAAAAGTCTTTACTGATAGTATTTACTAAAGTTCCAAATTAAACAAAATTTCGGTAGTGTTTGTACTTAAACTGAAAGTTACAAGCTAACCCTTTGCACTCGAGAGGTGATTCTCACTCACAACTAGAGCTGCCAAGTGTTTCTCATAAATCGGGACGCCAATTGCTTCGAACACCTCTAATATCTAAAAGTTTATTTCGCCATCTTTTATCACAGACTATTCGGCCATTAGATAAAGCGAAGAAAATTAGTTTAAGATACTGGTGTCCAGAGCATTTAGAGCACCCATTTACGCGGGGCACTAGTGGTCAGTGAGAATCACCTCTCAAGGGAAAAGGGTTAAACTATAAAAATTCACGCAGCGTAAAGACAAACGTCTTTCTTTTATTAACCTTTAACTGGTGTTGCCGGTCTCACAGACCACTGCTTTTTCTCGATTTTTATAGTTTAACACTTAACTTACAGTTCAGTTACGAACACTATTGAAATTCTGTTTCATTTGGACTATAGTATTATCAGAGACTTTTGAATATGTCAATTTTAATGATAACAGCCCTATACATAAAGTTTAGTACAAAAACATAATCCAATGAGTTAACTTCGCTTTTTATTCATCTTTCGATGGCGCGATCTCATAGATTGCTTCACTGTAGTTGTGTGAGAATTTCTGTCTCATCAGTTAAAGGTTAATATAGATATGTAAATTAGAGATGACAAACAACTTTATTCTATTAGAATGGATGCAATCTAATGTTATTGTAATGTGTTATTTTCTTTGTAACAATGGAATTTTGCCGTTTAATGTAGGATTCTGATGCGGACAGATTTTATTTTCATATTTATGTTTCAAATTTTATTTATATATATGCCAATCTTCCTTATTTTTCAAATAATTTACACATGTTTTGAATCAGAAATTTATTTAATAAATGAAATAAAATACGAACCCTGTTGAAACAAGACGCTTTTTATTAAACAATTTTCTAGTTCAAAAAACTTTATTTGAACTGGAACTCTAGCAGGATGCAATTTATGCATCTATAGATACTGACAGAGTTTTTTATTAAGTTGTCCCAAAAGTTTCTTTTGTTTTTTGCCAAAATATAACCCCTTCAAATTTCGAAAACAGCGTGATTTTACTAAAGAATATGCTATTCTGTTCAACAAGCCTTCTCCTATCTTTCCAGGAGTCTTATAATGCCTTCTTTCCAAAACAATTTTGATTTGGTTCCAAAATGCTAACCGAGATGATTTTTTATGTCATTCAAACAATTAAAATTTTTTGTGAAAAGAATTTTTGTGAGATAAAAGCAAATAGTCGACGGAGCAATGTCCGAAGAGTAGGGAAGTGGATCAGGATAGTTCTGTCGAACGCAAGCTATTTGTTCTCCCATTTATAGAGTGTCCGAAAAAAAACAATTCATGTGCTATTTTTTAATTCAACTGGCACTACTTTCTGAAAATAAAAATATTTTACTCACACCTTGACAAAATTTCAAAATAAAAATTAGTACAAAACGGTTTTTTTTAAAAAATACTGGTGCGAATAGAATATAAAAATAGTTAATGGCGGCCAACCTGTTGGAGTGTAAAATTGTAGACAGCGTTTTCAACAAGAAAGATCCTTGTATGAAAAGATTGGTCCTCATAGATGAAAGTTGGATACTTTATAACAATCAAGAATACCAACAAGCCTGATCTAGCTAGGATAAAGATCCCATTCCTGTGGCTAAAGCCGGACTTCTATAGAAGAAAGTTTTGGTATCTATTTGGTGAAAATTGGATCTATTACAAAATACCAGATCATCAAGTCTGAAAATTACTTTTCGCAACTGGACGAACAGAAGCGGAGGCAGCAATTGCCAGGAAACACCCCCAAATTAGCAAACAAACGAGGTATTATCTTCCATTATGATAACTGCATTCACATGTATCTTTGACAGTCCGAAACAAACTCCTTGGATTCAATTGAGACATTCTGACCCATCCTTCCTACTCTCCGGACATTGTTCCATCCGACTATTATTTGTTCCTTTCTGTCAAATATTCTCTTCACCAAAACAAAATTAACTCTTTGAAAGACATAAAAAATTACTTCGATAAGTATTTTGCTATCAAATCAAAAACGTTTTCGAACTATGGCATTATTAGACTGCCAGAAAGATTGAAAGTTTATTCAACAGATTTTCACAAACATGTCGCCACTATCGAAATTTCCTTGGTTTGTTTTTTGTAAAAAAGCAAGTGACGATCTAATATAAAGTTTTATTTTCGAATGTGGGGGGGAGGGGTATAAGGCGCCAACTGAAATTCTGCACACAGGCGCTGGATACTGCTGGCACGCCTCTGGAAATTGTTGTGACCCCATCAACCCCATTCCTCTTTTTTGGTGTCAATGTGGACTAATATGGGACTAAAGAAGGTGACTATTAGACTCTATGATAGAAAAAAATTACATTTCATACAGAAAGAAAAAAACATAAACAGTATTTTCTATTTCATTTTCGACTATTTTGGGAAAAGTGAGTTCTAACCCCATCAGCCCTTTTTCTCTTCTTTGGGTATGCTGTAATGTCAATGCTTACTAACAAGGCACTTAAAACGAAAAATAAAATCAGTAGTTTTTTTTCCCGACTATTTCGAGAGGTGAGGACATCCTGTAACCCCATCAACTCGCTTGGCTTTCTTTGGGTACTTTGTGGTATTAATGTGGACTAATTTTTGATTAACAAGAACGGATATTCCGCTGTATGATAGGAAAAAAAATAGAAATTTATCTCAAACAGAAAAAAAAAAATCATTTTTTCCTTTCCCTTTTTTAGAATTTCGCGGGGGGGGGGGGACACATTGGGTACGCCCTTTAGTTCGAATTTCAAAAATATTTTAAATGAAGTAAAAAATTATCTTGAAAGTCCTTTGTATTAATAAAAACTTTTCTTAAAGAATAACGAAATTTAATTTTTTACACTGTCCTATAAGTACAAATGTCTTGTTAACTAAAAAGAAAGATGACAAATACCCTGTTCCTGTAACATTAAAATTGACTGAGTTATGAAACTTTGAAATGCATGACTTTACAGCTTTTCTGCATCTGAACACAGATGAGCTCGGCCACACTTCGAGGTTTCGTATGTCAATTGGTTAAATTATTAAAAGAACTTATTTTACATATAAAGGAAAGTTGGATAAAACCGGGTAGAAGGATAAAACAGGGAACCAGGCTTTATGGCTTTATTTGTGATGGTATCAAGCAGAAATTTTCAGAATTACTTTTAGGCGAGAGGCATGCCAGCTCCCGGTAAGCAGAAGTCGTGTAAACGAACTCATTTCACACTGGTGATTTTTTAAAGATTTTATGTGAAAAAGTTAAAAAATTGACTCTGCAATATTACGTTACCAATCCTAAATACCTAAGGATTTAGTTTAGGCACGTATAATGAATGATATTCTATTATTTACTTGTTGTTTTAAACGTATTGTATTGGTGTCTGAGAGTTATTTGAACAGCACTAGAGTAACATTTCATCAAAATATAGTAGTCGGACAAAACCGGGAAGTTTCCGGCTTTGGACAACGCATTTAATTGCGTGATTGAAATCGAATTAACTTGTTTATGCATTGTTTGATGATCTATAAATATTTAAAAACTACACAAAAATATGTAAATTAATTTGTTATATATAGAATATATATATGGTATATAACGAGCTCTAGGGCCATTAGGTAATCTGATAAGTGGCGAGCGAAAACAGCTATCCTTATTTAAACCCCCTACAAATTAGAAAAAGGAAAAAAAAAGGATGGAAAAACAAGACAAGAAGAACTTAATCCTGGAGCAAAAACTTTCAATGATGACAGAAGAGTAATGTAGAAAAACTGTCGTGAAAAAGAAGAGTCCAAAGAAAAAAAAACTTAGCATCAAACGAGAAGGAAGATGAAAGTGAAGCATGCATCTTTTGCAACAGCTTATATGAACAATCTAAACTTAAAGAGAATTGAATACAGTGCCTCCACCCACATGAAGCATGCAGCAATGCAAATGAACACGATCGAATTTCATTTGTGATTTTTGTGCCTAACAATTTGAACTCTTAAAGCATAACTTAACTCGTTGTTATTTTATGTAGATTTGATATAGATTCACATTCTATTAGTATAATATGCCCATTTTCCTTTAATAAATAGTATTATTGTAAAGTTACAATGTTCTTTTAATTATTTTTTCCAGTTCCCGGTTTTATCCGACAAGGTTGGACAAAACCGGGACATTGTACACTTTTAAAACAAGTTGGAAATTGCACGTGAAGCGTAGCAAATGAGGTGCGTTTGTACGATAACGAAGTTTTAAAAATATCACTCTCATATATCAATCTCATAAAAGTGTAAATAGTTAATTACAATTAAAATGCGCACCAAACAATGTTCTCCCACCATTATGTAATGGAATACTTTTGTGTGGCCTTGTAAATCAATGACAAATGTTCTTTGCACCACAGATTCTGAAAAATGTATATTATAATATGTACTTTATAGATGCATATCAATTTTATTATGTTCGAATGAGTGTAATACCATTAAAATGCATTTGAAACATTTTTCCCCATTGACCGTAATGTAACGGAATACTTTTGATTGTTCCTATAATTGAACTATGCATCCGATTTTGATAAAATTTGAAATAACTCGACAAAATTATGTAACAGTTATGCATTTTAAATTTCAAACGATTAAAATGCATTTGAAACTTTTTTCCCCATTGACCATAATGTAACGGAATAATTTTGATTGTCCCTGTAATTGAACTATGCATCCGATTTTGATAAAATTTGAAATAACTCGACAAAATTATGTAACAGTTATGTATTTTAAATTTCAAGAAAAATGATTTACTGTCGAAAACAATTTTATTGCACAAAAACAAATCTCTTCAAGTTTAAAATTATTATAGTGGATATATTCAAATTGACAATAAATATTTTTTAAAAATCTTTTTAACTCTTTTGGAAAATTCGAATAAAGAAACAGAAATATTAGATTACTTTAGGGTAAATTTATTAATAGTTCATGTTCAAAATGTAATTACAGTCAACTCTCGTTAATTCGAACTCCTCGGGACCACAAGAAATGCTCGAATTATCCAGAGTTCGAATTATGGAAAGTATAAAAAGAAAACATGTTTAAAGGGGTACTATTACAAAGGAATTAATGTTATAGTGCTTTTTAAATTTATTTCGGCTGTTAGTATAAAAATATGACTTATTATTAAATTAAAACACATAAATACACAAACAAATTAAGAGATTAAGAGCAAGCACAGTGGAAGAAGGGTTAGAAGTGTCACTGATGGACAGACGGGGCACTAAGAAAGTGGATATCAAATACATGGGATTATATGTGTACTAGTTCAGAACAATTCTGACAAAAATAAAAGAAAGAAAGCTATTTCAGGGATCTACAGTTCGTGAGAAAGTAAGGCAAAATAAAAAATCGGAAATCTCGTTAGTTCGAATTAAACGATGTCAAGAGAAAATGAATTCTGCCATTAAAAATTTTGGGACTTCATGTTTAGTTCGAAATAAGCGAAGATTCGATTTATCCGATTTCGAATTAATGAGAGCCGACTATATTTGAATTTGATGTATTGGAGAGCGGCAGTCTCATCAAAAACATGAAATTTTATAGATTTTCCATAGGTATCATAACATCATCTGTCATAAAGCTGAAAGCAGTTTAACTCTCTTTTTTTTATTTCCTAAAGAGACGTTTAAAAAAGAAAAACTGAAAAATTCGAAATTATTTTTTTTATAAATATTAATTAGGAATAAAAAGCTATATAAATTAAAATAAATATAAATAAACAAATGAATAAAATGAAAGCAATAAACGGATCATGGTGAAGTCTATTTTTAATGCAACCTGCGAGAAGGTGCCAAGAAAAGGAACAGGTTTGGAACAAGTCTAGTGCGGTGCGACAAATCTTTATGGAGAATAACAAAGTAACAAAGCATATCTCTATTTTAAAGGTTCACATTTGGAAAATAATTAGTTAATGTAGCATAACTTTTATCGAGGTAAGTCCTTATATGCACATTATTTTGAATTATTGATTATTTTTTATCTAGGAAATGGTGATTAATTGGAACAAACAAACAAAAAAAAGATTGCCAAACTAATGTAGTTATAATATTTTGATTCATAAATGTAACTGAAAAATTACACCAAATAGGAATTTACGACAATACAACAGACTGTTTTTAGACAGTCTTTTTAACATCATTGCTAAATAATATAAATCGAGTTATATTAATCGAAAACACAAAGATTCTGCGAAGGTAGTAAAAAATTATTCAATGATTGAGTTTTTATTTTTGTAATAAGGAATTAGTCAACAAATAATGTTATAATAGATGAAAAATTTGATTTAACATAATCTGGTTATGAATAAATGAACCAATATTTTCCATTTTTAACATATTTTTCCTTTTTGTAAAGAAAGTTATCTGGTACGACAATAAAAACAATCTCCATCTTTATGCATTTGATAATAAATATACCAGAAAATTATGTTTTAAAAGTGATCTGATTCTATTTAATATTCTTACACTTTTTTCAGATGAACTTAGTGAAAGTTTAAATACTTACTGGCAGGGATGTAATGGTGGGTATACGGGGGTATACGCCACATACCTTCTAGATTTTTTAACGAACACAGTATACTCTCTATTTCTCATGAAACCTATAGTATATACACTCTAGAGTATATTCTCTGCCTTGAGAGTATATCGTCTGTTATTTTTACGATTACACCACTGCTTACTGGAGTAATTATTTCATATTTCACAGAGCTCTGTGCTGTTTTAACACATTGTCGAACGAAGGTGTTGATAGTTTGGAGCGTTTCGTGATTCAAAATATCTACCAGAATTTTCGAACATTAATTACATACATTCTGCGATTGAATAATCAAAATATTTAAAAAAACAGCTATGAATGCTGTAATTCGTCTTAATAATATAATATAAAATTACATAAATGATTCAGTGCTTGAAAGATGATTAAACAATTAAAAAGATGTTAAAAAATCGAGTATTTTCATCTAATACTAAGTCATTATCAGGATTTTAAAAATTTAAAAATGTTAAAAATCGTTTAAAATTTTAAATCCTGATTATCGTTTAGTAATAGTTAAAAACACTTGATTTTTTAGCATCTTTTTTAATTGTCTAATCATCTTTTAATCATTGAATCTTTTATGTAATTTTAAATTAAAGAAAACATTATTATTCAAAATATCTGGTAGATATTTTGGTTGAAAATTCTGTGACATTTAGTTAAAAATGAACGACTGTGTTAATCGCCGGTCAGCAAAGAGTTAAGAATAGTATTGATGCTGTAAAGAAACAAAACCCAATGTAGTTTTATAAGCATAATCTATTTAATATTTCTTGTATTAGTAAATGTTTAATAATCTATAATTTTTACAATAGAGTCATTGTAGAAAAAGAGTTCTGTTTTTAGTATACAGTTGTTAATTTTAAAAATATATATATTTTGGAGATTTTACATAATGGAACACATTAAAAGATATATTAATGAATATTGATGTTTTGTCATTCTTTTTACATTTGCCTTTTTTTAATGAACGGAGGTACATTTAAATACCTGTTTTTACATGTTGTGACTAATTTTCTTTATTAGCATCTTCACTTATTTTGTGAATGTTATGAATATATTATTCATTCAATATTAAATTTTTTCCTCCATAAATTGCTTTAAATGCAAGTAAAATTTCATCATGAAAAAATACATATTCAAACATAAACTTTTTTATTATTATTATTTTTAAATATGCTTTAATTACTGTTACAAACTTTTCGTGTAACCTCCCTTACAATAAAATCATGTGCGATTATATGCAATTTGCAGGATATTCACTCTCAACGATGATCAATGGCTAATTTCTAAACTGTTAATCATAGAAACGTAGTTATAATTATAAAAAAAAGTTTTAAATGATGTAAAGGGTTATTTTAAAAGCCATTTGGGTCAATAAAAACATTTCTTAAAAAAAAAAAAAAAAAAAAAAAAAAAATACGAAATTTGATTTTTTTTACTTTCTTCTATCTCCAATAGAAGAAAGCATTGTAATCGATTTTTTTTTCGACTGCCGGTTTTCGACGGATTTACACGTTTTCGAGATCAGAGATTCAAAAAAGATGCTTTTACAAAATTTCTGTCTGTCCGTGTATGTCCTATGTCGCCATTCTACCATCAAAATGTGTATGAAGATGTGTATAAAACTGAACGAAATTTTTTGTGGATGTTTTTGGCTATGATAAGCAGGTCCCAGATGGCCATTCACTAAAATTTGAAAAGAGTTTTGATTTGACTAATAAAATGAATATCCGATGATCCCCCACCCCCGTTTGAAACAATCTATTTTAAGGTGTTTGGGGAATAGGGGTGGGAGCACATTTTTACTCTGGTGGAGAATTCAATTTTTTTTCTTTAGCTAAAGTTTAGTATCGTTTGACATGTATTTTTTTTTAATCGGATTCGAATGACACCTCCGAAAGTCAATAGAGTTATATATTACAAAGTTAGCCTGGTTTTATGAATGCAAATGAATGATTTTATCAATAAAAAATTATGAACACATGGATATTTTGACTACTTTACTAATATTGAAGAAATTTAATGATCCTAATTTTGATTATTGCTGTTTTGAGGACGATTAAAAAGCTTGATATTTATTTGATATGATATAAAGAACAAGTTTTAAACGTAAAATAAATATGACAAAGCTGTGCTCAATAATAAACATGGTTTTCAACACTGTTTATTTATAAAACCTACCATAACTTCCATAAAGAATGATCGTATAAGACTTGTGGATGATGTTATTTGATCCAGAATTTGAAAATACATGACAAATGATACCCATTTCACGTAATTTTAAAAAGTTGAAGTACCCCCATCTCTCAAAGCACCCCTCCCCCCCTAAAAAAAAAGCAGGTAAAGCTTTATTTTCGGGGGGGGGGGGGCAGCAGGTAAAGATTTATTTTCTGGAGACTAATAGAATTTTCATGTCTAGTGACAAAACGATGTTCTTCCCCAAATTTTCGCGACTGGTCATCAGTTATTAATGTAAAAACCTATTTTATCTGAATAAAGTATAATTTTTGCCATTTTATTCGTAAAACGTGCCGCAACTTTAAAAAAATTGATTGTATCGATTTTCAGATGCTGTCATTAGAGATTTAAAATTTAAAAAATCCACACGAAACGCTACCCATTTAACTACTTAAAAATGTTGATTTCCCCCACCCCTCTCAAATTAAAAAAAAAAAAAAAAAAAAAAAACCTCCATTTGCTTTTTAAAGCATGGTAAACTTTTGTTTATTTATTTATTTTTTGAGGAGGTGGGAATTCCTCATATTTTCATTTCTAGTGCCAAAATAAAATTCTTTCCAAATTCTGGTAATTGGATATCTGATTTTTTTTTTTTTTTTTAAATATTATGTATATTGAACATACACTATATTGCCATTGATTATGGGACACTTGCGATTTTAGACATTTTACTAAATATCTAGAAAAATACGTGAGGAATCATCTCGAAACTCTTAGTGTATAAATATAATAGTATAAGTCATACATCTCCGTGACGATTTTTTCCCGAAACTCCAAAGGGGACCATCAACAAATTAAAAAAGAATGAATATCTTTTGAATAACCCTGGCAAAACTAATGTAGCAAAAGCGCTCAAACTCTAGATTGTGGTTGAATGCTTTATTGTAATAAGCCTTGTTCATTTTTATGCAAATAGTGCTCATACTCGCAGAGTAATTAAGGTTTTTATAAAAATGATCCCAAATTTTTCCAAGTTTTTTCCTTATAATTTTCAGAGTTCTTAATATAAAATATTATTTTTTTTCAAAAAATATGACAAACAACATTGCACACAGTACTCTGTAATCAGAATTAAAAAATAATGAAAATTGTATAAAAAATGAGTTGGTTTACTAAATACTTTTTTACTGCGCATGCGTCAACGATATCAAAATTTAATTTGCATATTATGTTAGCTAAATGTATAGAGCAACTTTTGTGAAAGTCACAAAATCATAGCTTGAAAATTCTGAAAATAATCGTCAATTGAATAAGTTGAAAATCCGTTATTCTCAAAATGAAGCAAAAACAAGAGGGGTTGTATCCATATATTCATTGATTAGTGTCAATATAGAATACACAATACGGGATGTTACGACTACTTTTGGATAAAATCCCTCATTTTTTTGCTTCATTTTGGAAACAACGGATTTTGTCCTTTTTCTATAGACGATTACTTTCAGAATTTTCAAGCTATGATTTTGAGACTTTTACAAAAGTTGTTTTATACATTTAACTAACATAATATGCAAATGAAATTTTGATATCTTTGACGCATGCGCAGTAAAAAATTATATAGTAAACCTACTCATTTTTCATAAAATTTTTATTACTTTTTAATTCTGATTACAGGGTACTGTGTGCAATGTTGTTTGTCATATTTTCTGAAAAAAATATTATTTTATATTAAGAACTCTGAAAATTATAATGGAAAAACTTGGAAAAATTTGGGACCATTTTTATAAAAACCTTAATTACTCTGCGAGTGTGCATGCTATTTGCATAAAAATGAACACAGTGTATTACAATAAGGCATTCAATCATAATCTAGAGTTTGAGCGCTTTTGCTGCATTAGTTTTGACAGGGTTATTCAAAAGATATTCATTCTTTTTTAATTTGTTGACGGTCCCCTATGGCGTTTCAGTAAAAAATCTTTACGGAGATGTATGACGTATACTATTATATTTATACACTAAGAGTTTCGAGATGATTCCTCATGCATTTTTCTAGATATTTAGTAAAATGTCTAAAATCGCAAGTGTCCCATAATCAATGGCAATATAGTGTATAATCCATTACATGTAAGGAATTAGGTTTTAAACTTTTAAACTGGTATAGTAAAAGTTGTCCTCCACGTTTTTTACTTTCTACCGATTTTTAGTGAGATTTTCAATGCCATTCTTAGTGGGTTTTTTCCATTCTGCTGCAATTTTCTATATTCGTAAAAAAAAATGTTTCAAATTTTTAGTTTAATAGTACATTTTGTATATCACAATTTTAGAATGTTTTGCAGTTTTTAACCTTTTTAGTATTTTGCGGTGATATTTTGATATCTATAAAGATTCTGTTTCAGACTAACATATTCAATTCTGTCTCCCACGATTTTCAATGCGATTTTTTCCATTATTTCGCTTTTCGTGGCGATTTTTTTAAAATTATTATATTCGGAAGTGTCTCATTGTAGTAATTTTTGTTAACTGCGATTCTTAAAAGATTTTTTATTTCCTTTCTCGAATGATTTTTATTGTTTTTCCAAGTCTTACGGCTATTTTTTGAATTTCTTGGAAGGAATTCTACGCAAAAAATTTAGCTAAATATATTAAAATTTCTCTTTCACGATTTTTAAATATTTAGTTATTTTAAATGCCATTTTCAATGCGATTATATATTTTTCTTTTTTCTTTTATTATATTTATTTTTTTTATTTTATTTCATTGTATTTTATTTTATTTTATTTTTTTTCTTTTTTGCATTCTGCTGCGAGTTGTTGACATTCGTTCCAAATACTTCCTTTCCAAAATTTTAGCCTAAATATAGAAAATTTTGTTCTCCGCGATTTTTGAAAAAAATTGCGATGTTCAATGCAATGTCTAGTATTTTTTGTGGTCCGTAATCTTCTGACATTTATAAAAGAGAATATTTTTTAAACATTTAGCCTAATATTATATTAAAGTGTCCTGGGGGGAATAACACCACGCTAAGGCTCTCAATTTTCATGGTTTAATTTAAGATTTTTTTCAAACATATATGTAATTTGATATAGCAATTTATTGACTATGTATACAAGAAAGAAAATTTTAGCAGATATGTATTCATAAAATGTATTGGCAGGATTTCTTTCCATTGCTATTTGGTGTTATTACATTCAAACGAACTGTAAAATATGATAGAATAATAATATTTAAATTATCCAATTTTAAAGATACAAACTCTACAGCTCTAGAAATTGACAATTTTTTCTTATTTAACATTAATTGCGATATTAAGATGCAGTAATAATCATTTGATATTTTATTCATCTGACATGAAAAAAATTAGTAGCACTTAGCATATACAAATTTCTCTTTATCCCTTATTGTTTTTAACGATGACAATAATGTTCTCTCATATAAAAAATAAAAAATAAATCCTCTTCGTAGCACTGAAAAAAAATCAACCAGAGTAATAATACCAGTGAATAACGTTATTACCCTTGTGTACTTATTACGCAGTATATTTTAAACTTCAAACTATCTCCGCGAACACATCCAAAATTTTCCACAACATTTTGAAAGTACGTGAAATCCAAAACAAATTTATGTAACAAACATAGTATTTTCTAATAAAAGTACAGTTTTCATATCAAAGAATTTACCTCGCAAATTTTGGATCGGGCGTTAACTCTTACGTGCTCTTTTCAGCGATAATGTTTACAAATTGAACTAATTAACTTTTAGTTGTTTGTAATTCAGATGACTTAGAACCCTTCTACTCAGAACCCGTAGGTACCATCTCTAAGATTCCTTCATAATTATGCATAATATTAAAACTTGACCTCTTATTACTCTCCAGGACACCTTACATTTTATCTTCCGCAATTTGTATTTTTTTTATTTTTTTCGTGTTTTGCGCCAATATTTCTTGACTTTCAGAAAATAATTCCTGTTAGAATATTTTATCCCAATATAATAAAGTTGGTCCACTGCAATATTTGACGATTTTTATGTTTCCGGCGATTTTTCCTCGTAATAATAAAATAAATCAGCTTTTAATATTTTAACCCAATGTAGTAAATTTTGTCCTCTTTTCAACAAAGTGTATTCCGAATCTACAAGCTATCTTTAAATATTCTTAAATTCTTCTAGTGATTTTTGAATTTTCTTCTGTTTCGCGGCGATTTTTTTTTCTTAGATAATTAAATAATTCCGTTTCAAACTTTCTAGCATAATACAACAAATTTTATCGTCCTCATTTTTTGAATTTTTGGTAATTCGGACTAAAATGTTTTAGCCCACTAGAGTAAATTTAGTAATAGTAGATAAAGTAGAGTAGAGCTCTCTGCAATTTTTTGACATTCGTATTCGTAGATTCGGTTCCATACTTTTCACTAATGTTATAAGTTTTGTTCAGTAAGTTTCTGATATTTTTTCTTCTTATGGATTTTTAAAGTTATTTTCAACAAGATTCTTAACAAGTTTTTGTGCATTTTGTGCATTGTACCTTTTTTTTTTCTTTTTTACGTTTGTAAAATAAGGTACCCTGGGGTAATAACGCCCAGGCCCGTAGCCAGGATTTTCTTTCGGGAGGGGCTCAATTTTGGAATTTTTTCTATTCTTACAAAAGTAATTTGAATAATATTCAGTAAAAAATTTTAAAATAATCTAGGCTTATCCGAATATGTGTTTCTATATAGGATACTGGTTAACTATGTCAAATATTGTTATTTCATATTTAATTTTTTCAATTTCTCTTGCAACTTTTCACTTTTAAGAGAACTTCCAGTTTCCAAACTGGTTCGGAAACCGGAGAATTTTTAGGAAACATTTTCTGCGAAATTTAAAAAGCACAAACTAACAATGTTTGAGATGAGCTTCAAGTAGGAGAGAGAGGGGCACATTTGAACTGGGGGCACGTTTGAACACTCTAAATATTTTCCTTCAAATAAATTATTTTCTAAAAATATCTATTGCAATACATTACTACTGCTTCAGTGCAATAAGTATACAAAGCTGGTCCATTTTGTATGCGCAATACTGTCTAAGCAAGATATGTATTTTTCTCCCTCTTGAATCTAAACTTACGAAAATAACGCTGTAAGATTTTTGTTCAAAATTTTGTATCCCTAAAATTTTGATTTATTGTTCAACACTTAAATAAAGATGTAATCTTTAGTTTATAAGCTTTGTTTTATCCAAATTCTTTAGCCAAATTGAGTAAACAGTTGTAATGTTGAAGTCCATGTGATGGGGCACCATTGAACATCTAAAACTATGAAGTAAAGAGCTGTTGATGTACCTAAATATTTACTATTTTTGGATTTTTTTTCTATGTGTAAAGAGGTTAATTAAGAATATCAAAGGACATGAACTTATACTGTTAACAATCCTTTCTTACTGCACACATGTTTAAAAATCTCTGGATGTAACAGCGATTGGAAATTTCAAACCTAAATTGATGATGGCATTCATTTATTTGATAATTGCAAAGTCAGGATACGCAATAATGATTCATGGTTTAGTAGATTTGTCTAACAAAGCCTATAACTCTTTCATTTACTCTTGCCCAAACTACGGAATTACTAGTACTTTCGTACTAGATAAAACGAAATTTAAGTCAGGTTTTTTTCATAAAAAGTGAAAATGTGTGAAAAGTTTTAATTTTCCAGAAACATCAGATATCATACTGGTGTATTACAAGGCTATTTTTTAAAAAGTTTTCTCAACCAAACATAACTAGAGAGACATTCTGTGTTGTTTCAACAATGATTTTTGATATCAACTTTGATGGATTTAAGTTTGGTTAAATAATAGAAAAATTTATTAGTTTCAATAAAATATAGTAGTTAAATTTTATTCATATTACTTTATATTCCTGAAACATATGCAGTGTTTAATGAAAACTCTCAATATTTTCATATTTTATTTATTTGTTCAAAGCTGCCCCTTACTTGTTCAAAGGTACCCCTGTACGGTGCAGATTTGAACAGAAATATTTCAGCTTTTTAAATCCTCACAATTTTTTTTATTTATATGCAAAACATTTAATTCCTGGTTCGTATGATGAAGAAATGCGCTGTTTTTATTATGTAATACTTAAAACGCAAAAAATTTAATTCAAATAAGAAATGTACTGATTTAAAAAAAATTGTTCAAACGTTCCCCCCTCTCACCTATCCTATGAAAAAAAAAAAAAAAAAAAAAAAAAAAAAAAAAAAAAAGTTGTAAAATATTGAAATGCAAATAAATAATATGTATTGATTTAAAACACAGGATTCGTGTTAACGTGCGAGAATCTGACATTACGAGTGCGAGGTCTTGGAACTATTGATCCATAAATAAAATAAATTACACGCATTATTTTTTTGAAAAAAAAAATTATTTGCTACAGTCATATGTAATCATTAAAATTATGTTTGTATTTCACATTCTCTGATTATAATAATTATAAATGATACTCCTGGTAAAATAAATTTAGTAGCAGTTTTGAATTCAAGCACTTTTCTCCGGGAGAGATTTTGGGGGCTCCGGGGGTAAAATTGTACTTTTTGACCTTTGAAAATACAAAATCACAAATTTTCCGGGTTGGGACATCTCATTGCTCCGAGATGGGGCATCTCATTGCTCTCATTGAGCCACCCCCTGGACCACCCCCATTATGATGATTGGCCAGAAGCAATCACCGTAATTTCTTCTTAGCCATGATGCTGTTTGACTTATCAAGATCTTCTGTAATTTCCCAAAGAATGGAAATCATGGAAAAGCTACTCAGTGTGTCATCGACCATAACACTTCGAGTCAAGGATTTAATTATTTTCTTTGCCGAAAAATATCTTTCAGCACTGGTTGTTGTTACTCGGCTTTCAACCAAAACTGTCAGCAAGTGTTTGATTTTATCGTAATACGCCACATTACAGTACTAAAACTTTTAAAACCTTTGTGTTGGTGTCAACATTAGCAATTTGTTTGAAGCCTAATTCATATTCAGCTTTCACTTGCTACATTGACACTTTATCCTAAAAATATTGCATCGGATTCTTAGAGAATCCGATGCATTAATCATCGCATTAAGCGAGTATAAATCATCGCTTGCTTTTTCCGGTGAAGCATGTCCTGGAAGATGTAACTGGGAATCTCTTAGAATGTCTTCATTCGAAATGAATCGATAATTTAAATTTGGAATAAGACTTTATGCATGGGGAAAAAAAGCCGTGATATTGTAAGACTTGTCAGTGGATGTAGTTTGAAGGTTTGTACCTGTTGCCTATCTAAATCTAAGTCTTGGGATCTTTATTTCAGTTTGGAAGATGTCTTCCCAAAGTTTTGATGTACAATAAAATCTCACAAAAGGTTTCTACTTCATTTTTCTGCATATTTATGTAAAATAATCAGGCATCTTTACAGCCAATATTATATCAAGAGATTTTTTTGACGAACTCACTATGACTGTCACACAGAAAACCTTCTGACAAACAGACAAGCTTATGAGAAAATGATTCTTCTCTCTGACTGCCAAAAAAGCTCTAGCTGTTGAAGGAATCTTCCATGTGCTTTTCGAAATATTTTCTGAGCTAATACAAATGTATTTAAGTAGCTCAACAAAAGTGAATATGCTTTCATGCCTCTCGATAAAATTTTTATCATAAATGCGGAGAAGTTATTTTCTTTTGTTTTCTATTGTATATGATGCAATTGCTTCTTGAAGCGCTAAATTTGCCTTCAGGTGATTTTTAAAAACTTTTGTCGCTGCTTTAACAAGGCCATGATACTTTCGAATGAAGGGAATCAGCATGCTGTTGGA
This sequence comes from Maratus speculifer, assembly GCA_964019185.1. Taxonomy (NCBI): domain Eukaryota; kingdom Metazoa; phylum Arthropoda; class Arachnida; order Araneae; family Salticidae; genus Maratus; species Maratus speculifer. Next base: position 145,975,311 of record OZ025293.1, read on the forward strand.
CAATGCAAGATTCAACCAATGGCTTTCACAGAGGACGTATCTAATTTTTAGAAACTCTGAAGAGTTCCAGAATGAACCCCACTAACATGACCAAACTGATTGGCTACTTTGTCATGCGCCTATACGGCACATTTATACATGCCAAGACATAGTTCATTACAATGTTGTAAAATTACTTTTCTTGAATTTTCGGAAGAGAAGACATTTATTGGAATAACACGTAAAAAAAATCCGAATTATTGGGTTTTGTGAATTTTTTAATAGTTCACATATCTAACACAAATGGCAAGCTGTTCTGCGCTTGAAATGTCCATAGTTTCATCAGCAATTAAGCTAAAACAGATCGCAATATTTATTTTGATAATTAATACTTTGGTAACTATATCCCAGAATATTTGAATGATTTCATTCTAAGTTTCTGGGGTGAAGTAAATAGCATTTCTAAGGATATTTATAATATCTCGTTTCAATTCATTCGTTCCAGACTTTGCACAAAACTTAAAAGAACTCTTAGCTACAGTCTTTTTTGTACCAATTTCTCTAATGTTAAAGGATCGCCATCGTGGTCAGTGGCTATTTTGTTCTGCACAAAATAAGATTGTTTCAAATATTAGTCCAAGTGCTGGTCTTATTTCTTCCTTTCCTGGAGCTCTTTGAAAACTCAACTATGAAATAATTCTATTTCTATTTTCCTGAAGAAATCTAAAGTTTGTTTGTTAAAATAACATATGGTTTGTGATAATCTAATTTTATATGTTTTAAGAAAAACATTTAGCCTTTTTCCAATGACTAAAACATGTAGAAAATAGTCTTCCTAATTTTTCATTACCTTTCTTACGCCGTATGCGTACTATACTTAATTTTTCTTAGTCAAATTAATGATAAGAAATTACACTTGATCGAATTTTACTCCGCATAAAGACAGTAAAAATTACTTTTTAAAAAGAATTTTTATTTTTAGTGGTACATACCTATTAAAAAAACAATATACCCAAATAACTGATATAAAGAAGGATTACCGTAACTGTAATTCAATAAATGGATATTTTTACAGCTAAAAATGCAATTGGTTTTAATGTAATGGAAGATAAAAAACAAACAATACTTAATTTTTTATCATACAGATATTTTTGTATTTTCAAAATTTCGGGAGGGGCTTCAGCCCCCTTAGCCCCTCCCTGGCTACGTGCCTGATAACGCCAGGCGGGGTAATAACGCCAAGTGCTTATATTTTGCATAATTATGAAATAATCAGGTAAATGACACCCATGTGCTCTGCGCAGAAGAGTTTTGAGTCATATAAATCGCGAAAAACAGTTTCAAGTTAATTTGTTTCATTTTTAAATCTTATTGTTTTTACAAGAAACTAAAATTAACGCTTGATCTAAAATTTGCGAGATAAGGTTTTTGATCTGAAGACTATATTTTTTATCCAGAAATACTTTGTTTATTACATAAATTTGTAGTGTATTTCATGTACTTTCAAACTGTTGTAGAAGATTTTGGATATCTTCTCGAGATAATTTGTAGTTTAGGATTTACTGGGCAATAAGTATCCCGGGGTAATAACGCCAGGGATTGGCGTTATTACCAACAGTAGCCGATCTATATCCGAAGGAGTTTATATATTAATATGGGACAGCATTATCATCATTGTTGAAATGGTAAGATTAAGGGGGGGGGTGCCCAATACTTAAAAATAATCTCTCTATTTTATTTTTTATTATATTATTATTATTTTTTTTTTTTTTTTTTTTACTAATGTAAAAAATAATTTTTAACTCTTGTAAATAAAACTATAACAAAATGTTTTCGAGATTCAAATTCGAACATCTTCAAAATCAGGTTTCTATTAAATTTCCACTGGATTGTTCAATTGAGTTCGAAATTTTAACTGTCCGCTTTCTCAGCGTTCGGTTTTTCAAAACTTTATAAATTTAACCTTTAACTGATGTGACAGAAATTGTAACGTATGAATGTGATGCGATTTGTGAGACTACAAAATTGAAAGATGAATAAAAGGCGGGAATAACTCATGGGATTGTGTTTTTGTACTGAACTTTATATACAAGAGTATTATACTTAATACAGCTCATATTCAAAATATTAGAATAATTGAGAAAAAGTAATAAGAAAAAATTATTTCTCATTTATTTATTTTTTATACTAAGTAAACGAAATTAAATTTCTTATAAATTAAATCTGGAATGTTTAGATAAGATTTTAACATTTATAAAATATAAAATACAGCACAATAAATTAGGTATACAGCTTCCTTAAACACACCAGAATATTAGAATAAAATTTAGATTGGTTCAAAATATTAGAATATTTTATTTTACGCAAAAATATTACCTTATGAATATGACGTAAATGGTAATTAATATTTTGTATCATCCCCTTTAGCTTTCATAACAGCGTACAGTCGATCTTGCATACTATATACAAGGTGTTTACAAACATTTCTATCATTATTAGCCCAAATAGACTTTATACGTGCCACTAACTCAGTTTAACTTGAAGGAGGATTTTCTTGAAGATTTTTCTTCATTATACACCATAAGTTTTCGATGGGATTAAGATCTGGTGAATTTGGTGGCCAAGGAAGTACCTTAATGTTGCGTTGGCGGAACCAATTCTTAGTTGACACCGAGGTATGCGGGGACGCTAAATCTTGTTGAAAGATGAAATCATCTTCAAATAAATCTTCTGATGATGTTATCATGTAATATTCTAAAATTTCTTGATATATCAGAGAGTTAACCTTTTCGTAGACGATGCATAACTTTCCAGGTCCTTCTGCACTCATACAACTCCAAACCATGACACTAGCAGCAAATTTTACGGAACGTTTAAGGCATTCTTTATCAAATGCTTCTTGCTTCATTCTCCAAACTCGAATACCTTGATTACCATATGAAACACAAAACATACTTTCATCACTAAATAATATATTTTTCCAATCTCCATTGCTCCATAAACGTCTTGATTTAAACCAATTCAATCTTATACGCTTTTGTCTTGCAGTCATGAGAGGTTTTGTTTTCGGTACACGAGATTCAAATTTAAATTTATGGAGACGTCTTAATGTTGTCGATGTAGAAACTTCAACTCCTTCTTCTTTCCATTTTCGGTGCAAGAATCGCACACTTTTAAAACGGTTTTTCTTAACTATACGGTTCAGTTTCTTGTCATCTCTAGCAGATGTTTTTGGTTTTCGGCAACCATTTCGGCGATTATTTTGAAATTTTCCAATTTTTGAATATTGTGTTAGTATTTTACTAACGCTCGATTGCGAACAATGTAAATAATTTGCTATAAAAACATTGATTTTTACCGTGCCGATACAAATCAACCATACGAAGTTTAGTAGATTCAGGAATATCACTCACACGGCCCATTTTAAGACGAAAAAGAAACAAACTGTAAAAAAGAAGACTGATTTCAAATAAAATAGTCTGAATTTAATCAATGATGCCACCAGTTAAGAATTGATAATAATTAAAGGAAAATTAATGTGAAATATTCTAATATTTTGAACCACTTGAATAAATATTCTAATATTTTGACTTTTCAAAATAATTTTTTTTGCAATTAATCTTTTCAAAAATGATATTAAATTTAAGATAACAAGTAAGTTTAATCAACAATAAGTTCTTAATAAAAATATCGTTTGCATATTTTCATTAAAAGACATTAAATTACCAAACGATATTTTCAATTTAAAAAAAAAGGTAATTATTCTAATATTTTGAATATGAGCTGTATTCACCTATTTAGTCTCTGGTGATAGTACTAAAATTCCAAATGAAACAAAATTTCGGTAGTGTTTGCAGTTAAACTGAAAACTACAAGTTAAACTAAAAAATTAAAAGAAAAATAGTGGTCTACGAGACCAATAACATTAGTTAAACGTTAAAATGCGATTCATGATTAAAAATCATAGAATACTGTTCCTGCGCTAAACTTTTTGTACAGAATTAATTCTAATTAAATTTAATCTATTCAAATATTTCTAACAATATTACGAGAACTCCAAACGAAAGAGAATTTCAGTTGTAACTATAGTTAAACTTGAAAATACAAGTTAAATGCTATTTTTTTTTTTTTTTTTGGGGGGGGGGGGTACAGTGTTCAGTCAGATTGCTAACAGCAGTTAAAGGTTAATTTTGTTGCTAATATAGAGAAAATGACATATAACCATATGAATTATGTATAAAATTGAGTAAGAAATCTCTTTGGGATAATATTTTTTAATAAAAAATTTTATTCAATTTATTAAAAATTTATTAAAGCATGCTCTTTAAAACGTCGACAATTTAACTGTAGGTTTGGAGAATCCGCAGTAGTGTGGAGTTATGGGTTAAAAACTATTTACTAGATTACTATAATAGTATTAACCCTTAACTGCTGTGACAAAAATTGTCGCATAACTTACTGTGAGCGGCCTGTCAGACTGCTTAATATAACGATGAATAAAATGTTAAATTAACTTTTAGAATATTATTTTTGTATTGAACCTTATATACAGGACTATTATAAATAAAATTCAGCTATTCAAAAGTCTCTAGAGATAGTAATAGGACTCCAAATGAAACAAAAGTTTCCTGGTATCTATAGTTAAACTAAAAATTGCAAGTTAAACTCTGAAACTTGAAAAACTCAGCGGTATGTGAGACGCTAACAGCAGTTAAGGTTTAGCAAAAATATTTATTACATATAACTCTAGTTATTATAAAACTTCACATGATTAAAATATTACATTATGAATGGTTAAAACCATGCAATGCTTCTTATAATCATATTTAAGCGAGACTTTTTAAGCAAAGATAGACACAAGGTGTTATATTTTGTTGAAGCTCCCCCTCACCCCTTTTTCTTTCACTTTCACAAAAAAATCAATATTTTCTATCGCATAGAATGCATACATGGGAATATAAATACTGATTCAAATAAATCGTGCAATGTTTCTAATAATTCTATTTATATGGTCATTTTTAAGCAAAACGTAGCTTAGAATCTGATATTATTTTGCTTCCTCCCTCCGCCACCACCACAGCTTTCTTTTTCTTCCAGAGTCACAAAGAACTGTACATTTTCAATAGCTTAGATTGCAATTTGTCAATTTCTAGAGCTGTAGAGTTTGTATTTTTAGAATTGGGCAATCTACATGCCATTCCATCTTATTTTATATCATTCTTATTTTATGCAATTCCATCTTATATTTATCTTATTATTATCTACATTCCATCTTATTTTATAGTTTTGTTTGCATGGCGTTATTACCCATATAGGTGGGTATTAACGCCAAATAGCATTGGTCAAGAAAAAACGCCATTACATTTTATGAATACATATCTGTTAAATTATTTTATTTTATATAGATAGTCAATGAGTTGCTGTATCAGATCCTATATTTGTTTGAAAAATACAATCTAAAACTAAGCCGTGAAAATTGGTAGAACCTTAACGTGGCGTTATTACCCCAGGGTACCTTATAATTCAGTTTGAAAATTTTAGCCTAATCGAAATATTTTATCCTGATTTTTAATGTTTTGCAATTTTTAATGTGATTTTCAACGCAATTTTTATGCTTCTCCGTGACAATTTATTGACGTTAATAAAATGAAATCGACTCCAAATATTTATCCTAAACCTACTATTTTCAATGCGGTTTTTAACGTTCTTTTTTGCTTTCGCGATTTTTATTTATTTATTTATTTTATTTATTTATTATTACTATTTTTACATTCAGAAACGAGTAACTGTTATATACTATTGTTAGTAAAGTTTATCTCACTGTTGTAAATTTTGTTACATTTTTCAACATAATACATTACATTTATTTCTCCGCGATTTTTGAATTTTTCGCGATTTTTAATGCAATTTTCAACACGAGTTTTTGACATTCGTGAAAGTAATTTTGTAATTAACTTCAACTGTGAATTTATTGATGAAAAAATTCCTTTTAGAATAGTTTAAACCGCCGTAGTAAATTTTGTCTTTATGCAATTTTTTAATCCTTAACAACCTTTACTGTTTTTTTAAGTGTTGCAGAAATTTTTTTAACATTATTAAAAAGGAGTCCGGTTTCAATCTTTTAACCTCATGTAGTAAAATTCAGTTAAATTTATTCGCAATTCGCTTAGCAATTTTCGAATTTTTGTGAAATTTTTTTTATAATCTTGAAGTTTTTTTTTTTTTTTTTTTTTTTTTTACCCGCTCTGTGGCGGTTTTTTGACTTTGCAAAAGAAATCCTCTTTTAATCGTAAAAAAAATTACTGTCTGCAATTTTTGAAATTTTAACGATTCTTTAGATACTACGTTTAGTGCTCTTTCTCTCTTTTGCGATTCGTTGTGATTTTTACGCATTAGTAAAAGAAATCCAGTTTCAATCTTCCAGTCCAATACAGTAGTAAATTTTGTTTTCTGTATTATAACAATTAATAAGAATTTATGGAGCTATTATTATTATTATTATTATTATTATTATTATTATCATTTCGCTAATTTCTGTTGTGATTTCGCGTTTTGTTCTACGTTTTCATGGAGCCCGGAAACGCAGTGCCTATCTGATCAGTTGCGCGAATAAATTAAATTATTTTAGCAAATGAAAATGTAATTGTTTTACATATTGATTATGGAGATATAGAAAACGATTTTCACATAAAAATTCGAGGGGAATTTATTACTGAATTAAATATTTTATTGTTGATAGTTGTGTTATTGAACATAATATTGTTATTGTAAAATTGAATCTTCATGTTAAATGTGTCAAATTTGAAATTATAAAGTAATTTTCTCTTCATGCCATAATTTTTCTATTGAATGTCAACAATATATTGCGGAGTTTGCTCTAATAAGTTTATTTATTATTTTATTTTTATTTTTTCGCTTTATAATATTGATTTCGACATTATAATGTATGACTTCGCGAAAGCTAAATCAAGAGAAATTACTCACTTCTTGAACTTTAGTCTTACTTTTAGTAGCTATTTTCTTATTAATATTGCCATTGATTATGGGACACTTGCGATTTTAGACATTTTACTAAATATCTAGAAAAATACATGAGGAATCATCTCGAAACTCTTAGTGTATAAATATAATAGTATACGTCATACACCTCCGTGAAGATTTTTTCCCGAAACTCCATAGGGGACCGTCAACAAATTAAAAAAGAATGAATATCTTTTGAATAACCCTGTCAAAACTAATGTAGCAAAAGCGCTCAAACTCTAGATTATGATTGAATGCCTTATTGTAATACACTGTGTTCATTTTTATCCAAATAGCATGCATACTCGCAGAGTAATTAAGGTTTTTATAAAAATGGTCCCAAATTTTTCCAAGTTTTTTCCTTATAATTTTCAGGGTTCTTAATATAAAATAATATTTTTTTCAGAAAATATGACAAACAACATTGCACACAGTACCCTGTAATCAGAATTAAAAAATAATGAAAATTGTATACAAAATGAGTTGGTTTACTAAATAATTTTTTACTGCGCATGCGTCAACGATATCAAAATTTCATTTGCATATTATGTTAGCTAAATGTATAGAGCAACTTTTGTGAAAGTCACAAAATCATAGCTTGAAAATTCTGAAAATAATCGTCAATTGAATAAGTTGAAAATCCGTTATTCTCAAAATGAAGCAAAAACAAGAGGGGTTGTATCCATATATTCATTGATTAGTGTCAATATAGAATACACAATACGGGATGTTACGACTACTTTTGGATAAAATCCCTCATTTTTTTGCTTCATTTTGGAAACAACGGATTTTGTCCTTTTTCTATAGACGATTACTTTCAGAATTTTCAAGCTATAGTTTTGAGACTTTTACAAAAGTTGCTCTATACATATACCTAACATAATATCCAAATGAAATTTTGATATCTTTGACGCATGCGCAGTAAAAAATTATTTAGTAAACCTACTCATTTTTCATACAATTTTTATTATTTTTTAATTCTGATTACAGGGTACTGTGTGCAATGTTGTTTGTCATATTTTCTGAAAAAAAAAATATTATTTTATATTAAGAACTCTGAAAATTATAAGGGAAAAACTTTTTTCCCTTATAATTATTATAATATAAGGGCCTTATAATATAAGGGCCATTTTTATAAAAACCTTAATTACTCTGCGAGTATGCATGCTATTTGCCTAAAAATGAACACAGTGTATTACAATAAGGCATTCAATCATAATCTAGAGTTTGGGCGCTTTCGCTACATTAGTTTTGGCAGGGTTATTCAAAAGATATTCATTCTTTTTTAATTTGTTGACGGTCCCCTATGGAATTTCGGTAAAAAATCTTCACGGAGATGTATGACGTATACTATTATATTTATACACTAAGAGTTTCGAGATGATTCCTCATGTATTTTTCTAGATATTTAGTAAAATGTCTAAAATCGCAAGTGTCCCATAATCAATGGCAATATAGTGTATTACCAATATGCGATTTTGTTTTGCATATACGATTTAAAAAAGATAAATAACTTGTTATACTGCATCATTATTCTTGTGTTTGAAATTAATACACAAATTTTTAACGCAATGTTATTGATTTTAAATGTTTGACATATATTGTCGCAGTAATATTTATTTTAAAAGCATTTTTTACCTGTTGTAACAGATTTTTTTTTTTTTTAAATATTCATAACATGCGTGAATTTTCGAAAGGAAAACAAGTTGGAAATTGCTCGTGAAACGTAGCAAATAAGGTGCATTCGTACTTCAACGAAATTAAAAAATATTCAGATCTTGCTGTTATAGTATAGAGTACTTTAGATACAGTATAGTGGTCGAAATCTTTTGTGTATTCCTGTAAATACTACCTGCATTCTATTTCACAGAAAGTAACTTGTATTAAACCGCAGCAATGTATACCAATTTAATAAAATATGAAATAGTTTAATATAATTAAAACACGCCCCAAACACTATTTTCCCGTATACCATAATGCAGTGGAATACTTTTGAGTAGCCCTGTAAATTAATAATAAATATTCTTTGTGTCATAGATTGTACAGAATGTATATTTTAGTAACTTCATAGATTCATGTCAATTCTATTATATTCGAAAGAGTGTAACATCATTAAAATGTACTCTAAACTATTTCTTTCTATTGACCGTAAAGTAATGGAATACTTTTGACTGTCGCAGTAATTAAACTATGCATTCGATTTTCATAAAATTTGAATTGATTCGACTAAATTATGCAAAAAATATGTATTTTATGTAAGAAAATTTTAGGAACGCTGCGAACTCTGGATACATGAAAAAATTGATAATGTATCGATATCAATATTCGAGATTGTATCGATTATACTTACATGAACGATATATCGAATTATCGCAATCAATATTTCGTTGTTGGCATTTATCTGTTAGTATTTTGGAGCTAGTAAATCAGTCTAGTAAAATTGTCTAGTAAATCAGAAAGATAAATTGCTACATTACTGAAATATTCAAAATTCCCGATTCTTAACAATATAATTAAAAAGAAAGAAAAAAAAAAATCTCAATCCAAAGAAAGACGATCTGATACAAAATTAAGTTAAGAACACGTGACACTCGACTAATTTTCTGTTTTTTAATGAAAAAAAAAAAAAAAAAAAAAAAAAAAAAAAAAAAAAAACAAGCCTTTCTTCTCATGAAATTTCAAAACAAATCAGGAAATGAGTGTCGCATGCCACTGTTAAAATCTAATTATAATGCTAAACACAGGAAATTAGCAAACAAACAAAACTCTTGCAACATCATCCAAAGGAAAAACCTGAAATGGGGTAAAAATTTCATGTCAAAGAATGAAAATAGATATCTTTTGCTGATTGAAAAGAAAATATATATTGAAGATTCAGATGGTTGCAAGCACTACTTACATCAATATAAAAATGTGAGCAGGAACATAAAGAATGTAAAAATAGAAAATAGCGTCATTGTGCAAGAATATTAAAAGGCTGAAAACCAACGTTTAAAAATGCTCGAATAATACACAAAAAGCAGCAAACAGCTGTTTCGAATCTGCAAACGAAACTCCTTTTCAATACGACAGATAAACAGGGCACAACGTGCTAGAAAAGCAAGGCTGGACCCCCAGATTTGTGGATCCGAAAAAGTTGTTTACTCATTTTTTTCTGTATTATTTGTGCACTTTAAAAAGTTGTTTAGCTCCCTTTTAACTTAAAGAATAATTCTGTCAGCAAATGAGCAAGACTAATGTTTCCAGATGCCACAATTTCAAGAATTCCAAGACTCGTCCCACTTTGGCCATATTTTTCATAATAAATCTCTCTATTGTAAAAAAATGTAACTAACGCTGTCACCACCACAGCCGTAAATATTCCTTGTGACCGGAGACCTTTCTTTGCTAATATTAATAAATCTACTGAATACAAAAATATGAAAATTAGTAGTGTTATAGGGAATTGTTTGATACAGAGAGTGAAGACGACAGTTTTTAAATCGAAGACTTCTTTTAAGAGCTATTAGTTATTAAAGTTGGACAAAATCGTTCCATTAAAAAAGGTATATAAGAGAAAAAAAAAATCACATAGGAATTTAATATTTTCTATAGCCATACATTACAAACTTGAGGTGTGCAGTATGCATTTATTACTTATTACTACATATTATTTTAATTTGACTAATTTTTTGAGATAAAAATAATATTTAAATTTTCATTATTTCAACAGACTTTTTTTAATATTTTAGAAAAAAATCGAAAATTTTAGAATTTTTTTTAAATTCTTGCAAATTGTTAAAACAGCGCAAAGAATAGTACTTACTTACAATAGTATTTATTTACATTTGACAATTAAAAACAGAAAAAAAGCTTTAGAATTAGAATTAAATTATTTCATGCTAACTTCACAAAAATATTCAGAATTACATAATAAAAATTGTCTTTACACGTGAATATTAAAAGAAATAAACTTAAAAAAATTAATATGCGTTAAAAGCAATAAAGGGAGAGATTACATCATATTTAAAATGGCTATATACTAATATTGCCAAACAGTTTAAATTTAAAATATATTTTCAGGAAACATTTGTTTCATATTTCGAGATGATATTTTTAACTATTGTTGCCAATTCTAAGACAACGTAAATTACGTTAGATTAATTTATAACACGATTTTTCAATCGGCAAATCAATTAAAACAGATGTAAATTTTCCTTGTGGGTGAAAAAAGTTAGAATCAGATTATATAATCGCTGAGGCTATTTGGGTGAAATAGTCCTCCTGTGTTTGTTTCCGGGATGACTTAGTTGGAAGAGCATTGGCGGCTTCAGCCAATACATTCCTGGTTCGAATCTTGGCCTGGACTCTTATCACACGCATGGAAAATTAACATCTAACGTAAATTACATTTCGTTTTAACAACAAAAGTATTTTCAACTAAATATTAAAAAGAGAAACAAAATTAATACTAAAATACAGCAAAAATAATATTTTTTTCTAACAACAAAAGTATTTCAAATGAATAATAAAAAGAGAAAGAAAACTTTGGGTAAAATTATTTCAGATATAAAACGATATATTTAAAATCTATATTCTTTAAAACAATTTTCTTTATAGCCTTGTTAATAAATTTCGGGAGGCAAAGGCTGTTTACTTCGTTTATTTTATATTAGCTTTTTTCAACTGTTTAACCCTTTCCGGCAAGGGCGAAATCTGTTAGTAAAATGAGAAATTATCGACTGACACCGGAATTCACAAACGAATTTTTAAATATTTTGAATTCCCTAATTTGCACTTTTAATGTGAAAACAAAATGTTACTAAAATATTATTGGTGCCGGTTTCAATTTTGGAATAAAAACTAAGTATCCCAGACCGGGCACAGTGTGCCGGAAAGGGTTAACTGATTTTATGTGATCAAAAACGAAAACAGCCATTAGATGTCAGGACAGATGTCTGATTCGAATTTTAAAATTGCCTAATCAAAGAAAAATGAATGGAAACCCCTTTACAGAATGATCGCCAATGTTTTTTAATTATAAATCAATCTTCCCTAATCCTGTTAAATCCGATCAAATTATCATGTTTTACGAGTCTGTGGTGTTTGAATGAGGGTTGGTGAAAGTAGATCTTAGCGATAGAGCCCTCTAGTGTTTTTTCTTTTTCTTTTTTCGTTTTTAGAATAATTTGCTATTAGTTTCTTTGCGTCAAATTCTGCAAAGAATGCAAGTTTTGATAAGTATAAGTAACATGACTAAGCTTTTCAAAATTTTAGTGAGAAATATTTATAACAAAACGATTAAAATTATACCTTTAAGGAGACGTAGATATAATGATTTATGGTAAAGTGGAACAGCAATAGCTAGATCACATTTTATTGTTTAATAATTGTATAGAGCTGTTGAATTTCTCTTATAAATATTTGTTAAGTGCAGTGATTTGAGAATATTCGAATAAAAATTTGTGACATCTGAGTATACGTTAGAAAGTTTGAATACAACTTTCGTCTGTTTATTCATCCCACAAACAGAATAATTCTATTAATTATCTCTAAATCTACCGTTATTTACGCCAGAATATCAGACAAATAAGAACAAGATCTCAAAAAATTCTTTGCACTGTTCACTTTAATATAAAATCTATTTACGTTTTATAGTATTTCATATAACAGTGTAATTATATCCGTAAAAGTAACATGCCTGATTCAGTGATGAATACTTATTGACTTTCTGTTGGAGGGAAAAAAAAGCACTCTTTTAACGCTAGCATATACTAACATAAAATTTTCCAACAAATCAGTGATAAGAGTGATTCTACGATAAGAGGTTCAAAAACATAGAGAATTCGGCCAAAAAGAAAAGTTTGAGTTTGATCATAAACCTTTAAATTATGATTTTTGTACCGTTTTTTTACTTTTTCATATAAGAGCAGGTCACTTTATAGATATTTTATAACTTTTTCTGGTCAGTGACTCGCTCCCCCGGCAGTTATCTTGCGAGGGGAAATACGGCAGGGGAGAGACATTTTCATGTAAATTCAAATTTTTTAACTGACTGAATTAGTTGTTGGGTTAATTGTGTATTTCACTTTAATTATTACCGTATTGTTTAATTAGGGCAGTAAATGCAATTGAATTAAATGAATATTATAAGTTTTATGACTTACCAGGGGAGATACACGATCACCGTGCGAAACCACTACATCGCACGGTCGCGTCACAACAACTAAAAATGGCGACGCTTAGATGGTTTGCGCGTTTAGTATTGCTAACTTCAAGCCAATAGATGTCTTTTAGTGCTACTTTCGATATAGCCATCCTTGAATTTATATTTGTTTCAGCGGAACGAAGTTTGACAGGGTAGATACACAAAAAAAGCGGGACAAAAATTAATTTTAAAAATTATTTGAAATTAATAAAATTATTTTATTTTTTATTTTATAATACGTAAGTATAATTATTTAAATTCCAATTAAACATACTTTAGTTAAGCATCTGATGGAAAAAATATACGCATTGTTTGAAAGTTAAATTGAAACCGGCAACGGGACATGCCAGGGGAGAGACTTTTTTAGACTTTGTAAGAAATTTCAGAAAAATGTGTTTTAATTGGGCATTCAATTGTGATGTTATTTAATAAAGTACATTAAGATGATGCGATTCATTGCAAAAAATAGCAACATATAGAATAAAACATCTGTTTTAAACGGATTGCCGTACAAATTACCTCTTATCGTAGAATCACCCATAAACCAAGCATTACGGAGTGATTATTTAATATTTATATAAGGTGTTCTGGTGTAATAACGACAGGCAGGGTAATAACGCTAAGTGCTAATATTATGCGTAATTATGAAATAATCCGGTAAATGACACCCATGTGCTCTGCGCAGAAGGGTTTTGAGTCATATAAATCGCAAAAAACAGCTTAAAGTTAATTTGTTCCATTTGTAGGTCTTATTGCTTTTACAAGCAACTAAAATTAACGCTTGATCTAAAATTTGCAAGATACGTTTTATGATGTGAAGACTATATTTTTTGTCTGGAAATACTTTGTTTATTACATAAATTTGTAGTGCATTTCATGTATTTCCAAAATGTTGCAAAAGATTTTGGATATCTTCTCGAGATAATTTGTAGTTTTAAATGTACTGCGCAATAAGGATACCGGGGTAATAATGCCAGTCCTTGGCGTTATTACCCCAGTTGATTTCCAACAGTGGCCGAACTACACCCGAAAGAAGTTTAATTATTAATATGGGACAGCATTATTATCATTGTTGAAATGGTAAGATTAAGGGGAGGGGGTTTAATACCCAAAAACTAATCTATTTTTTTAATACTAATGTAAAAAATAATTTTAAACTCGTACGAATAAAACTATATGAAATTGTTTTCGATATTCTAATTCGAACATCTTCAAAATCAGGTTTCTATTAAATTTCCACTGGATTGTTCAATTGAGTTCTAAATTTTAACCCCTTGCGGCGCAGTGGTTTCATAGATATACCACTTTATTTTAATTCCTAAACGCCACATACGCACCGGAATTCTGTTTAAAAAAATTACGGTTTATTGAATGCGTGAAATATACCGTTTTCTTATTTACAAATAAAGTTGTTTTCAAATTTCGGTGTCAGTCATTAATTTCAACACTTAAACAATGTATTTGCCCTGCGCCGCAAAGGGTTAACCATCCGCTTTCTCAGCGTTCGGTTTTTCAAAACTTTACAAATTTAACTTTTAACCGATGTGACAGAAACTGTAACGTAACTAATGTGAAGCGGTTTGTAAGGCCGCAAGATTGAAAAATCAATAAAACGCGGGAATAACTCATAGGATTGTGTTTTTGTACTAAACTTTTTATACAAGACTATTATACTTAATATTCACCTATTTAAAAGTCTCTGGTGATAGTACTAAAATTCCAAATGAAACAAAATTTCGGTAGTGTTTGTAGTTGAACTGAAAAATACAAGTTAAACTATAAAACTAAAAGAAAAACAGTGGTCTGTGAGTCCGGTAGGCTAATTTCCGTTTACTCAAGGATACAGCGCTTGGCGAAATTCAAGGTGTGCCAAATGTTTTGACTAGCATCTACGCATTTTCTCGCGCATCATGGCTGCTTCAGACATTTTACTTACAATTTTTGTCGTATATGAGGCACTTGGAAGCTGTTGTAGAGTATCAGAGGCATAGCGAGGTGGTTAAAGCAGAAAGCTTGTAATTATAAGATTGCGAGTTGTGTCCTTGCTCTTGTAGATTTTTGTTTTGATTTTTATTTAAGTAATCAATAAAGAATGTTATAAAATTCAGTTACTTTGTATTAGTTTTATTGTCAATTAGACAATTAAATTTTAATTAAAATTAAGTTATAAAAATTTATTTAAAATTTTATGACATAAAGTTTAATTTGAAATAAATGTAAATAATTAATATAAGTTTTTGAATTCTGCTTTTTAATAATTAAATAAATATAATTTAAAATACAATAATTATTAAAATAAAATAAAAAAATATTTTTATTTTAGCTATGCTACCACCGTGTTGTAAGAGATGAATATCAAATTAGTAAAACCAATTTATTAAAGTTCTTATGTTTTAAAATGAGGCATCATTCATACACACACACACAATATATATATATATATATATATAATATTTATTAGTATTTATTTTAATAATTACTGTTTCATTTACAATTATAAAGTAGTGAAACATAAAAATATTAATTATAAATATTCAAATTTTAATATTTCTATGTACTTAATTAATGATAATAATTTAAGAAAAAAAGAAAAATCTTTAATCTTCCACAAACATAATTTAAGTTTTTCTTTTAAAAAATTATCAATATTTAAATATATATAACTAATATTAAATATTTATTAATTAATATTAATATATATACATACATATATATATATATATAATTATAAAATTATATTAATTAACATTATTAATTATTACATATACAGGGTGATTCATAAAAGATGGGCAGAACTTTAAGGGGTTATAGTACACTTAAAGACAAATAATATTAAATAGGAGACTAAGGGTCCCAGACGTATTCCCAAGGAGATAGGGGGCATTAAAGTTTAGGGTCCGAAATTTCAAATGATTATAAAAAATGGAAAAATTGGTCGATTCGTTTGCGGTTTTTGCAAAAAATTTTCTTTATGCCAGTATTTTCTTGAAATAAAATTTTAAAGTTCAATTTCAAAAAATGCCGATAGGGGGCGCTTTAGACTTTGGAGTAACAAACAACTATTTTTTAACGTTATTTTTTGTATTTCTTTAAATGATTTCGAAAGCTTAAACTTAAACTTAAATTTTGATCTAAAAATCTGAGTCCTAACGAGTAGTTAAGTAGCGTAAACTGAAATTTGAAATTTGAAACCCTTCTCCAACCAGAACAAAAATCAGTTATTCCCGATCTTTGTGTCGTAGATTAGGCTCTAACTACTGCCGCGTTCTGCTAAAATTATTCTTTATGTCAGTATTTTCTTGAAAATAAATTTTAAAGAAAATTTTCAAAAAATTCCGATAGAGGGCGCTTTAGACTTTGGAGTAACGAACAACTATTTTATACCGTTATTTTTTGTGTCTCATTAAATGCTTTCTAAAGCTTAGACTTAAATTTTCAGCCCAAAATCTGAATCGTTAGACGTGGTTAAGTTTCTGGGGAGAGGGGTTTGAAATTTCTACTCCTGAGCTCAGTTCAGTTTACCATGTCCACACATTGTGTGCTGTGATACGAGGTAAAAAGACACAAATTAGGATTATGTTACCAAAGCATATTTATTAACATGTAATTACAATAAATGTTCAAAATTGTGACCACCAGAGGTTATGCACGCAGAACAACGGCGAAGAATGGAACGGCGAACATTCGCGAAAACATCAGGCTTTTCGAGCACTTCCCCTACAGCGGCGGAAAGTCTGGCGACCAGTTCCTCGGGGGATTCAATGGGTGTCTCATACATAAGAGCCTTCAATTGTCCCCAAAAAAAGAAATCGAGGGGTGAAAGATCTGGCGAGCGAGCAGGCCAAGCAACAGGACCACCTCGACCAATCCATCTGTTCGGAAATGTGATGTCCAGATAGTTGCGGACGTCTCGTACGTAATGGGCTGGCGCTCCATCGTGCTGGAACCACATGACCCGTCGGATGCGTGGAGGAACAACGTTTAACAGGTCTGGCAGCACATGTTGCAGAAATGTGAGGTATGTTTTACCGTTGAGGCGTTCAGGAAGAAGGTACGGTCCGATTAGGTGGTCTCCGAGGATTCCTGCCCAAACATTGATGGAAAAGCGTCACTGATGAGCATGTGGATACGTAGCATGTGGATTGACATCCGCCCATACATGTGCATTGTGTCTGTTAAATGTACCTTCACGTGTGAAGGTACATTCATCGGTGAAAAGCACAGTTCGTCCAAAATGTGGATTTAGCGCGTTCTGCTGCAGAAACCAGCGGGCGAATTCAATACGATTTGGATAATCCCCTGGAGACAGTTTCTGGACTCGTTGCACATGAAACGGGAGCAAATGCTCATCCTTCAGTACCCTCCAAGTCATGGACTGTGAGGTATCCACCTGCCTAGCCACTGTTCGTGTACTTGTACTTGGCTGCGCCGCTACTACATCCAGAATGGCTTCTGCAACAACTACTGATTCGTCCTTTTTTGCACGACCTGCATTCGACCGGGAAGCGAGAAATGATCCCGTCTCACACAACTGTCTGTGCAAGCGCTCGAAAGTTTTGCGGTTAGGCAACCGCCTGTTGGGAAATCGCTCTCCGTACATTCGTCGTGCCTCTGCACCATTTCCATCTGCCGCTCCGTAAATTAAATGCATCTCAGCCTTTTCCTTATTCGTGAAGGGCACCATCTTCCGATTCATTACTACAGCGACTTACACTTGACTCACCGTTCAGTGGTTTTTATGCCTGAATCGTGTCGAAATTTTGCATACGTGTTCTTCTTCTTCCCCATTTGACATTTGCATACTTTCTGTCTCCTTCTTCACCCGGTGACTAGCGTCAGGAATGGAGCTTTAACGTTTGCATGAGCGACGTTTCCAACTGTGCCAGTGCCTTTATGAGTGAATTCCGACTATGCAGTCCTTGACGAAAGTTGTATTTTTGCCTCGAATCACAGCACAGAATCGTTGGGCATGGTTAAGTAGTGCAAACTGAACTATGTTCAGAAGTTGAAATTTGAACCCCCTCCCCTCGCTACTGAACCACGCTCAGCGATTCAGATTTTGAGCTGAAAATTTAAGTTTAAGTCTAAGCTTTAGAAAGCATTTAATGAGACACAAAAAATAACGGTATAAAATAGTTGTTCATTACTCCAAAGTCTAAAGCGCCCTCTATCGGAATTTTTTGAAACTTTTCTTAAAAATTTATTTTCAAGAAAATACTGACATAAAGAATAATTTTAGCAAAACGCGGCAGTAGTTAGAGCCTAATCTACGACACAAAGATCGGGAATAACTGATTTTTGTTCTGGGGGGAGAAGGGTTTCAAATTTCAGTTTACGCTACTTAACTACTCGTTAGGACTCAGATTTTTAGATCAAAATTTAAGTTTAAGTCTAAGCTTTCGAAATCATTTAAAGAAATACAAAAAATAACGTTAAAAAATAGTTGTTTGTTACTCCAAAGTCTAAAGCGCCCCCTATCGGCATTTTTTGAAATTGAACTTTAAAATTTTATTTCAAGAAAATACTGGCATAAAGAAAATTTTTTGCAAAAACCGCAAACGAATCGGCCAATTTTTCCATTTTTTATAATCATTTGAAATTTCGGACCCTAAACTTTAATGCCCCCTATATCCTTGGGAATACGTCTGGGACCCTTAGTCTCCTATTTAATATTATTTGTCTTTAAGTGTACTATAACCCCTTAAAGTTCTGCCCATCTTTTATGAATCACCCTGTATAACTAATATTAATAAGTATTATTATTTAAACAGATAATTAATGTTTTTAATGTTTTCGTTTAGTGATTTGTTATTAGTTCTCTTCAATTTTCAGTGTCTAGTAAAATATTAAATATTAAAAAAAAAAAAAAAAAAAAAAAAAAAAAAAAAAAAAACAATCTTTATTAGATAAAAACTTTTAAGGTGGTTTTTTTTATATAAAACGTGATCTTTGTTTTGTATTTGTACTTTGTACAAATTCAATCATTATATACATGTATATTTAGTTTAGACTTATCAATTTATGAATAGGAAGGGTGCATTAAATCAGTGTCACAAAAGTTGGTGTAAATTCCTAAACATATTTTATTTCAAATGAAAAATTTCCAAGTATAAAAAATATTTTAATTTTAACACAATTTATTATTAATTGAAATGTATACTTTTTTGATGATTCTTAGAATCTGGAAACTATACTTTTTTTTTTTTTTTAATATGTTATCAACGTTAATGATATATTTGTACAACATCAAAATCTGAATAGATCGGAACAGATGATATCGAAATTATGTACATTTTCTAACTATATAATTAAATGACCTAACTATATAACAACTATATAATATACACATACATAATATTTAAGCAGACATGTATGAATGTATAAGTTCATACATACTATGTACATATGTTGATATTTATGAATATATTCATATATATTTCCAACATTAAGAAGTTTTAATTTATCAATCTTAGTGCATTGCTATACTTGGTGATTTATATCACATTAGTAAAATAAATAAATAAATAAAAATTTGATATAACAGATCTCAGTATTTTCTTATAAAGTTCTTGAATTGATACTTAACAAGAAAATAAATTAAACAAAATAAAATTTATATTTAGCTATTATCATGTAATTTATCCGAATACAATAACAGCTCTCTTTCGTTCTTTTTATTATTTTTTTTCATTATTATATTATTCATTATAAACTGAAATACTATAAGAAATGTAAAGAAATATACATTAAAATTCACAAATTAACACAACAAGTTACTCGTATATATTTCATTAATATTTGGTCGTATATAAAAAGAAAATTCCATTAAAATTATTATTATTTTTCTTTTCAAATAAATTATTTGTATAATACATTTTTTCAGTAGATGGCGACACTGTACGATGTTATCAAGGAATCTCGGAAGAGGAGTGAATGATGGGTGGAATAGCATTTGGCACACCTTGAATTTCGCCAAGCGCTGTATCCTTGAGTAAACGGAAATTAGCGTCCGGTAGCATTAGTTAAAGGTTAAAAGGCGATCAATGATTAGAAATCATAGAATACTGTTCCTGCACTAAACTTTTTGTACAGAATTAATTCTAATTAAATTTAATCTATTCAAATATTTCTAACAATAGTACGAGGACTCCAAACGAAAGAGAATTTCAGTTGTACCTATAGTTAAACTGGAAAATACAAGTTAAACTCTAAAATTTGGGGATGGGGGGGGGGGGGAACAGCGGTCAGGCAGATTGCTAACAGCAGTTAAAGGTTAATTTTGTTGCTAATATAGAGATAATGATATATAACCACATGAATCATGTATAAAATTTAAGAAGAGATCTCATTGGGATAATATTTTTTATCAAAAATCTTATTTAATTAATTAAAATTTTATTAAAGCATGTTTTATGTAATGCCGACAATTTTACTTTAGGTTTAAAAAATCCGCATTAATGTTGAGTTATGGGTTAAAAACTATTTACAATAATACTATAATAGTATTAACAAAACTATTTATTACATATAACTCTAGTTATTATAAAATTTCACATGATTAAAATATTTCATTATAAATGGTTAAAACCATGCAACGTTTCTTATAATTATATTTAAGCGGGACTTTTTAAGCAAAGGGAGGCACAGGTTGTTATATTCTGTTAAAGCTACCCTTCACTCATTTTTCTTTCACTTTCACAAAAAATTGAATATTTTCTATCGCATAGAATGCATACATGGGAATATAAATACTGATTCAAATAAATATAGTTAAAACCATGCAAAGTTTCTAATAATTCTATTTAAACTGTCCTTCTTAAGCAAAAATTAGCTTAGAATCTGATATTCTTTTGCCTCCCCCCCACTATCACCACGCCTTTCTTTTTCTTACACTTTCACAAAAAAATTAAACATTTTCAATAGCTTAGAATGCAATTTGTCAATTTCTAGAGTTGTAGAGTTTGTATTTTTAGAATTGGGCAATCAACATGCCATTATTCCATCTTATTTTATAGTTTTGTTTGCATGGCGTTATTACCCATATAGGTGGGTAATAACGCCAGATAGCATTGGTCAAGAAATCACGCCATTACATTTTATGAATACACATTTGTTAAATTACATTTTTTATATAGATAGTCAATGAGTTGCTGTATCAAATCCTATATTTGTTTGAAAAATACAATCTAAAACTAAGCCGTGAAAATTGGGAGAACCTTAACGTAGCATTATTACCCTAGGATACCTTATATGAATGTAGTGACAATATTGACAGATAGCAATGTAGTGATAGATATTGGGAGACACGATATCCTAGTAAGTTGTGAAGACGGAATTATAAATCCCAAGGTTCGCTCGCAAGAACCGTATCTTCTCAAATTTCTAGACTTAGTACGTAATGGCCAGGAAGAGACGATATTATGAGTTTTGAATACGAAGCCCCTAATATCAATTTTTAATTTTAGTAGATGCCTCTTATTTCTCATAGGATACCTATATCAAATCCACCTTAATATCATGTAATTACACAAGAGGAATCTGAAATCATGAGCTAACTTAAAAGAAAGATGAACTTCATTATAGGCAAACTCAAAATAGAATGCAATGCTTGGTCATAATTCTTGCAGTGAAGTGCTACCAGAGCATTCTGATTGTGGCGTGTAATATTCAGCATAATGTGTTCCAGGAAATGTTTTATATGAAACCTAACAGGGTTGAACAGTAGTTGCACCTTTAAACAAAATCATAGGGGACATCACAGATGCACCAACTGAATACACATGCAAGCACAGTTGTAGAGTCTCGACCAGATCCTCCGGAAACTCTGCATAGAGATTTTCCGTTTTCCAAAATGCAGCGAAAGCGAGACGGATCACTTCTAAATCCAGATTCATCTGTGTTAAAAATGAAACGTGCTTTGTTAAAGCTTAAAAGTTCCTTTTGATTGTAAATACGTTCCAGCTTTTCGTAAAAGTCATAAACAATGTCAGGGGGTTGTAGTGCTTTTTCTAACATCTGAAGTTGTTCTGCTTTCTTGGTGACAAATGTGGATGCCCCTTCATAAATCCTAGGTACCAGTAATCTTCGAATGCATCAAAGATGTGCATTGAATTGCATTGAATGCATTTTTAATATCGTTTGCTCTTACACATTTCGAAACCAGATGCATGAGTTCCATGCGATCACAGGGATAACCAAATTCAGCTTTTGCAATTAGGCACTCAAGGATGATATTTTCTACGTCTTCAGTTGATGTTTTAGCTCTCCCAGCTCTCTAATGCGCCAGCCTTACTTTTCCTCTGAATTACAGATTTTGGAAATTTTGTAATGTTTTGCAGCTTCCCTTTGGCTCATTTTATTTTCCATCACCATGTTTACTGCTTCCTGAAGCTCTTTAATAGAGTAAAACGGAGGGTGCTTCCTTTTTCTATATGATCTAGGCATTGTGTAATAGAAAAAAAAAAGAAAATTAGCAATATTTATTTTTTTTAGTACGGTGTTAAAATGTGATCAGAATTACTCCTCTTTTTTAAACACAGTGGGATAATTATAACCATTTATTTTAATACACATAACTAAAATTAGATAAAGTAAAACAAGTCAAAAGATATTAAGAATATCACTAATATATTTTCAAACATAAATTTACTAACTTGAAATATTTTTCCTTTGTGTCAAGTAACTTTGATCTCCAAACTGACAAATCTGTTTATGAAAAATTTTAGTAGGCTTTGTTTTAAGTGCTATTCGGATATAAAAATGATTCATATTAATCATAAAGAATATCTAAAATTAAAAATACATCCTGGGGTTAATATCTAAGCTTGAAACAGAATTTTACCATTCGCAGTTTTCTCCAATATAGAGGCGGTCATAATTATCCCCTGGTCATATTTACCCCTGACTGAAAATAGGAAAGACAATTAAAAGAAGATATCAGGAAATTGTAAAATAAGTGTAACTTTATTTTTTAATAAAACAATTGATCTTAAGAAAGGAGGTGTATGTGTGTGTGGGGAGAGATGGTTTAAGTCAATTGTTTGTCAAATAAAGTTATTTACTTTGGAATTTCTCTATTTTTTTCATTACAAAAAGTAAAAAGCTACCTATTGCAGCCGTCCGGAGGAAAGCACTTCCAGAAAATTGTAATATATTTTCACCGATCATGACCCCCAGACTCCAAAACCACCCTCCGTTCAAATGTTGATATACAGGGTGTCCCAAAAGGTCGTTTACAAACTTAACATGCTGGTCTGTCATATCGTCGGTACCATGTCAAACTATCCAATGTGAAAACAGCCACTTTTCAGGAGAGCAAAAAAATAGTTTTAATTGGGGATTCAAAATCAGAGCTAACCAGCAGTAAACAATTATTACGTTTTTCGGGTGCTGTTTTATATCCTCTTTAAGCATGCTATCGAGATAAATCATTTGAATAATTTTTCTCGTCTAAAAATCACATTGGATAGTTTGAAATGGTATGATTATTTGTACGTTTTTGGCTTCTCTCTACTTTTTCAGCTTCAAACTATCCAATACGCACATTGGATAGTTTGACATGGTACAAATTTTGTCCTTTTCCCATTTTCGTTGTTTCAAAGTATCGAATGTGCGCATTGGATAGTTTGACTTTGTAAATTTCTCAGGTTCACTGCGTCATGGTAACGAATGTACCACAAACGATAGTTTGTTTTGTAAAATTTTTGTTATTAGCATATTGAATTTTTAAACATTTCGGAATTTTCTTTAATAATTCTATTAACAAATATACAGGGAATTAATAAAGAAAAGGTTTGTTTTTAGACGGTATGTAATTTTACAAAATGTAAGAATAGACGGCAACAATTTTCTAACAACGACGCGGGCAAGCACGAGAGGTTTCGCAGTCCTGTTTTAAGGTGCGTTCGTAATTATGTAAATATGTAACACCAATAGATGTCGTTCAGTCCGTCCGTTTGTCTGTCCGTCCGCACATAACAACGCAAAAACTACCCAACCAAATCGTTTGAAATTTAAAATATATAATTCATAAATAATTCATAAAAATATTCATAATTTTTTTCCAGTAATTTCAAATTTTAGGAACATCGGATGCATAGATCAATTACAGGGACAATCAAAAGTATTCCATTACATTACGGTCAGGGAATGGTGCAATTCTACATATGTGATTAGTCATTATGTCAGGAAGTACCCTTCATAGCACAGATAAGAATATAGACTAAAATGTAGAATTGACGCCATTTTGATTCTTGGTTACTTTTTTAATCGCTTGTGGTTTTTAGAATGTACAACCGGAAATAGGTCAATTACAAAATGATCGATTTGTTCTTTAAAAAGCACACAATTGCTCTCGATTTTGTTACTTTACTCATTAAGTGGACAGTCCCTTATCTGGTTTCCAAAAACAGATGTATGCGATTCTCGGAATTTGCTTCTGTTGTTTTGGTTTTTTGAACAGGTTTTTAGCTGAGGATTTCGATAAAGATAGAAAAAGTGCAGCAAAGTATTCTAGTCCTTTGAAGAGGATTGAACATAAAAATTCGGTTATCTTTTTGTCTATTGATGAAAATTGCCGAACTAAACATTCAAATATGTTATATGCTTCCTTACTGAATTAAATTTTTGCATATGTAGTACATGAATAATTCCTTGTACATATACAAATCATTAAATTGTGAAAATGAGCTCATTATTAAAAACTCTTTCAACGTAGATGGTAATTGCTGCAATTTCGTTTTAAAATGTATTGCGTATTTTACTTATTATTATTATTTTTTTTTTTTTTTGTTATTTTTTTTGATATTTCTTTTTGCATTTGCTTTTTAAACAGTGGGATTCTGTTGAGTATTTTGAAGATGTTTGGGGTATGATTTAATTTTCTCCCCCATAGTCGTACACGTAAAAAATACATTAATGAAGAAATAAACTTTCAAATTTAATAAATTCTATCAAAAACAAACTTTGTACAAGTCAGAAATATTTATAATATGGAATAAAATTTGAGTTTTGGCGGATTCATAGAAAATAACATTAATTTATGCTACATTAGCCGGAATTTGTAAAACGAGTAAAATTATAGCTTTTTAAGATCCGTAATCAAATTTTTGCAAACGGCGGAAAAAAAGATACCTTAAGAAAAGTATTAAATTTTTTAAACTTTAAAAATAATATATATGTCAAATGCTCACTGTCGAATATTTTAATTAAATTTCTTTTCAAATTAATAAAATCAAAATCAAAAAATATTTTTTTTTCAATATTTTTAAATAGACCTATTAAGAGCATAAATATTTTTGTTGTATATGCCGCAATACTTTATTTTGAAAAAAAAAATGCTCTTAAAAAGAAAGCATAATTTAAGTTTTTTTTTTTTTTTTTTTTTTTTTTTCTTGTGTGTGTGTGTGTGTTACTATTTCTTATTAAAAAATACTAAAAGAAATTAATCCTTTCAGGTTTGAGTTTTTAGAAAAAGAAAATTTATTTGTTAATAGCATTAATACTATCCAAATAGATTAATTACCGTTTAACGGATATTTCATTCTCTGAATAATAACGAATGCATTTCTTTGGCGTACTATTCAGTTAACATTGATATGACAATAGGCTAAAAAAGAATTTTCGGAGATGTTTAAAAAATATTATATTGACCGAAAATGTAACTTATATTACAACTTTCTAATGTTTTTTGGGCTTTATTACACATGATTCAAACAGGATAGTAACTTTTATTTTAAATTCAAAGTGTGAAATATATATTTAAAACAAAAGAATCGCAAACAGTGCAAAGACAATCAAAGAAATAATAATAATAATAATTATTATTATTATTAAATGCTTGAATATAAATGAAGTCATATATTAAATGCATAGACATACATTGTTGTTGAATATATTGTGAAATATATGTTAAAAACAAAAGAATCGCAAACAGCGCAAAGACAATTAAGAAAATAATAATAATTATTATTATTATTATTAAATTCCTGAATATAAATGAAGTCATATATTAAATGCATAGACATACTAACATTATTACATGTAAATAGTAGCAAAAGTTTTTCTAAAACTAAATAATACTCCATTAAAAGACGTGTACTAATAATAGTACACCAGACCTGAAAGGGTTGTGTACTAAATTATTTTGATTAGTAGTAAGGTTACATCAATATATTATTTAGATTTCTTTTCATCGGAAACATAAAAATTATGTTGTCTGTTACTTTTAAATTTTTGTAAGTGTTTTAAAATATAACAGTAACACATACATAAAACATGCTATCTATATTTGTGTAAAATAATTTGTCTTGATTGACTGATAATAAACGCACAGCCCAAACTACTGAATCTAGAAACATGAAAATTGGAGAAAACATACTTTTTATGATGTAAGTATGCACTAAGACGGGATTTTCGAAAATTGGGGGATCGAAAAATTTCGAACATTTTTCTATATCTCAGCAGTCGTTTTAGGTAGGAACGTGAAATTCCAGATTATAAATGCATTAAAAAATAATCAAACATGTATTTTAGCTTTAACTTTAGCTTTTAGTAATTAACTTGAGAATATTTAGCATACCTCAGCGGCCATTTTAAGTAGAAACGTGAAATTGCGCAAAATAAATCGATTATAAAAATACCTAAATATATGTTTTAGTGATCTAAAAATTTCCACTCTCGAGAGGGGCTAAAGTGGGCGTCAAAAATTTTCAAACTTTTTTTGGACGCATCATGTGATATATCTCAAAGCGGAAAACGGAAAAAAATGACCGGAAAAAAAGTGACTAAACTACGAAAGCGGAAAAAAGGTGACACGGAAAAAAAGTTACCGGAAAAAAAGTGACAAGGAATTGATTTTGGGGATTCATTGATTAAGTATGAAATAGGGATCGGGGGGAGGCTCATAATTCAGGTAAATGGGTTTTTCATGCTGAATTAATTGTTTTGGTTCAATTTTAGGATATACGTTCATACTGAAAAGATACTTGCCTGATTAGTTTTGGGAAGGGACAATTACTCCCCCCCCCCATTCGCCCTAAATCAGATAAATGGGTTTTTATGAATTATCCAACGCGTGTGAAATTTTGGATATAGATTCTTTCTGATAAGGTTTATATGGGTGATTCTCAAAATAGGGGACAATTTACGTCTTTCGGCATACAAAAAAAATTGAGAGGTTTTCTGTCATGTTTTTATATTTAAATATGTTCGTCTTAATATTATTCATTATTTGCACTCAAGAATTACCCACTTTTTAGTTTAAAACACCTTAAAATAACAGAATAAATGTTCAAAATGTCATTAGCATGGATGTCCACAGCAGCTGTGCCTTGTATATACTATAGTCACGGCAGGAAAAATTGTCTTCTCAAGGACGAATGTTCCCCTTTTGTTGGTCACTCCTCGGCCCCTATCTTAGGTTAGTAACTATGTTAACAGCCATGTGACCGACTGACCGCACTTCTTTTTTCCACACCGTTTGAGAGATCCAGTTGATCGAATAACGCTGTAACTCATACTCCTGCATGGGTAAATTTGTTTTGCAGAAGTGCCGTGGAAAAAAAACGGGAAGAGGGACTAGCGTCCTCTAATACCATGACAACGAAGGGAAAATGGAAAGAAAGCATTTGTCCTTGAAATGCCGATTTTTCCTGCCGTGACTATAGCTTTTTCAAGAGTTAATATCATGTTTATAAAATAAAACAAATGTTATTTTTTCTTTAAATTAATCAAGGAGAGGATTTATCCAATAAATTTCTTTTTAAAAATAAAATTATAGTATATAAAAAAAGAATTAAGTTTGTCCTCCATATTCTATTTTCAAAAGAAGGTCATACTATAACAGCTGGTTATTAATCAAAATTTCATTTTCACATAGGACAATAGTTTGAAAATATAAAGTTTCTCCACGGCAACAAGTAGCCATTTTATCCCAGCCTGAAAATAGAAGCATGTATTGTATTTTAAGAATAGAAGTTGAATATTAGGGGCGTACATCAGTTGTATGTCATTAGAATGGATAATAATTTTCATGTTTATTTTATAATTAAAATTTTTATTTTACTTATTTGCATAGGACTTTTGTGTTTTAAAAAGCCCCAGAAAGGACTATTGCATTGTGATTATATTATGGCTCATAATCTTATTTAAATTGAAATTTGTCATTAGCATGGACGAATATCAGTGTCATTAGCATGTTTTTTCTGTCCATGCTAAAGACTCCTATGTGCATAAATGTAACCATTGCTTATATTATATCTTTTACAAAGTTTAATTTTACATATAAATTTAGGTATTACATTTATTATCTCTAAAATATGCATTAAATCTGTCAGAAAATCACTAAGACAGCTTCTTACATTGTTAGTGTCAGAATGTTGCTCATGTAAACAAAGTTTGCTCTTTGGTAATGTTTTAAATTCTCCTTATATGTATATATGTAAAAATAGAAACCATTTGCTGAAAAGGAAGACTAATAAATATAGAAAAAAATATTTAAACAGGAAGAAAATAAAAAAAAATTAATATATTTATTCCATGCAATTTGTTTTGTCATTAGCATGGCTCAAAAAATACTAATTATTTTTTTTAAGTTAATTTTTAAATATTTAGCTCTGCTGACTACATGTAAAGTATACCTAATACTATATTAACAACACCTATTTTTATCAGAAATTTTGCTAACAGTAATTTTTTTAAGATTTCACTTTTGAAATTGTCCCCTATTTTGAGAATCACCCATATATAGTATATAATGCTTGAAGAGACTTGGGAGTTTAATGGTCAAGCATAGAGGGGGATTGAGGGAATAATCTCTCTTAAATTAAATTAATAGCTTTTTACGCAAAATTATCGGATTTGCTTGGAATTTTGGACATAGGTTCATTATGATAAGGCGTATCTCTGATTAGTTATGGGGTTCTTTTGCTTATTAATAAAAGAGGGGACGGGCAATTATCTCCCCCTCAAACTAAATAAATCGTTTTTTATGCAGAATTATACGATGTATTTCAAGTTTTAAATATAGGTTCTTTCTGATAAGGTGAATAGTTTTAAGGGTTTAATGGCTAAGTATAAAGGGGGAACGGGTAATAACCCCTCTTAAATTGAATAAATGGCTTTTTACGCAGAATTATCCGATTTACATCAAATTTTGGATGTAGATTTATTATAATAAGGCGTATCCCTGCTTAGTTATGAAGTTCTTTTGCTAATTAAAAAGTGGGAGCGGACGATTATCCTCCCCTCCTTAAATAAGATTTTTTTTTTTTTTTTTTTTTTTTTTTTGGGACAACTATCCGACGTTTTTCAAATTTTGGATATAGGTTCTTTCTGATAAAATGAACCCTTGAATAGTTTTAAGGGTTTAATGGCTAAGTATAGAGGGCTGAGCGGGGGATAACCCACAATTAATCAGGGATTCGCCTTATCATAACGAACCTACATCCAAAATTTGAAGCAAATCGGAAAATACTGCGTAAAAAGCCATTTATTTAATTTAATGGGGGGGGGGTATCTTCCGTTCTCCCCTTTATACTTAGTCATTAAACCCGTAAACTATTCAGGGATTCATTTTATTAGAAAGAAAGTGCATCCAAAATTTGAAATACATCGGATAAGTGTGCATAAAAACAATTTATCTAATTTAAAGGGGGATAATTGCTTGCCCCCCTCTTTTTAATTAGCAAAATAACCTCATAACCAATCAGAGATACGCTTTGTAAGAATGAACTTACATCCAAAATTTGAAGCAAATCGGATAATTCTGCGTAAAAAGCCATTTATTTAATTTAAGGGGGTTATCCTCCGTTCTCCGCTCTATACTTAGCCATTAAACCCTTAAAACTATTCTGGGATTCACTTTATGAGAAAGAATTTATATCCAAAATATGAAATACATCAGATAAGTGTGTTTAAAAACAATTTATCTAATTTAAAGGGGGATAATTGCTTGCCCCCTCTTTTTAATTAGCAAAATAACCCCATAACCAATCATAGATACGCTTTGTAAGAATGAACTTACATCCAAAATTTGAAGCAAATCGCATAATTCTGCGTAAAAAGCAATTTATTTAATTTAAGAGGAGTTATATTCTATTCCCCTTCTATACTTAGCCATTTAACCCTTAAAACTATTCAGGGATTCACTTTATCAGAAAGAACCTACATTTAAAATTTAAAATACATCGGATAATTCTGCCTAAAAAAAAGATTTATCTAATTTGAGGCGAGATAATTGCCCGTTTCCCCCTTTATTAATAAGCAAAAGAACCGCATAACTAATCAGAGATACGTCTTATCATAATGTTTCATTATGATAAGAAATATCTCTGATTAGTCTTATCTATTATATTAGTCTGTCCAAAATTCCAAGCAAATCGGATAATTCTGCATAAAAGGCTATTAATTTAATTTAAGAGAGGTTATTCTCTTAAATTACCCTCTATGCTTCCCTCTATGCTTGACCATTAAACTCCCAAATCTCTTCAGGCATTATATACTATATCAGCCTTATCAGAAAGAACCTATATCGAAATTTTGATACACGTTGGATAATTCTGCATAAAAATCCATTTATCTAATTTAAGGCGAATGGTGGGGGGTAATCATCCTTTCCCAAAGCTAATCAGGCAAGCATCTTTTCAGTATGAAAGTATATCCAAAAAATGAAGCAAAACAGTTTATTCAGCATGAAAAGCCCATTTACCTAAATAATGAGCCTCCCCCCGATCCCCCCTTTCATACACCAATGAATCCCCAAAATCAATTCCTTGTCACTTTTTTCCTGTAACTTTTTTCCTTGTCACTTTTTTTCTGGTAACTTTTCTTCCGTGTCACCTTTTTTCCGCTTTTGTAGTTTACGTCACTTTTTTCCGATAACTTTTTTTCCTAGATTCCTTAAAGCACTCGGACCACTTTTACATTATGGACCTTTCATTCCTTCACCCCCATTTGCACCCAGTGCAGGGGCAATTTTAGAATCTTTTTTGAAATTGCAGTGTCATTATCATTTTTAATCGGATTTTTTAGCGGAGCCCTCAGATAAATATTACTTATAATATATGAAATTTTTAAAGAGAGAGAGAGGGAGAGGGATGTTTTCCGAGGGGGGGGGGGGAGATAGTTAGAACCCTAGTTTGACTTTTTTAAACTTTTGCTGACACTAATCTTGTGACATATCATTGTAAAGCTCTGTGAGTAATATTTTATTCTATACCTCCCCCCCCCCCGATTTTCTCCCCCTACGTGATACCCAAGGTTGGCATTTTTCTAAATTCAGGTGATACCCTTCATGTGATGTCAGGTTCTGAGTAAACACCTGCTACAGATCGGAATTTCTGTTATTTCTCTACCTTAATATTTTATGTATTGTACCGGCTGTGTACTGAAGTTTTCAAGGTGACATTCTTTCTTTGTTGAAGGGAGAATTGACAAGTGATCGTGTACAGGTGGTGAGTAAGAAAGAGAAGGCCGAGAGGCGTGTTCATCCGTCAGCGAGGTATGTGAATGATGAGCAAACAAGGAACATGCCACGGATCAAGAAAGCAATGTGGAATGCGTCCAATGAAGAAGCTCCACAGGGGGGTGTACATTGGGGAAGGCAGTGATTTGAGAAGGTCAAGTCTTGTCTGAGTTTCGAGCAGTTCGTATCTGGGGTTCGTACCTACAGGTGTGGAGGACAGAGGTCCTTGCGTAGAAGTTCGTATCTGAGCTCGTACCTAGAGAGTAGTGTAGGACAGAGTCCTTGTACGTAGTACTCTGGGCCGGATAGCATAGGCCGAGTATCCATGTGTTGGGAGATTCGAAGTTGATCTCCAGTAAAGTGAATCTAACGTGCATTGAGTGTACGGGAGAAGGTGTAATTTGAACAGTACACAGTCAACCTTTACTGTATTTAATTTAATGTTGAACCGGATCACCTATATCCGAGTTGTAACTGTATATAATTGTAAATAGCGTATTTGTTGTGTACATATATTCTAAATAAACTGTTGATTCAGTTAATTGACAGCGTCTGTGTTCATTTACACAATCCTCAAAATGGGTGACCGATATCACCTAATAATATCGGTCATGGCAGCTATAACTACCACGGACTTTCTTCAAAGTTGTGGGGGCTGAGAGGAATGTCCGACATGTGATAAATCGTTGTTTAGCTCCGAGACCACTTATTCATATTATGCACTTCTCTTGCCCCTCCCGGGAGGGGGTCCGTTTAACGTATTTAAGCAAAATGTCTTCTAACAATAGTAAAACTATGGAACTGAACTTAAACAACGTATAAAACATCAATAAAAAATATCGATACCATTCATCATTCTTTTAGTTCCTTTTTTGCCACAAGGAGAACTTTTAATTCTTATTTTGTTTGGCTATTTGGTATTAATTATAAAAAAAAAAATCAAATTTTTTGTGCTTAAACACTTTTATTATCTTTTTACACTTACTCGTGCTTTTTCTACTTTTTCAATTATTGAATGCCGTTACATGACTTTTTCACAAATGTGGCTTCCTTATAGATCATTTTATTTTGTTGTTTTTCAAATCCATCTGTTTTTAGTTCCTATGTAACTACAAAAATTAACATGTATTTTATCATGTATTTTTAAAAATTCCCACCTAAGATGGTTTAATGGGGTGGTCGTACTTTTAGGACATTTCGATACATCTCTGTAGCTATTATAGGTAGAAGCGCGAAATTCAAGGTATCAAATTTACTAAAAATAGTTAACCATAGTAATTTTAGAGTTCATTCGTCTATTACATCGTCACTTTTTATTTCAAACCGGATAATGTGAGACTATATGAATATACGAATAAGACAACGATTATGGCTATTTGATTATATATTTAAGTTTTTAAGCGTTACTAGATGCATTTTGTTTGGTACAAGATTCTTTAAAAAATTCCGACCAGCGTAGCGGGCAAAGGCTGCCAGACTATTTTATAACATACTATACAGTAAATATTTTTTTTTAATTTATTTTCTTTGCAGATATTTCATTCCTTTAAATCTGAACACATTCACTATACACTTCTTAACAGTGTTGTCTGCTAGTATAGCAAAAAAAAAAAAAAAAAAAAAAAAAAGTCTTTTGTTTAATTGTGAGTTTTATAAGATCTACTGTTATATCTTTCCATCATTTTAGAGGCCATTCCTTTTCTTGGAATTTCTTGTTTATTTATTAATATTTTTTTCCAAAAATTGAAATTTATTTTTTTTACTACTTTTAAAAATCCGTAATTTTTTTAAAATGTAACAACAACATAACATAATATCTACTTAAATAACTACTAACAAACAATAACTGATAAGCAACTTTTCCTAAAATTTCTTTTTCTTTTTCTTTTCTTTTTTTTCCTTTTTCTTCTTTCTTTTTTTTTTTTTTAGGGTAAGGTATGCAAATTATATTATTGACGCAACTTTTAGGCCTAACAATAGCCAAGTATCTTTTAAAAATGCTTTAAAATATTAAATTTGTATACAAATAATATTTTGAAAAGTAAATAATACATTGTGAAATATACATAAATCGTCCATATAGAGCATTCTATATTTTATTTTTAGATAAAAAATAAGCTCATTATTCGGCGGCCGAATAAGCCGAAGATTCATCCACAACTAAGCCAAATAATTGATATTTGGTTATTCGGCCAAACCATTATTCGTTGCATCACTAGTAGAAGATAAATGATATATACTCTTTGAAACTAAAAATTTATTATAATAAGAACGAAAATCATGCAAAAGGACATAGATTGTGAAGCATTAACGGAATATTAAGTAGTTTTTTTTTTTTTCTCCATACAATTAAATTGATCATAGTTCGTTCTGCATTAGAAAACGTGTTAAAACGCATCTCCGTAACCTTTTTCAAGCCTATTAGGCTTTAATTACAATAACACAATTTCAGACAGCTATTAAATCCAAAAGACATTTTTTTAAAATTCGTTTTTTTTTTCACATGCACATGAAATTACAAATGAATTCCTATTTCGGAGCTAATGTAGCTGAATGGCTTTTTGTTTGTTTGTTTATTTTTCCCTTCAAGAAAAGAAAAAAAAGACAAGTTCTTTTCGAGTCTTTTAAAAATGAGTTCTTTTGTGAAATGTTTTCTTTTCGCAAAATGGGAAAAACATGCTGTCACGAGACAAAAATCGCTATAAATTTGTTAATCAAATTTCCAGTTCAATGCCAAATAGCTTCTAAAACCAGACCTATATTATTTATTTATTTATTTATTTATTGTATTTTATTATTAAAATGTGTCTGAAAAATTTACTTTTTTTGAACAAGAAATTTTGCGAACCATCTTATATACATACAGACCGATTTTCTCCATTGATCATAATGTTATGGACTATTTTTCTGCGTTTCTCTAAACGAACTATAAATGCTATTTACCTTAAAGTGACACAATATGTTTTAGTTTAATAGATCTTCGTCATGTATGTCAAATTCAGTATGTTTGAAATCGTGTAATTGAAATCATCGAGTGCAATTTTATGCCCTACACTATAATGTAATTCTTTTTTTAGGTGCGTTCGTAATTATGTATATACGTAGCACCTATTGTTGTCGTTCAGTCCTTCCGTCTGTCCGTCCGTCTGTCTGTCTGTCTGTCCGTCCGTCCGCATATAACAACGCAAAAACTACACAACCGAATCGTTTGAAATTTAAAATATATTATTATTACATAATTTTGTCGAGTCATTTCAAATTTTAAGAAAATCGGATGCATAGATCAATTACAGAGACAATCAAAAGGATTCCGTTACATTACGGTTAATGGGGAAAAAAGTTTCAAATGCATTTTAATCGTTTGAAATTTTAAATACATAATTATTATATAATTTTATCAAGTTATTTCAAATTTTATCAAAATCGGATGCATAGTTCAAATACAAGGACAATCAAAAGTATTCCGTTACATTACGATTAATGGGGAAAAATGTTTCAAATGCATTTTAATGGTGTTACACTCATTCGAACGTAATAAAATTGATATGCATCTATAAAGTAGATATTATAATATACATTTTGCATAATCTGTGGTACAAACAATATTTGTTATTGATTTACAAGGCCACACAAAAGTATTCCATTGCATAATGGTACAGGGAGAACATTGTTTGGTGCGCATTTTAATTGTAATTATTTACAGTTTTATGAGATTGATATATGAGAGTGATATTTTTAAAACTTCGTTATCGTACGAACGCACCTCATTTGCTACGCTTCACGTGCAATTTCCAACTTGTTTAATTGTGTGTATACCTCTGTAAATGAGATATGCGTGCTTGGTAGTTCATACTCTATACGAAATATTCTATTGCTGGAATTTTCAAATTGTGGCACGCATACCAGTGCAGGTTCACGAGCCTCCTGCTACTGGTACTCGACATTTCGATATTGATGCGTAAAATGAAATATTGTACCTATTATGAAATCAAAAACTATTTGAATTTATCGTCCGAGTAATTTTCGAAATTTTTGCTTTTTAATCATTTCTTTCTTTTTTCTTTTTCTTCGTATTAGATATGTTTGTTACAAAAACTCTGTACACTCTTAAAACGAAAGAGCTGATTTGGCTTCTCATGAAAGAGCTGTAATTTTTTCAATCATAAAAGAGTTGTTTTTCAAACGATTAAATCTTCTTGATCTAAATTGGTTATTTAAATAGCTCAACTTCATTTAAATTGGTTAAAACTCGAGTTATTTCAACTCTTTTTTGAGAAGCTGCCTTTCAACATTGAGATGAGTGGATTTCAGCTCAACTTGAGCTATTTTGTGGCTGACTTTTTAAGAGAGTAGAATCCATTCAATATACTTAACATACAATGTTGTTTACAGAATTAAAAACATAATATAATTAATAGATTTACATGACAATAAAATTTGTAAATAAAAGTACAATTTTAAATTTAATGAAACATTGTAAAATTCTGATAAAATTACCTACATGTTTATGATTGAAATATATGAAGGTATAATCTCGCAGCATAGAAATAAGAGAAAAATTATGCAAATTTTTCAAAATGATAATTTGTAAACTTTCTTTTTTTCCTTTGCCAGAGTAAGAAAAGAATATAACCATGATTTATTGTGCGTATGTATAAGAAAACGTATAAAACAAACTACACTAAGCATCTTGTAGCAAACATTAGTGAACTTATCTAAAATAAATTTCAATTTAGTTTGGATAGTATAATATATTTCTTGCTTTCTAACAGAAAAAATACCTTTTCCATAATATTCTGCAGTACAAACAATTGTAGCATGACACCTTCCTCCACTATCACTCCAAATATTTTGTACATTATTTGCAACATTTAAAGTTTTTTAAATTAACTTTTGAAATAAAATTAATTTTAATTTTACTTATGTTTAATTATTATTTAAATTTTAACTAACTTAGTTGTTAACTATTCCCTATTTTAGTTATTACTTCTTCCTTTCAAATAGAAATGTTTGCTAATTTTAATGTTAATGAATCGCTGAATTCTGGGATTAAATATGGTAAAGTTTATGATTTAGCAATTGTATTAACAAAAAAAAAAGAAGAAGAAGGGAGGGGGGAAATATTTTATGTTTTTTTTTTATGAAAAAATCGCTGAAAATGAGATTAAATTAAGAATTTTACAAAGCTATCTGATTGATGAAGGATGCTTTATTAGAAAAATAGAAAAAATCTCAATCATTGCTTTTTGAAAAAATAAAAATACATGTCAAATATTTACTTACAAATAAAAGTACATCATAAATGAGTAGACCTTTAATAGCAAGGTATTCATGATGCAAAATAAATCGAAAAATCACTAACATGATTTTCACATTCGTTCATAATCGCAAACCAAAAACCTTAAACAAACAAACCTCAAGCTGATGCTCATTGACTAAAAACAGAAAATATTAAATAATTTTTTTATTTTCAAAGACAGATTAAGCTGGAGCCATCACAAGCCCAAAGACTGGTACAAAAGAGTCGTTTTATCTTCATCTTCTAGTTCCTTCTTGTATATTTTTTAAGGAAGCGTTATTGCATTGTGCTCCTTCTCCAGTTAATTCAGACCAATACTTAAATAGTTACCAAAAGCAGAGTGGTACCGGAGCTGAGCTCCGAATCCCTGGTGCCATTAAAATACATGACAAACATTTTTTTTTTTTTAAACCATATAACAGAATTCTTTTGAGCACCCCTGAAATGCTGCATACTTCTTTACAATAGCAAATGTTTTCCAGTAAACCCAATAATATAAATAATATATATTCATTTAATATCAATCGAAATGCATGCGTGTTAAAGCGCGGACAGACAGACAAACTGAATTCTTAAACATTTTTCAACTATACTGGAAAGTATAAAAAAAGGGAAAAAATAGATGTAGAAAAGGGGATTTCTGAATTTGAATAAATGAACATATTTACATATTACAAATGTCTGGAAAATGGACTTAAAACAGCAGCTTTGAAGGCATTCTCAAAAAATCTTTGCTAGTATAGAAAAAAAGGTAAACGGAAAAAAGTGACCGGAAAAAAGTTATCGGAAAAAAAGTGACCTAAACTACAAAAGCGGAAAAAAGTGACCGGAAAAAAGTTATCTCAAAAAAAGTGACAAGGAACTGATTTTAGGGATTTATTATTGATTTTGGGGATTCATTGGTCATCCCCCTCTTTAAATTAAATAAATGGCTTTTTACGCAGAATTATCCGATTCGCTTCAAATTTTTTATGAAGGTTTATTCTGACAAAACGTATCTTTGATTAATTATGGGGTTAATTTGCTAATTAAAAAGAGGGAGTGGGCGATTATCCCCTCCTTAAACAAAATATTTTTTTGTTTCTTTGCACAATTGTTCCGATGTATTTCAACTTTTGGATCTAGGTTCTTTCTGATAAAGTGAATCCTTGAATAGTTTTAAGGGTTTAATGTCTAAATATAGAAAGGGGGGAACGGGGGATAACCCACAACTAATAAGGGGTTCGCCTTATCATAATGAACCTACATCCAAATTTTGAAGCAAATCGGATAATTCTGCGTAAAAAGCCATTTATTTTATTTAAGGGGGAAGGGTATCTTCCATCCCCCCCCCCTTCTATATAGTTAGCCCTTAAACCCTTTAAGCTATTCAGGGATTCTCTTTATTTGAAAGATTATATATCCAAAATTTCAAATACATCGGATAAGTGTGCATAAAAAACGATTTATCTTATTTAATGGGCGGGAGATAATTGGCCGCCCCCCCCCTTTTTAATTAGCAAAATAATCCCATAACTAATCAGAGGTACTCTTTTTCAAAATGAACCTACATCCAAAATTTGAAGCAAATCGGATAATTCTGCGTAAAAAGCCATTTAATTTATTTAAGTGGTTATCCCCCTTTCCTCCCTTTATACTTAGCCACTAAACTCTTAAAACTATTCCAGGATTTACTTTATGCGAAATAACTTATATCTAAAGTATGAAATACATCGGATAACTGTGCATAAAAAACAATTTATCTAATTTAAGGGGGGGTAATAATCACCCGCCCCTTTCTTTTTAACTAGCAAAAGAACCCCATGCTTAATCAGGGATACACCTTATCATAATGAACCTATAATCCAAAATTTGAAGCAAATCCGATAATTCTGCGTAAAAAGCAATTTATTTAATTTAAGGGGGGGGGTATATTCTATTCCCCTTCTATACTTAGCCTTTAAACCCTTAAAAGTATTCAGGGATTCACCTAATCAGAATGTACCTATATTTAAAATTCGAAATACATCGGGTAATTCTGCATGAAAAACGATTTATCTAATTTGAGACGAAATAATTGCCCGTCCCCCCTCCTTTATTAATAAGCAAAAGCACCCCATAATTAATCAGAGATACGTATTATTATAATTAACTTATGTCCAAAATTTCAAACTCCGAAGTCTCTTCAAGCATTATATACTATATATAAGCCTTTTCAGAAAGAATCTATATCCAAAATTTCACACACGTTGGATAATTCATAAAAACCCATTTATCTGATTTAGGGCGAATGGGGGAGGGGGGGGGAAGTAATTGTCCCTTCCCAAAACTAATCAGGCAAGCATCTTTTCAGTATGAACGTATATCCTAAAATTGAACCAAAACAGTTAATTCAGCATAAAAAACCCCTTTACCTAAATTATGAGCCACCCCCGATCCCCCTTTCATTACTTACTAATGAATAGTCAAAATCAATAATAAATCCCTAAAATCAATTCCTTGTCACTTTTTTCCGATAACTTTTTTCCTTGTCACTTTTTTCCGGTAACTTTTTTTCCGTGTCACGTTTTTCCGCTTTTGTAGTTTAGGTCACTTTTTCCGATAACTTTTTTCCGGTCACTTTTTTTCCTAGATTCAGAAAATAGTATTTGTAATATTCCTTGATATTTGAGTAAAATTGAAGATGTAACAAATTACATACAGCTTATTTTATAACGGTAAAAATGATCCATGATTCTGTATTTTTATAGAAAATATAATCAATAAAATCTTATTACGTTTTTTACCGCTATCTCATAGATTTATGCATTGAATACAATACTACCGGAAAGAAAAAAAAAAAAAAAAAAAAAAGATTATCTTTCTACTGACTCTTTTAAAGTTCTTATCTACATTGAGTGTATCTGTTGTATAAAGAATGTTTCGCTGCGAGGGGAAATATACCAAGTTACTTTCAGTTGTGCCGGAAGTATCAATTAGGGAGAGTCTTAATGGACTTGCACAATAGGTGGTGACTGTGAAAGACATTTCCTCTCTATGTTCGTAAATATCAAATCTGTGTTCAAACATGGCGAATTTCATGATTTGGTTTATCGGATTTTATTGGACTGCTCTTATCTCTTATCTGTTTTACATCCCCACTTTCCCCCACCTTATATGTAGATTCGGTACTAAGCCTACGGTCAATGGGGAAAAATGTTTCAAATGCATTTTACTGGTTTGAAATTTAAAATACATAATTATTAAATAATTTCTTCGAGTTATTTCATTTTTTTTGAAAATCGGATGCATAGATCAATTACAGGGGCAATCAAAAATATTTCATTACATTACGGTCAATGGGAAAAAAATGTTTCAAATGCATTTCACTCGTTTGAAATTTAAAATACATAATTATTACATAATTTTGTCGAGTCATTTTAAATTTTATGAAAATCGGATGCATAGATCAATTACAGGGACAATCAAAAGTATTCCGTTACATTACGGTCAATGGGGAAAAAGCTTCAAGTGCATTTAAATTGTTTGAAATTTAAAATACATAATTATTACATAATTTTGTCGAGTTATTTCAATTTTTTTGAAAATCGGATGCATAGATCAATTACAGGGGCAATCAAAAGTATTTCATTACACTACAGGCAATGGGAAAAAATGTTTCAAATGCATTTCACTCGTTTGAAATTTAAAATACATAATTATTATGTAATTTTGTCGAGTTATTTCAAATTTTATGAAAATCGGATGCATAAATCAATTACAGGGACAATCAAAAGTATTCCATTACATTACGGTCAATGGAGAAAAATGTTTCAAATGCATTTTACTCGTTTGAAATTTAAAATACATAATTATTAAATAATTTTTTCGAGTTTTTTCATTTTTTTTGAAAATCGGATCCGTAAATCAATTACACGGAGAATCAAAAGTATTCCATTACATTACGGTCAATGGGGAAAAATGTTTCAAATGGATTTTACTCGTTTGAAATTTTAAATACATAATTATTACATAATTTTTTCGAGTTATTTTAAATTTTATGAAAATCGGATGCATAGATCAATTACAGGGACAATCAAAAGTATTCCGTTACATTACGGTTAATGGGGAAAAATGTTTCAGATGCATGTTAATGGTGTTACACTCATTCCAACATAATAAAATTGATATGCATCTATAAAGTACATATTATAATATACATTTTGCATAATCTGTGATGCAAAGAACATTTGTTATTGATTTACAAGGCCACACAAAAGTATTCCATTACATAATGGTATAGGGAGAACATTGTTTGGTGAGCATTTTAATTGTAATTAACTATTTACAATTTTATGAGATTGATATATGATAGTGATATTTTTAAAACTTCGTTATCGTATGAACGCACCTCATTTGCTCCGCTTCACGTGCAATTTCCAACTTGTTGAATATTATGCATAGCCTAACTAATAAGCGGAATCGATGGGGTATTTCTTACCAGTATTTTTGAATAGTAATCGTCAATTTATTTAATTCCTTTTAAAACATCTTGGATTTTTTACCTTTTAATAAAATTTGAATGTAAAGAACAAATCTTTATAGGATCTTTTAATACAATAATTTCAAAAGTTTCTCTCACGTGATAAATTATTAAAATGTTGCAGAACTTTTTAAAAATGCTTCGCCATAATTATTAAAAATTGTTAATGACTTTGTTTTGCTTCTCTGTTGTTTCATCGTTTTCTAACTCTCGTAACCATACTCAGATTGATATGGGATTTCTATATGGTTTATCATTTACTATGATACATATTTTGATCAAAATGGAATGTATAGAATTACGTCATCTACAGGGACTCTCAAAATAAGCACATTACATTCCATTCAATAAGATGTGATTTAGTGCATTTTAACAAACATAATGAAATTGATATGCTGTTATTCAGAGCACTAACACTTGTGTTCTGTAGCATATTGTGCGAATGTATAAATTAATTTCATGATCATGAAAAAGAAATATTTTATAGAATAATCTATTTCTGTATTATAAAGAGGAAATATTTGTTTTTTTTGTTTGTTGGTGGTAATCTCTGGAACTACCGAAGCGATTTCAAAAGCCAGGGTACTAAAATGATGGTATTCGCCAGGAATCAAAGATAGGATTTATCTTATGTCGGTGCCACAAATCCAAAGGAGATGCAGGAGAAAAAAATATTTTTAAAATGCGATTTTTGTGTTACTAAAGGGACTACAAGATTAAATTTAGCATGGTAATTACTTATAAGATGTAAATGGATCTCTAGCATTTCCTTAAAAAGACGAACCTACG
Source organism: Maratus speculifer (assembly GCA_964019185.1). Classification (NCBI taxonomy): domain Eukaryota; kingdom Metazoa; phylum Arthropoda; class Arachnida; order Araneae; family Salticidae; genus Maratus; species Maratus speculifer. Next base: position 146,017,549 of record OZ025293.1, read on the forward strand.
TAAGTATGTTTGTTTGTCTGTCTGTCTGCTTTTTTGTTTGTTTGTCGGCTTGATTGTTTGTAAGTTTGTTTGTTTGTCAGTCTATCGATTTGTCTGTTTGATTTTTTGTTTGTCTGTCTGTCCGTTTGTTAGTTTGTGTGTTGTCTGTCTGTCGGTTTGTTTGTCTGTTTCTTTGTCTTCCTCTAACTTTTTGTTTATTTGTTTGTCTGTTTTTTGTTTGTTTGTCGAGTTGTTTGTTTGCCTATCTGTCTGTCTGTTTGTTTGTCGGTCTGTCTGTTTGTTTTATGTCTCTTTGTTTGTCTGTCTGTATGTCTGTTTGTTTGCCTGTTTGTCTGACTGTCCGTCTGATGGTTTGTCTGTTTGTTTGTTTATCTGTTTTTCTTTTTGTTTGTCGGTTCGTTTGTTTGTTTACTTATGTGACTATATGTCTGTCTGTTCGTCTGTCGGATTGTTTGCTTGATTATCTGTTTGTTTGCTTGTCTGTCTGTTTGTTTGATTGTTTGCTTGTTTGCTTGTTGGTTTATCTGTCTGTATGGTTGTTTGCCTGTCTGTCCGTCTGTCGTTTTGTTTGTCTGTTTGTTTGTTTTTCTGCCTGTTTGTCTGTTGTTTGTTAGCTTATCTGTTTTTTGTTTATTTGTCTGTCTGTCTGCCTGTCTGTTTGTTTGTTCGTTTGTTTGTCTGCCTATATGTCTGTTTGTCTGTCTGTCTGTTTGTTTGTTTGTCTTTCTTTTGTCTGTCTGTCCGTCTATCGGTTTGTTTGTTTGTCTGCTTGTTTGTTTTTTGTGTGTCTGCCTGTCTGTTTGTCGTTTGCTTGTATTTATGTTTGGTTATTTGTTTGTCTGTTAGTCTGTCTCTCTGTCTGTCGATTTGTTTGCCTGCTTGTTTTTTGTCTATTTGTTTGACTTTTGTCTGTTTGTTTGTTTGATTGTCTGCCTATCTGTCTGTCAGTCTGTCTGTTTGTCGGTTTGTTTATTTGTCTGTTTGTTTGTCTATTTGTCTGTCTGCCTATTTGTTTGTTTCCTTGCTTGTTTGCCTATCTGTCTTTCTGTTTGTTTGTTCATTTGTTTGTCTGTCTGTGTGTTTGTTTGTTTGTGTATCTGGCTGTCTGGTTGTCGGTTTTTTACTGTCTGTCTGTTTGTTTGTTTGTGTGTCTGTCCGCTGTTTTGTTTGTGTGTGTGTCTGTTTGCCTGCCTGCCTGTCTGTTTGTTTATTTCTTTGTTAGTTTGTTTATTTGTTCTATAGATTCAGCAATACGGAAATAATATGTCTCTATCTTAAATAGGGCGCCATAACAACCTAGAATCATCCCCTATCATGGAATGTAATTGAATTAGTTATGAATGATAAGATTTAATAGAATAAAGAAACCTTTAATTAATATCTTTTTATTTTTTGACTCGATTTTCATAAAATGTTAAATGACTCGACAAAATTCTGCAGCAGTTACATATATTAAATTTGAAATCATTTGGTTGGGTTGTTTTCGTGCTGTTTTAAGCAGACAGACGGATAGACAGACAGATGGATCAAATGACGACTTGAGGTGCTACGTATTTAAATAATTAAGACATTTCCCCATAGACCATAATGTAATGGAATACTTTTGACTGTCTCTGTAAATAAACTGTGAACGCTACATACTCTATTTCCGATACCGAACATGGCATTGCAAATCTGAATAACATATATCAATTACAGAGAGAATCCTATTTATATACTAATGCAAGTTTCAGTTCGGGCAGACAGACAGACAATCACATGGACAGACAAACGGAATTCACAAACACTACTTAACTATGTTGGAAAGTGCTACAAATGCATAAGTTTCAAATTTTCCTTTCAGAAATTATCGATAGACGATTTTTTTTGTACAGCCCTAAATTATACATACCTACAATCTTTATATACACGTAACTATTCAGTTAAAATTTAATAAAGATCAAAACACACTTTAAAATTTCTAAAATCAAACTTCCAGAGATCATCCATAGACGGCCATCTATCCAATTCTTTGAGTGGTATTTTGTACATTTTTTCAATGTTATATAAAGATATATTAGTACACTATATGCAGTTAAGCGTAAAAATCCATCACATTTAAAAAAAAAAAATGTATTTTCGTTCTTATGTAGTAATTCTTTCGACTTTTTTGCATAGCCCTGTATATGATCTGGAGCGTTTATACATACAACGAAATATTTTAAACTTAAAAACTCATATCACAAATAAAAATGCACTTCCAACAATCATCTGTAATCTACAGTACTTCGGATACACAGCAGCCGAAATCTTTCGTGTGTCCCTGTAAATACTTTACATTTTCTATTATACAGGAAATAACTTGTAGTGAACCTCAGCAACGAATATCAATTTCAGCATATGGTGAAATATTTTACCATAGTTAAATTACGCTCCAAACAATGTTTCCCCTATACTATTATGTAGCGAAAAACTTTTGTGTGGCCCTGTAAATGAATAATAAATATTCTTTGCACCTTAGATTCTATAAAATGTATATTTTCATGTTACTCATAAATGCATATCAGTCTTATTATGTTCGAAACAGTGTAACATTAAAACCACTTCAAATTGTTTTTTTTAATTGACCGTAATGTATCGGAACACTTTTGATAGTCCCTATAATTAAATTATACATCCAATTTTTATAAAACTTGAAATGTGGCGACAAAAATATACAACTGTTATCTATTTTAAGTTTCCAAGACTTCGGTTTGGGAGGTTTTTCCATTGTTATATGCGGACGGACGTGTAGACACACAGACAGGAGCACGGACTGAACAACAATTATAAGTTCTACGTATTTATATAAGTATGAATGCACCTAATAAGAGCTTATCATGCATTATGATTTCCAAATATTCTTTGAAGGGATTTTTTCCAACTCATATTATAGAGATTCAATAAAGCAAGACTACACTTTGGAAATAACAATAATCGTTAATAATAGCATTATTACTCTTCGGAATTTCATAGTCATTGGCCCAACTACTTCATTGATTAAATAAGACAAAGGTAACTACTCAAATAAAATAAATAAGTAAACTATACCGTTATTCTCCATTTCTCTATTTGAGGGTTTTTTTTTTTTTTCGTTTTCGCATCTCATTTTTTATAAAATTTAAATAACATTTAAAAACAAGTTTTTATTTATAAAAGAAATTAACTATTTAATATTGAATACGTAAATACCAAATTTTATACAATCCAAACAATTGAATGCGACAGATTTACTAATTTGAAGCAATGATCATCAGATAAGTACAAGTAAAGAATTCAAACTAATGAAAGTTATTTTTATTTTATTTTATTTTATTTTTGCTAGTAAGAACAATAAAGTGACATCATGCTTAAATGGAATAAAAAACAGCAAATTTCTTATTTCTGTCTGGAGCTGATTTTAAATCAGCAATATCAAAAATTTTTTGTTACCTCGAAAAATGGCTGTTTTCATATTGGATAGTTTGACATGGTACAAATGATCAGAAAATGAAAATTATTACAATTTTCGTGGCAGACGATCGAATACGCACATTGGATAGTTTGACATGGTACGTTTTAGAACAAAGTGCACATTGGATACTTCGACACAGACATTATCTAAGTTTCTAAGCGAGTTAGGACCGTGCCGATTTTGCATAGTACATATCTTGCATAATAAAACAAAATGGCACAAAATATGAAAAATGCATTTTTGCACATTCGATAGTTTGACATGGTACCGACATCATGATGAACAATATTAGATAGGAAACTAAGGGTCCCAAACGTCTTCCAAAGGAGATATGCGCCATTAAAGTTTAGGGTCCAAAAATTCAAATGAATATAAAAAACAGAAAAAATTGGTCGATTCGTTTGCGGTTTTCACTAAAACTATTCTTTATGTCAGTATTTTCTTGAAAATAAACTATAAAGATAAATTACAAAAAATGTCGATAGAGGGCGCTTTAGACTTTGGAGTAACGATAAACTAGTTTTTACCATTATTTTTTGCATCTCATTAAACTTTTTTAGAAGCTTAGACATAAACTTAAATTTTGAGCTCAAAATCTAAATCGTTGGAAGTGGTTAAGTAGCTCAAACTGAATTGCGGGGGGAGGTTCAAATTTCAAATGATTATAAAAAACGGAAAAATTGGTCAATTAATTTGTGATTTTCACTAAAATTATTCTTTATGTCAGTATTATCTTGAAAAAAATTTATAAAGATAAAATTCAAAAAATGCCGATAGAGGGCGCTTTAGACTTTGGAGTAACGTACAACTATTTTTTTCGTTATTTCTTGCATCTCATAAAATTTTTTTAGAAGCTTAGACATAAACTTAAATTTTGAGATAAAAATCTGAATCGTTGGAAGTTGTTAAGTAGCGCAAACTGAACTGTGTTCAATGAGGGTGGGGAGGTTCAAATTTCAAATGATTATAAAAAACGGAAAAATTGGTCGGATTTCGCTAAAACTATTCTTTATATCAATATTTTCTTGAAAAAAAATTTTACAGATATCTTTCAAAAAATTCCGTCAGAGGGCGCCTTAAACTTTATAGTAACCGACAACTATTTTTAACCGTTATTTTTTGTAGGTAATAAAATGCTTGTAAAAGTTCAAACTTAAATTTTGTGCTCAAAATCTGCATCTTTGTGAGTAATTAAGCGGCCAAAAATTGAACTGCGTTCGAGGGGTGGGGAAGGTAACATTTCAACTCCTGAACACAGTTCAGTTTGCGCTTCTTAACCCCTCCTATCGATTTAGATTTTGAGCACAAAATTTAAGTCTAAACTTTTGAAAACATTTAATTAGATTTTAAAAAAAAATTAAAATAATTGTTGGTTAATCTAAAGTTTAAGGCGCCCTCTAACGGATTTTTTAAATTTATATTTAAAATTTATTTTCAAGGAAATATTGACATAAAGAATAATTTTAGCAAAAACCGACCAATTTTTCCGTTTTTTATAATCATTTGAAATTTGAACATCCCCACCCCCATTGAACACAGTTCAGTTTGCGCTACTTAACCACTCCCAACGATTCAGATTTTCATCTCAAAATTTAAGTTTATGTCTAAGCTTCTAAAAAAAAATTATGAGATGCATAAAATAACAGAAAAAAATAGTTGTACGTTACTCCAAGGTCTAAAGCGCCCTCTATCGACATTTTTTTAATTTTATCTTTATAAATTATTTTCAAGATAATACTTACATAAAGAATAATTTTAGTGAAAATCGCAAATCAATTGACCAATTTTTCCGTTTTTTATAATCATTTGAAATTTGGACCTCCCCCGGCAATTCAGTTTGCGCTACTTAACCACTTCCAACGATTTAGATTTTGAGCTCAAAATTTAAGTTTATGTCTAAGCTTCTAAAAAAGTTTAATGAGATGCAAAAAATAATGGTAAAAACTAGTTTATTGTTACTCCAAAGTCTAAAGCGCCCTCTATCGACATTTTTTGAAATTTATCTTTATAATTTATTTTCAAGAAACTACTGACATAAAGAATAGTTTTAGTGAAAACCGCAAACGAATCGACCAATTTTTTCTGTTTTTTATATTCATTTGAATTTTTGGACCCTAAACTTTAATGGCGCATATCTCCTTTGGAAGACGTTTGGGACCCTTAGTTTCCTATCTAATATTGTTCATCATGATATGACAGACCAGCATGTTAAGTTTGTAAACGACCTTTTGGGACACCCTATATATATATATGTATGTATCTGATTTTTGTCATGCTGTAACTATCGTATTTCTGAACCGATTTGAATGAAACTTGGTGTGTACATAGTACATACTAATGTCTAGACCGAGTTCGTTGATCAGCATCACCCGCCATTTTTTTCAAAATGGCGACCATTTAATTTTTTTTTAATTTTAAATTAAGTACAAAAAATTTAGAAATTGAAAATTATTTTTCTTCTTTGTGTTTGATCTTGATACAAAGATTCCAGAGCATTTTTTGTTTTGTTCATATCTTTAGAAATGGCTCAGTTATAGTACTTTGAATTTCTAATATGGCTGATATTTTGAAACGGTCTAATTTTTGTAACATGATAACACGCGTATTTATGAACCGATTTGGATGTAACTTGGTGTGTACATAGTATATACTGATGTCTGAACCGAGCTCGTTGGCTAGTTTCATCCGCCATCTTTTTTCGAAATGACGGCCATTGGAACTTTAAAAAAAATTAATTTAAAATTAAGTATAAAAAAATAAAAAAATTTAAAAAATTTTCTTCTATGTGTTTGACTTTCATACAAAGATTCCAGAGCATTTTTTGTTTTGTGTATATCTTTAAAAATGGCTGACCAGGAAGTTCTCCATACTGGACATACTCAGAATCTTTTGAAAAAATTACTAATTTAACTGCATGTAATAAAGGATCAGTCGAATTTAGTGGCGGAATAACAGTAGAAACTTTGTAAAAAAATAAAATACTTTGGAATATTTGACGTAAAAAGACGAAAGCGTCACGCGATTTAGCGAGCAGCCTTTTTCCTCGCCAAAAGCAAACGATTTTCATGCAACTGAAAATTGTTTGTTAATAGATTTTTAGAATGCCTGTAAATGGTATTTGATGAATTCAAACTTGAACAATGAGAGAGTTTAATATATATATTATATCTTATTATATATATATATATGTATTGCTTTTTGCATCAGTTATTAAAATTTAATATTGTAAAAATAATTATTTATATAAAAAGTGTTTTCATATTGAAAAATATATAAATATATATAGGACAGTTGCACCATAAACTTTAACTAATAATAACACATTGCTCAGTGGTGCACAAAACATGAATTTTAATATACATTAGTACATATTAAAATAAAATAAAATTTTCAACGTTTCGCGCCGTGGTTCATTTAATTTTTAATTTAGTAGAAATATCTCTCGAACAAGATGCAAACGTAGTCCTTCCATTTCATATTTTCCTGAAGACGCCCGCAGAAGACGGCGCGAAACGTTGAAAATTTTATTTTATTTTAATATGTACTAATGTATATTAAAATTCATGTTTTGTGCACCACTGAGCAATGTGTTATTATTAGTGAAAAATATATTTTCATGTATTTAAGTGTATTCCAAAATAAAGACTAGATGAAGAATGCTGCTGTAATCTATATATTTCAATATTGGATAAGCTTTTGTTGCCATAACAACGAAATTGAATAGACAGTCTAAATCGGACTTAATTTTGAGATTGAAACAAATTTAATTAATTTAATTTTCGTTTTAATTCATAAAATTTCATAGCTAATTTGAATTATAAATATACATAAGACAAAACTATAGTTATAACAAATTAAAACATAAAAAAATAAAATTATTTAAATAAATATTTTAAAAAATAGTTGAACATGAAACATTTTTATCTTAAAAAGTGTTTGACAGAAAAAGTATTTTTTGAAAATTTATTTCGTCGCCAACCGGTGATAAATTGCTAAATAAACGTAATGTTCATTTTTTACGAACGTTCTATCGGGGTTCCGCCGATATTTTTTTATAAACATATATATCCACATGAGAAGAACATTCTGTAATTTTTCCAGATTTTTCTAAGTATGCCCGTATGGAGACCTTCCTTGTGAGTTATGGCATTTTGAATTTCTAAAGTGAGTGATATTTTGAAAAATCTATTTGCCTGCGACAATACTCGAATATATCAACCGATTTCTGTGTGAGTAAGCATGGGTACTGGACTTATTAAGAACTCGTTCTAGCTCATTGGTTATTTTCATCCATCATGTTGTTTTAAAATGGAGGGCACTTCATTATATCACCAAATTTGGCCATTGAATAAAAAACGTTTTAAATAAAACCAGATTGTATAAAATTAATTTCTCGAAATCCCCCTTCATATTCAGTATTGATAAAATAAAGTATTGAATCATCTATTATCGTGTTTTACTAATTTGAGCTTTGTATGGTTGAAAATTTTAACTTGATTTTTTTTTTTTTTTTTTTTTTTTTTTTAAGTAAAAATTATGAAAGCTACCTCTTCCTCCAGGTACTGGCCGGAAGGACTTTTTAATATCAAACAGGGATGAAAGGTTACAGATTCGTGATTAAAAATACATCCATTGCATTCAAAAATACGTTTTAGTATACTCGACATATTATTTTAAATAGGGTAACATCCCCAGTAATTGGCATGCACCAATGATTGGCACATTCCACAAACATGCCCTAAAATAAGATTTATATCCAGTCTTTTAAAAATGCAAGACTGTATACCAGTTATATGCTCATTTACGTTAAAGTTATGACTTTGATTTATGCTACTAGATGACAGTAGTGCCCAGGAAAGAGAAACAATTATGGCTTGTATCAAATTAGCCATTTTTGTTGCAAAAGCTTCTTCTTTTGCTTAAGGAAGGCATACTTTTCAATTCATTATTATCTGATTTATAATATATTTTAAATTTTAATTGACAACAGTTTTGTTTAGTTAAAAAAGGGTTACTTTAATTGTGTAAAAGTATTTTCGACACAAATACTTCGATATCTGAATTAATGATAGATGCCAATTAATGGTGCTTCAATTTTGCTAGTTCCAAATAATTGGCACCTATTACAATTACAAGGAATTCGCAAGGAATTTGAGATTAAACCACTTATTTTGGAAGTACTTTTAAAGTTATGGACTAATTTTGTTTATCATTTGTTTTTATTTGAAAATATGAAATATTATCAGTAATTGAAATCCATTAAAGCTTCACATGACAATTACTGGGGACAGCAAGGCAATTACTGGGTAATTATATAAGTATATTGTATTGTTTTAAAGTGTTCACATTTCAGACTAATATGCTGATTTCTTACTCTCAAAAACCTGAAATATGGCATCTTCATCTATAGTAAATTCATTTAAAGCGATTAAACCCAATACAAAATGTAAAATATTTTTTTAATATAAACATGTGCCAATTACTGGATCACAAGGTGTCATACATTGGTGCTCCAGGTGCCAATTACTGGTGATTTTAACAACTTTTTATAAATATATTTTTATAAAAATACTTTTTAAATTTTTTTTGCTTCTAGTTGGCAAAATACATGCACAGATATGCATTCTTTGATTTAAAAATATTTCCTTAGTAAATATCTTATTTCTTTCCAATGAAAATTGAAGTAAGTTTAAAAACAAATTCTTAATGTGTCAATTACTGGGGATTTTACCCTACATGTTATAAATTTATGTTGGTAGATGAGTTCATTTTCTGAAGATGTGTGATTAATGATACATTTCTGTCTTATTCAGTTTTGTAATATATATGCTGAAGAAGTTCTTTATTCAGATCAAAGGCTTTAACTTTTAACTTTTCTAATTGATACTCGTTCAAGTCAGTGTGAGAATAATTCTTTAAATGTTTAATTCGCATTACAGAATTATTAAAAATTAACACTAATACCATGTTATTAGCAACAAACGAGGAACTTTTATACTTCAAATTAAACGAAAAAAAAAAATAGTGCAAAATTCGTACCAACTGTTAACATCCATAAAAATTGCATTTTTCGTTACAATTTCTTCACTAGTAAGCCCACTACATTTAAACTCTCGAATATGAATATAAAATTGTCTGTTATGCAATTTTAAAATTAAGAAGATACAATCACTGAGTTCTTCTCGAAATATAATAGGATTACAGGATATGCCACTTCTAGTTCGTGGAGTGACATTCTTGGATGGAGTGATGCATTGTTTTTCATCATTTGCTTGACAAATATTGTTTGCTTGTAACTCAGTCTTCTCACATCTAGTAGTAAGTTCTTGATAATATTCGTCTTGGAGAATTAAGTTATTAACTGAGGCCAAGGTTAAAGCTGATTAAAAAATAAAAGACAAAAGCTTTTTTCATTTACACATTGTTTATTCATCATTCTCAAGAGTTATAAAAATACAGAAAATTTAAAAACTGTACAGAAAATAACTATTTTACATGATTAGACAAAGTTTGCATTTTTTCACTTATGAATTTTAATCAAATGTTGAATAAACTTTGTGTCAACATCAAATGTTTTGTCACAGTGTTTGCATTGAAATTTCCTGTAAAGAACATTTTTATGAAACAAAAATCAAGATCATAGTAAAATATAACACCACAGTGTTTACATTTATATTCCTTTTGGCGATGAATTTTTTTATGTTTAGTTAAAGCAGACATTGTTAAAAACGAATTAGAACATTTTTCATAAACATGCGACTTCTTATGAGATCTCTTGTGAATTCTTAACAAATACTTTCTAGAATATCTTGTTCTATATTCATCACATTTATATGTTGTAAGTGTCTTGGAATGACTTACACTATGCCGTTTTAAATCAGTACTTTGAATGAAAGTTTTACGACAAATTTCGCATTTAAAGATTTTTTTAATCCAAGTTGGATATTTGATGTTTGGTTAAGGCCCCTGTCCTTCCTCGTGAAGACGCTCGCGAGCTAATGCTATTCCTATGGGGAGGCATATTTCGCTGATTTCTCATTCGCATTTGCATATTTTTGAATTTTTCTTTTGCACATGATAGTTGAGATCATAATGAAGTGCACTCGTTGATTAAATTATCGATTTTTGTTGCTGTTTAATTATAATATGACTTACAATTTTGAAATATGAAAAAATACAGGTGTTTTTTCATTCAAAGCTTAATAAAATATCATCTATAAAACATTCGGAAAATTAAAAAACACCGCCCCCTAGCTTAAACATCGGACCTTTCAGATAATTTTGTTTCATATTTTTATCCTAATTAGGGAATGTAGAATCAGTTATTTCGAATGGAATTTTTGATGAAAATTTAAGTGAAATGTCTTAAAATCCGGCCTTTCATAGGTCACGCCCATTTGACATTGATCGATAAGAACGCTCACCATCTCAACGGAGTTTGTGTAAGGGGGAGAATATCTAACACATGTGTTTTTAATAGGGGTGACCACAGAGAAAGCCTTACAGGCAAATAAACTGGATTATACTGTCCAGGATCTTTGCTTGAGGCAAAACAGCAAATTTTACGAGGTCCATTATAGAAAATTTTCTCCTCTACATTTTTTGAGTTTTCACCGGTCTTTCTTTTAGGTAGATTTCGTATGAAATACTACCTATTGCGATCGCTCCAATGTTGGAATTTCGGAAAAATTTTTGCAGATCTACACCGATCACGACCCCCAGACACCAAAACTACTATTAGGAAAAAAGTTTATATATATACTAGCTGACCCGCCCGGCGTTGCCCGGGTCCGTTATAATAATGTTAAACGAACTTGAAATTTTTATGATTTTATCTTCAACTCAAAATATGTGTTAATACACTGTTAAGAATTTGACCCTTTTGCTGCATCGTCACTCCACCGCTTTTATAGAAAATGATTACTTCAGCCTATTTTGGAGCATTGTCATAGGTCAAAAGAGATATATTCTATAAAAGCGGGGGAGTGATGATACAGCAAAAGGGTCCAATTTTTTACAGTGTACATTATATTAAATACGTGCCCCCTGACTGTGTCAAAAATTGGTTTAAAAAAAAACTAATATTTAGCTGCAAAAATACCTAAAATGACTGCAATGGGAAACGCAGGAGGGAATATGTGTCCAACGATTTCGTGTTGATATTTATCCTTAAAATTACTGTTAAGTGACTTAATTAAATACTTTTTTCACATAGATATCCCAAGTGAAATATTTTGAATTTCAAACTAATTATATATCAATCTTAAATCTGACTATACCGTGAATGAAATCGATTCTCGATGATTCGCTAAAAGGTTAGTATATAATATTATAAATTCAGAGCCATTTTACAAAAATAGGTGTATATTTTTTATCAAACATGCGTAATGTTCATTCTATGAACAAAATCCTAACCGTAACCTAATTGTATCGGAATCATAACTTGTCTGTAACTTAGCTCAGTGGCGGATCCAAGGGGGGGGTCATGGGGGTCATGACCCCCCCCTGGAGCTCTTCAATGAGGGATGTACAGTGTAAGTAAAAAGTGCTAAAACAGAAACGCAAAATTTTTTGGGTGTGATCGACGAAATTTGAAAATTTTCCACGAATGGTCTGCGAAATTTGCGATTTTTTTTCACTTGATTAGCAAAATTCACGATTTTTTCGCCCTCGATCGGTGAAATTTGCGATTTTTGTGAAGCCGATCCACGAAATTCACAATTTTTCCATGCCTAAACGACGAAATTCACGATTTTTGGGGTGTGATAGACGAAATTTGAAATTTTTCCACGAATGGTCTGCGAAATTTGCGATTTTTCTTCACTTGATTGACAAAATTCACGATTTTTCTGTGCCCAATCCACGAAACTAGTACATTTTCCCGTTCTTGTTCGATGAAATTTCTTCAACCGCTCAAAGATTTTTTGAATTTTTCCGCGCATCATCGACAAAATTAGCGATTTTTTCGTCCCGAATCGACAAAGTTCGAAAGTTTTTTGTACTCGATCGACCGAATCCGTGCTTTTTACGAAGCCGATCGACCATATTCGCGATAATTTCTTTCCCGATCGATAGAATTGTCAATTTTTGTTCGCCATATCAACGTAATTCTCGATTTTTTTCATTCTCGATCGACTATATTTGCGCTTTTTACGAAACTGATCGACCATATTTGCGACTTTTTCGTTCCCGATCGACAAAATTCGCAATTTTTCCGTGCCCGACCAAAAGCGATTTTGTTGTTCCTGATCGAATAAATTCGGGCTTTTTACGAAAGCCATCGACCATATTCGGGATTTTTCCGTGCCCAATCGACGAGATTCGCGCCTTTATCCGTTCTTGGTCCCTGAAATACCGCACCGAACAATAAAATTCGCGATTCTTAACTGACTGATGAAATCTGCATTTTTTCCCCGCCGTAAATTGTTGAAATCTGTAATTTTTTTTCTCGCGATAAACTGATAAATCTCGCTATTGTTCTGCAGCCGCTCAAAAAAATTTTCGATTTTTCCGCGCACCATCGACAAAATCTTCGGTTTTTCCTTGCCCTATCAAAGAAATTAGCGATTTTTTTTGTACCGATTCGACAAAATTCGCGAGTTTTTCGTACCCAGTCACCCGTATCGCTCTTTTTACGAAAACAATCGACTACATTCGCGATAATTTATTTCCCGATTCACGAAATCGGCAACTTTTGCGTTCCATATCAACTCGAAATTTGCGATTTTTTATTCCCAATCAACAAAATTTGCGATTTTTCCGTTCCCGATCGAATAAATTCGCGCTTTTTACGAAGCCGATCGACAAAATTGGGATTTTTTTTCGTGCCTTATTAAAGAAATTTGCGATTTTTTCGTTCCAGATCGACAAAATTCGCGATTTTTCTGAGACATACAGACAAAATTCGAGATTTATCGAAGGCCGATAGACAAAACTTGCGATTTTCCAATGTACAGTTGACGATATTAGATTTTTTCGCGCTCTGTCAACGAAATTCGCGTTTTTTTCGCGCGGTAAACAGACAAAACGGGCGATTTTTCTGCAACCTATGAACAAAATTTGCAATTTTTTCAAGTATTATAAAAAAATTTATACTTTTTTTCCTTGCCCGATAAACGAAATCTGAGATTTTTTGCGTCCGATCGACAAAATTCGTGATTTTTTACGTCCGATCGACAAAATTCGTGATTTTTCCGTGCATAATCGACAAAATTCGCGATTTTTTCATGCCCGATCGGCGAAATTAGCTATTTTTTATCGTAATTCCGTTTTCACAAGATTTACTGTATTTTAAAATTGCTTCATTAAATCATCTGTCAAAAGTTGTGACCCCCCCCTGGAGGTTGGGCTGGATCCGCCCTTGACTTAGCTGTATCTTAACAGTAACCTAACTGCAAGTTAAATATACCATAAATGTAACTTGGCCGTCACCTAATCATAACCTACCCATAATCTAACCACAACCTAACCGCAACTTAACCTTAACCTAACTGTAACTTAACCATGACCTAACTGTAACCTAACCGGAAAATAAAATAACAAAAGGGTCACCGGAACGTAATTGCAACCTAACTGTTATCTAACCGTAACCAAGTTCTAATTTAACATTAACTATAAACGAAATATTTTAACCATCTCGCGCTAAGTTCTTAGTTTCACTTTCTACCGCTACGGAGCGCATTATGTTTTGTAGAACATCCGAATTTTAGGTTCGGATTGGATTCATGTTCATGGAAATTATTTTGTCTTCTTCGGATACGGTTATGATTGTTTGGAATATTTGTGTTCAGTTTAGATTCGGTTCAATTCAGATTTCGTGGGGTTTTTTTTTCCCTTCAAATGGGATTTTTAAGTTCGGGTCGGGTTGTACTTATATGGAAATTATTTTACCTAGTTCCAATGAGGTTATACTTCACTGAAATATTTTTGTTAGGTTCAGATTAAGTTTGGTTCAAATTTCGGGATTTTTTTTTCTTTTATTTATAAATTTTTTGGTTTGGAATGGGGATTATGTCCATGGAAATTATATTGTCTTGTTCGTATCCGGTTATAGTTATTTGGACTATTTTCGTCGGATTCAGATTTGGTTCGATTCAGATTTCAGGTATTTTTTTTAAATTGATTTTTAAGGTTCTGGTTGGATTCATGTCCAGGGAAATTATTTTGTCTTGCTCGGATCGGGTTTTGGTTCTTTGGAATATTTTTTTCGGGTTCAGATGTCGTTCAATTCAGATTTCGACTTTTTAATGGAATTTTTAGGTTCAGGTTTGGTTGCGCATCAACGGAAATTATTCTGCATTGTTCGAATAAGGATATGCTTCTCTGGAATATTTTTGTCAGATTCAGATTTAGTTCATTTTTTAGGTTCGGATTGGGTTCATGTTCATGGAAATTTTTTTGTCTTGTTCAGGTCCGGGTATGGTTCTGTGGAATATTTTTGTCGATTCAAATTTCAGGTATTTTTTTCAAATGGAATTTTAGGTTCCGATCGGTTTCATGTCTACGAAAATTATTTTCTCTTATTCGAATCCGGTTATGGTTCTTTCGAATATTTTGATCGGATTCAGATGAAGTTTGCATAAAACTTCAGGCTTTTTTTCAAATGGAATTTTTTAGGTTCGAGTCAGGTTTATGTCATGGAAGTTTTTTTGTCTTGCTCTTATCAGGTTATAGTTCTTTGGAATATTTTTATCGATTTCAGGTTTCGTTCTGGTCATTTTTGGGGTTTTTTCAGAGAAAAATTTTAGGTTCGGGTCGGGTTGCATATACACGAACATTATTTTTCTTTGATCGAATTGGGGTATTCTTCATTTGAATATTTTTGTGGGATTCAGATTTGATTCGGGTCAAATATCAAATCCATAGTTTTTTTTCAAATGGAATTTTTAGGTTCGGGTCGCGTTTATGCTCATGAAATTTTTGTCTTGCTTGGATCGGAGTATAGTCTGTTTTTTCTGGTTGGGATCGGGTTATGTGTTAATACGCCTAAACATTATGTTTTGCTACTATTCTTTTAGTGACTATTTTTTATATATAATTTATTTTGCTATTTGATAATTTATTACTGTGTATGAATCGTCTGCCTATTCGAACAATTGTACGTCAAAGAGCCATTTCATTTTTGTTTTAAAAACAAATTAAAGTCTTAATAAAATTTTAACTTAAATAAATGCATTCAAATTTAATCAATGATTTAAAAATCTGCTAAAAAAGCCTCATATATACATATACATATATTAACTGCAACATAGCCAACCACAAATACATTCTAATGTACGAAGTACCAACGATCTGACGTAATAGCTATGTTCAAAAATCCTAAGTTAAACTGACATTTTGCCAGTCTATGAATTTTAAAGGTCTTTGGGAAAAAAAACAGTCACTTTTGAAATGTCAAAATCTCAAATTGGTTTCTTTTATAGAGTAAAAAGAAATTAATAGAGTGGAGGTATTATCTCTGGAGATGATGCTTAAGATGTAACCCTACATTAAGTCCAATTAAGTACCAACAAAAGCACGTGCTTTGACACGCCTATCAATGGACAGTATTCTCGTGACGTCACAGTGGGAATCATGTGGGTAAAAAAGCGGCTGCTAGCGAGTTTGTTTCGTTTTTTCATCATTTGATGAAGCCTAAAAAACAGATAAATGCATGTGTAAAATAATGCAAATTTATTCTGTAAGAATAATTTTCGATAAATATTTATATACATACTAATAAAAATCAATATTTGCTTATTAATTAAAATTTAAAATTTTTATTTTATAAATAAAATGAAAAAGATGAATGCAATTGCTTTAAAATAGAGAAAAAAATTCATATATAACTCATACATGTCCCTGAAAAAGTCTAAAACTTCATATAAAAATAAAATATAAGCATAAATTTTCTAATCACAATGCTTTTAAATGGCGGGATTAAGAATGTTATTCCCAAACAGACGAATTCTTGTAGCCTCGAACCAAAAGGGAGAATATGGTCCATTGGCGAAATTTTAAAATGAAGGGCCAAAATCACAGTCAAGTGAAATCCAGCCACCCCATTGGTCGTGTGGTAAGGGTGAAAATCACGAACTTGTTTCTCCATTTGAAAAAGGTGAGGGGGAAAGTATTTTTTAAGCGATTGTTACCGTCTGTTCTTATTTAAGATAAACCATCGAAATTAACTCAATTAAGATATTTTGATGCCATTTTATAAAATGAGAGTGAAAAATTTAGATTATAAATGAAAAGACATAAGATTTACTTCAAAACTGCCGCTACGATTTTTTCTCGGAAAAAGGAGTACGACAACATTTACCCAACTGCTAAGAGATTGTTCCCTGAAAAGGACGCGGCTCAATGACCAATGAGGTATTTGGATTTCACCGGACTGTGATTTTGGCCCTCCATTTTAAAATTTCGCTATCAATTGAAACAGGTTTAAACCTGTATTTTTTTTTTCTCTCGTTTTTAAAAAAAGAACAAATTTATCGCTTCACCGGTAAAAATTTATTAATTATTTTATCATATGTGTTTTAAATATCAATATAGAAAATTATTTTAACGTTTTGCTTGAAAATATAACATTATTTTGTTAGTACATTAAAATCGTCTGCAGTCAGAAATTTATATTTTAGATTAATATTTATTACTTAAGTTTTCATACATGATTTTAAAAGAATGTTTTCATCATTATATTTTAAATATTTATTTACATGCAATTATTAAGTCATAAACATTTTTTATCTACGTTATAAAGTATTGAAAATTACATTAATGAAGGAAACTTTTAGTTATACAATTTTTAATTCGTATCAAATGTTTTCAATATCTTATTTAATTTTAATTTGATATATAATTATTGCTAATTTTCCAATTTCCTTCACTTTAAAAGCGAATATTTATTCTAATAAATAATAATAGAACGAAGACTATTTTAAAAATTTGCTATTTCCTCTTGAAATATGCTTCGACTGTAATTCATTTCTTTCAATTCGTCTTATAATACAAAATCTCTTCCACGTCCTTTTGTTTGCCACATTAAATTTGAGCGATAAATGGTTTCATATCGCAAACCTTTTTTGAGCTTACTTCACCTCCACTTATCTTATTCCTCCATGGGATTCTTTAATTCTGTCTCAGCTTTCTTATTACTTCTGCGAAAATTTTTACACAACCAACCAACCGTAAACAAATGAAAGAGAAAAAAATTGGGAAAAAGATGATTTTTTATGAGAGTGACCTCTTGATTTTAATTAATCACTCAGTTAATAATTGGAATTTTGAAATTCTGAAGCTCAGGTGCATCAGGAGAGATATTGGGCTACTCTCAAAAAAATTTTGAGCTTTGTACGTGCTGTAGATTTTGCTAGCCATCGCAGACACACACACAGACACACACACAGACAGAGCGTTTTGTTCTTTTATTAGTATAGATATATATCTGCCTATCTATCTATCTATCTATCTATCCATCGGTGTATATCACTTTTTTATGGACACGATAACTTATTTAATTCTGCTCAGATCTTTTCAAAATTGATACATAAAATCAAGGGGCATAAAATCTCGGTCGATTTCGTTAATGGGCCAAATCGGACCAAGGGGGTAAAAATAGGAAGGGCTTTTGTGAAAACAGAAAAAAACCTATAACTTCTTTATTAAAATAGATATCGAATCAGTTTTAAGTTTATACAGTAAAACCTCCATAACGGACACTCCCGAATAGCGGACACCTCTATTTAACGGACAGTTTTCAAATCCCCACTCCCAAAACTTAAATTTTTGTATGTTTAACCTCTGAATAACGGACATTCCGAATAGCGGGCAGTAATTTTGGCGATAAAGGATGAAAAATTATTTTTTAACGAGGAAAAAAATAAAAATCCTCTAAATTTACCAATGCTTTGTGTCACAATTTTTGTGATCACAGATAAATGTGAGGATGAGCTGGAGAAAATCCCCTCTCTCCCGACATTTATTTGATCACCCTCCCCCCCCCTCCCTCGGATAATTTGAGGTTGTATGCTTTTAAGAAACAGTAAAATACAGTAAAAAATTATACATTAAAAAAAAGGATGATTCAAAAGGATTAAAACTACTGACAGAGTTAAAACTTCACATTGAAAGACAAATTACTCGTATCGCAAGTAGAAGCAAACTTTTGTAACATTTTTTTTTTTTTCTTGTAAGAATGTAATAAACAAAGGATAAAGGTATGCACAATTTTATTTCAGTTTTATGGCTTTATAAATTATTTTCATTTCTGGTTAATCGAATAATAGAGGTTTTAGGACCTTTTAAAATCGACTAATGAAACATTAAGCATTCATTAGCAATTTTTCTATTTCTGAGGTTTTCCCAATAGCGAACACCTCCGAATAGCGGACAAGGTGTCCGTTATTTAGAGGTTTTACTGTATTACTTCTAAAAAATAGGCCAAAAGTTTCTGCATAGCAAATTTTTGATAAAATTGAAAATGAGCTGAAAGGGGGGGGGGCAAAAAATAGGGTTTTCGGGAGTTAAAAATTCATAACTTTGTCAATTCTGAAGATATCAAATCCAAGTAATTTTTTTTATAAATGTTCTTAATATCCAATTGACAGGTTCTCTTTTTTAGGAACTATATAATGTGGCATATTGGACAGTTTTGTTTTAAAAGCAGAATATAATCTCAAAAAATGCCGAAAAAATGGCATTATGAGCAGAGTTTCCTGAAGTTATCGCGATTGAAAAATTGAAGTATTCATATAACAAATTGCTTATTTTCTGATTCATTTTTTAAATCCATTTTTGCTCTCAAAGGCTTTCAATTCACAGATTCCCTTATTTAGGAACTGTATAATATGCCTTATGTCCAGGTTTTTGATAAAGGCAAAATATATTTGAAAAAAAAAAAAAAAAAAAAAAAACTGTGAAAGTGGGCAGTTTGAACAAAATTTCCCGATTCCATCAAGATTGAAGGATTGATGATGCATTCAATTAAAAAATTGCTTTTTTATGACTCATTTATAAATTCAATTTTACTCTCAAATGCATTCAACTGACAGTTTCTTTTATTTAGGAACTACATAAAGCGCCTTATTGGTCAATTTTTCCATAAAGTCAGAATATATTTCAAAAAATGCTGTCAAAGTAGGCATTTGTGCCGAATTTCACTTAAGATGATTCTGATAAAACCATTTGTTACAGAAAAATAAAATTAAAAGTTTTTCAAAAGCGGCCAACTAAAGTTGTTAAACAGGGTTTATCTACTCTCTTAAAACGAAAAAGCTGAATTAACTCAAGTTGAGCTGAAATCCACTCTTTTCCCATGTTGAAAGGAACCTTCTCAAGAAGAGCTGAAACAACTCAAGTGAATGAGCTGTTTTTAATCAACTCATGATTGAGTGATCTCTATTTTACTCATACTTGAGTGAAACCAAATCAATAAAGGTTAAATCCAGTAGTACTTGAGTGATTTATAATCAAGTCATACTTGAGTGAAATGAAGTCATTTAAGACTGAATCTCGTAGCACTTGAGCGATTTGTAACCAAATCATACTTGAGTGAAATGAAGTCTTTAGGATTAAATCGAGTAGCACTTGAGTTAGCTGCAGCCAACTCGTATTTGAGTGAAGTGAAATAATTTAAGGCAAATCCAGTAGCTCTTGAGCGATTTGTTATCAATTCAAGTTGGAGTGAAATGTTGTCATTTTTGATTTAATCCAGTAGCACTTAGGCGATTTGTAACCAATTCATACATGAATGAAATCAACTCATTTAAGAGTTAATTCAAAACTCCTTGAATTTGTAGAATTGAATAAATTCACTCTTAAGAAAAGCAAAATTGCTTAAAATTACAAAAATCTTCAAGCGATTTCTAAATCGTCTAAATAAAATCACATCATTTAAAACTAAATTCAGTAATCCTCGATTAATTTTTATCAATGAAATTCAATATAACATGGAATTATTGCCACATTTTAAAGTGTTGCAATTAAATTCTCATTTCGGATTTAAATTTCTGTTTATTGGCATTACAAGGGTATATATATGTATATAAAGAGAGAGAGAGAGAGAGAGATTGAAAAACTGTAACATGGATTCTCCAATATTTCTTCCAAGTCTTTAATTAACAAGACTTAAAACATTCTAATTTATATGACTGAAAGTTCTCTAATGAATCATAAAAACATTTTTTTTTTAATTTCTAATTCAATGAAACTGTTTCCTATGTCAATTTAGGGGAAAAGGCAATTGAATCGTTATACAAAATTAAATAGAGCTAACATGAATTTTTTATTATTCTGTCAAATCAGAAATTTTTAACATCAGTATTTTCTTTTGTTAAATTTAAAAGTACATATATTCATTAAATTGAAAATACTGGTGATCTCAAAATTGCAAATTTGAAAACACTTATTCATGCAAACTGCCTAAATTTGCATAACTGTACAACAGCACCCGAACAACATTAAACAGAATATCAGCTTCTGATGCTGTGGTGCTAATGGGATTTTTCCTTTCTTTTCTTGGGCAATTTCAAGATTACATATTTTCTAATGATACTTATAGCTTCAGATATGCTTATATACAATTTTAATTTTTTCATTAGCTTCTGATTTAATTGCAAATAACAATTATTTTTTTTATTAAAAATTTACGATTTCAATCAAATAAACCAATCTTAGGCATCTTACTAAAAAAATATTGAAAAAATAAACTTGATATCAGCCCAACGACTCAACTTCAGCACCACAATGTTAGAAGCTGATTGTTGTTCCCCTTAAGAGTTTAGATAATCCTATGCAGAAGTTATTTTCAAATATCTTGTTTGGATTTTAAAATTTTTACCTTTTTTTTGGGGGGGGGGGCATAGAATATTTGAGGATGATCTGCAAGTGGGTTAGTTTTTACTTTTGCAATTTTGGTTAGTTTTTTTTTTTTTTTTTTAATTATTAATAGGAGTTTTAGAACCAGTTTTGAAAAAGAAAGTATTAAAAAACATAAAACCAAAATTTAAAAAAGTATTCCCCCCCCCCCAAAAAAAAAAAAAAAAAACACGGCCAGTGCAGGGTTTAAATAAATGAAATTGAAAATATTTTAAATGGATAAACATCAACCCATGATACCTTGTTGTAATTATTCCTCGATTTAAATCTCAATCAAAATCTTATATTTCTTAAACTGACTAAATTTAAAAAAAATATTTTAATTCTTTAGTTTGAAATCTGAAATGGCTTTGAAATCTTAGATAAAATAATTGTTACCCATAGCATTTATATAAGCACATTGCAATTGGGAAATGTGGAGGAATGCCATTAAAAAACTTGTATAGCTAAAATTTGGATTATGGACAATTATTTTATTGTATGAAGAACCTTCAACTAAATATTGTAGTACAAAAGTTAAATGCAGAAATAACTGAGAAATGGATTTATTGACCATGTGCAATTGTTCTTTATATCATTTAAAACATTTGTTAAAACTTGAATTTATATTCAAGAATAACTTATTTCTTCTTAATTAATCTTTTAATTTTTTATTTTATTCAATGTTTCTTAAATCAACTAACTTTTAAATAAATATAAAAGCATAAGACTGCAGCATTTTATGTCAAAAGTTAGAGCCAAATGTGCAATTTAGAATGTTGCAAGAAAGAAAAAAAAACTAATTTTATTTAACAACAAAAACATTTTATTTAGCAAGAACAAAATAAACCTAACATTAATTGATAACAATTCTTTCCAACATCAGATAAACAAGTTTCAATAATATCTTTAACAGGACCTTTATAAATATAACAGTCCATTTGCATTAAACATTAAATACATAAAGAGCATATTGTAATCTGTCCACTGGTTTGTCCAACTTTTAAAATCTTAGGCAAAATAGACGCTTTCTTGAAGATCCTTGAGATTAAATAAGATTGTTGAATTTGACTCCTCACAGTAGAATTTTACTGCTCCATGAAATCATCTTCCTGTGTTAAAAGAAAATATTGAAATTAAGTTAAATAGCAATAAATATAATGTTAAGGAATGATTATGAACATATTAAAATATTTTGCAGTTTTCAGATTAAATGTTTTATAAAATTTCCCATCCATAGTCTAAACAAAAAATGAACCATACACTAAAAATTTTAGCTTTATAAATATTACACTACTGAAAATTCAGCCAATCATGAATAAAATGGAAATTGAATAAATAAAACCTGTGCGATTACACTTACCTGCTTGTTTAAATCATGGCGTAACTTCTGATACAATCTTAAAATAAAACACCATTTTAAAAACAAATTTAAAATGAAAGTTCTTAAAGCAACATTATAAAATATTGTTGAAAATTCACCTATGTTGCTACTTTCAAAATGTATCAGCGTTGGCAAATACCCAACCAATACAGGTTTTTGTGGATTTTTAGTTGTTTTTCTATATATTTGCATATTTATATAATACAAGATAGAACCTACAACAATTAGACCAGGGTTGGCACGGTTTAAACCAATTGGTTTTAACTATGGTTTAAACAACTGTTTACTCCTTTTGGTTTAAACAACGGTTTAGTTTAAACCAACTGGTTTTTTTCTAAAAAAAGAAAATTGTTTTTTTTTTTTTTCAGAAGAAATCTAATGACATTTTCTCTTTTTCTTAATAATTTATGTATGTCGATTATTGAATATAAATAACTTCTATTTTTAACACTTTATATCAGCAATAAGCATTGGATGTAGCAGGTTTAGATAATTTTTTGGGTATAGGATTAAAATCAGTCTGCATTGGTGAATATATTTATTTCTCTTTAGAAAAAGCTTCGAACATGTGAATTGATCTAATATAAAATAGATTAAAAATATTCAATATTTAATAGAAAAATCTTAATTTTTTGAAAACTGCAGATTATTTAACGCAATAACATAACACAATCCATAAGATTTCAAACTGTAAAGGAAATACCCAATCTTAATTGGGGAGGTTATCTTAAGCATTAAAATCAATATATGAAGTCGAATAAGAGAGTTTTCAAAGATTGGATGCTACTTATAGCATTTTAATAATAGTGATTTTTTCCCCCTTGTTAGTTATCTACTAAATCTATGACCAAAAATGTTGACTTCAAATTGTCATTCAAGAAACAAAATCTCAAGAAGTATTTGAAATTTATTATTTGGATAGCTATGGAGAAGAATATTTTATTTATGAGACTACTTTCAATTTACATTAAATACATAAGGAGCATATTGTAATCTGTAATTAAAAGATTATTTATAAAGATTTTCAGAGTATCAATTCTTCACTGTATACAGCACTTTATTCTTAGAACATAAGACAGTTTGCTAATACTGTTTAAATTAAATTTAAATTTCTTTTATTTTTTACATAAATTTATTGTAAATATTTAATTTAAATCATTTTAAAATGAAGTTACAGTTTATAATCCAATGTCTATTTTTATCAATAAATATGCATGTATATGTAATGGTGATTTTGAATATAGAGACACATAACTCATTGATCTTTAAGATTTTAGTCAAGCTGTAAAAGAAATTCTTCTTGATTATGAAAATTACCCGGGTGCAGGGGCCTCGCTAAGTGGGGGGGGCAGGAGGGAGCCTCCCCCCCAAACATTCGTAAATGCTGTTACACTTGGCAAATTTAATTAAAATTTTAATAAAAATTGTAGTACATTTTCTATTTTTGATAGAATTTGCAAAAGTTACAACTCTAATTGGAAATATTATTAAACTTTTTACAAATAAGAACTGTATTACATTTTCTAAGTGTGGTAACTTGGCAAAATTATAAAACGAGTTGGCAAATATGAAAATTTGACTTGCCAATTTAAGGTCTTCTCCCCCACCAATTAAAAGTCCTAGCGATTGCCCTGCCCGGGTATCATCCTCTAAAGGGTGACACCAAATCTTTATTTGCAAATAAAAAATACAATTTTATAAGATTTTGGAGTCTAATTAGGAAATAAAATGAGATTTTTAGCTCACGATGCAATACAGCTAGTTTTTTTTTTTTTCTTTGCTAAAGTGAAGTTTTATACAGAATGGTGTGTCTAAATAAGATATGCACCAGGGAGCAAAAACCAACCGATTCAACGAGTGGGTAACAAAAGTAAACTTTAAAAGAAAGAATTTTCTTCTACGTATAGACACGGCATTGACTTATGCAGACTATGGGTCGAGTGATGATTCACTGCTGCGGTTTTTTTATGCAGAAGGACAAAAGGTAAATAAGGAATGGTAAGGTTATTTTTTATAAGAATGTAGAATTGAGATTGAAAAAATATGACAGATTTGAAAGGAGGAGGAAGAGGGGGGGGGGGGGGCTTGACACCTTTTACATCTGTCCCGGGATGTCACCCATCCTAGCTACACCACTGCACACCCACTTCATCTCTGACAAGTAAATAAATTTTCCTGCCTGAGAAAACCGTACCAAACAAAACCATAAAATATTACTTGAAAAAATAATTATAAGAAAATATTGCATTAATCCTTACTATCTGTTAAATAAATTATCGGAAATAAAATACGCAATTTTATAGTTTTAGTTTACATACTACATACTTTTTTATAAAATAGTAATTTTCCATTTTATTATGCCAAATATTTTGTATAACTGCAAAGGAAGTTTGGTTAATTTACATTCTAGTAGGAGTGTGTGTGTGAAGAGGGGGGGGGGGATGGTTAAAAGTATTTTATAGAATTTTATGTAGCAGGCTACTGATGATTATTTCTGACCAGTAAACTTTCATGCGTACTGGTCTTTGGGACCAGTAACTTTTTTTAAAATCAATTCTACCACTGGGCTATGCATAAAAACGTTAAGGGAAAGGGAAAGCAATGATATTACAAGGTATTTTCTAAAGAGAAAGAGGATTTGCTTTTTGGCTATCGTTGCATAATATTTAGGAAATAATACTTGCATTTACCAGTATAGAAAGACAAACTTTTGTCCACTGTTTTCGTTTTATTTATAAATTTTCATTTAGATTTAAAGCTACCTGGGAAGCAGGCACAAGAAAACTATTATTTCTGCATGCATTATGTAACAACTTATAAATATTAAGCAGATTATTATAATACAGACCATGCATGCAATAATTTTGTCCAATAATAGTATGAAACTTTGCCAAACAAAACAGTAACACAAGTTCAACATTAAGAATGAAAAAAAAAAAAAATCTTGGAAAATGTGTTCAAAAACTACATATCAAAATTTGGAGTTGGGGGGGGCGTCTCAAAATTGCAATATCTACTGGCTAGTGTAAAGGGTCCTGCTCATAAATTAATTTCTGGATTTCCTCTCTCGGAAGCTAATTATAAAAATGCATGGGACACTATCTGCGCTCGCTACGATAAAACTAGGGATTTAGCGATAGCACAAATAAGCAAGTTATACAATTTAAAAAACATGAAAAATTGCCCCTCTTCCTCTAAAGCTATTTTTGACATAATAGATACTTGTAATGAGTCACTTCGAATTCTAGAGTCTTTGAATCTGACTCAAAATGCTTTGGTGGATAACATGATAATTTATACAATAAATCAAAAACTAAGTGATAATCTAAAAGAACAATGGGAGCTCTCTCTTACTCATAATGATATGCCTAGTCTCACGGAATTTTTAAAATTTTTAGAGACTCATGCCAAAAGTATGCTAGCGTTGGAGAATCCAACTAAAACTGATGTAAGAAATGCAAATTATTCCCGAGATTCTTCCGATAGATATAAATTCCCCAAAAGTCAAGAAAATACTAAATGCGGTGTTTGCCTTGAGTCGCATGCTACCCATACCTGCAGAAAATTAACGAATATGCCCATAGATAACCGTTGGAGAACTGTCCAACTAAACAAATTATGTATCAATTGTTTGCGTGGTGGCCACTTTTCAAATAAATGTCCCTCCAAGATGAACTGTAAAAATTGCCATCGAAGACATCATATTTTACTTCATAAATATGATGTCCAGGGCAATACAGGGACAACAATGAACTCCAACTTGGCAACCCACAGCAATCAATTTCAATCACAAAATGCCCATGGGTATTCCCCTGATCAAGGAATACCCCATAATGTTTTATGACGGTTTATAGTCCCGGGGTACCTCAGATATGGGAATTACGATAATCATACGTATTCAAAAACTTCTCATGAGGTTCAAATACCATTTTTATTGGATAGCGGAAGTACCCTTTCCCTTATTCCGGAAAACTTAGTTGCAGCTTTGGATATGACGTCTATTCAAAGCTGTCATCCTCTTAACGTTAATCAAACCCAAGGACAAGTTCAGATTTCTGAAAAACTTCACGTACCCCTCAAAATAGGAAATATCAGGCAAAACAGCACCTTATACCTAGTTAGGTCATTCTTACCATATGCGATACTGGGAACTCCAGAATTACAAAAATTCCATATATCGATGGACTTTTTCTCGAATACTCTGACTCAGGATGGAGTCATTCTTAAGCATGATCAAAATATTTTCAATCAAATTTCTCAGGAAAACCCATTTAACCATACTTTAACGGATGATATGAATTGCAAGAAGCCGCTTCGTTCTCCTTCCAAATCAAATCAAGAAATTTTGTCGCAACAAGGACAATGTTATCTTGATACTCAAATTCTTTCGGATTATGATGACAAAAGGTTTAGTCATTGTACTACTGAAGAGAACTCACAATTGGAAGGGCTTCTAAGCGACTTCAAGGATATTTTTGCACGCAGTAAATATGATGTAGGTAGAGTCAGATGGGAACCTCAGCGGGTAACTCTCACCTCGGAACTTCCTATCTCGCTTCGACCTTACCGTGCATCTCCTAGGGACAATGAAGAAATTCAAAAACAAATACAAGAATTACTGGAAGCTAAACTTATTAAAGAGTCCTGCAGTCCTTATTCCTCTCCCGTCACTCTGGCATATAAAAAAGGAGAAGGTAAAATGCGTCTCTGTATTGATTACAGAAAAATCAATGCCATTTGTAAGACTGACTAGGAACCATTGCCCCGTATAGATTGGCTTTTGGACAGACTTGTCAATGCCAAATATTTTTCCACGCTAGATTTAGCCTCTGGCTACTGGCATATCCCACTTCATCCTTCAGACACAGAGAAGTTGGCCTTTGCAACCAATCAAGGTCTTTATGAGTGGTTGGTTCTTCCTTTTGGCTATAAAAATGCCCCAGCTCAATTTGCAAGAGCTCTTCGAAGAATCCTAGATAAACATAAAATTAATTTTGCTACCAATTATTTTGATGATTTTATAGTTTATTCCGATTCCTATGCCGAGCATATTGATCACCTTAAAACTATATTTAACATTTGCCGTCAAGAAAATCTAAAATTAAAATTTTCCAAATGTAACTTTGCTAAATCTCAAATTGACTTCCTCGGTTATGAAATTAGTAACGGCCAAATAAAACCAGACAATGCTAACACCGAAACTATTAAAAAATTAATCCCTCCAAAAAACGTTAAAGAATTGCAAAGGTTCCTTGGTTCTGTAAACGTATACCACAAATTCATAGACAAGTATGCTAAAATTAGAGCCCCTCTAAATAAATTGTTAAAGAAAGATGCTCATTGGGAATGGTCAGATGTCTGTCAACAATCATTTGAATTGCTTAAAAACGCATTAATTTCTAGACCTATTTTAAAATTATTCAATCCTAAACTTCCATGCCATGTCTATACTGATGCCTCAAAGGAAGCCGTAGGTGCTGTCTTAAAACAAATGGATGAAAAAGGGAACTTGCATCCCATTGCGTTCCACTCGAGACAATTAAGGCCCTACGAGCAAAATTACGCTATCACAGAACTGAAATGTCTAGCAATAATCGATGCCCTTGACAAATTCTATTATTACCTTCACGGAAAACCTTTTACAATACATACTGACCATGCCTCCTTAGTATGGCTTAAGAAGGTGAAGCATTTAACAGGTAGGTTATTCAGATGGTCACTAAAATTAAGCATGTATGATTATACTGTAAAATATAACAAAGGATCCACCAATTTTGAAGCAGACATGCTTTCAAGAAATCCCACTTTTTCTGTAAATACCCATATTCATTTATTAACGTCAGACGAAATTAAAGAACACCAACAATTAGGTAATATAACAGGGCCTAAATTTCAAAAAGTTAATGACATTGTAATAATTCACAAAAAGGGTTTTCAAAAAATTGTAGTACCATTCTCCTTGAGGGAGAAATTATTAATAAAAACCCATACAGAATTTGGCCCTCCCGGAATCCAAAAAATGTTAAATTTGATTTCCCCACAATACTACTGGACCAGCATGACCCACGATATTACAAAATTTGTCAAGCATTGTGAGGTCTGCCAACTGAACAAAAAATCACATCAACCTAAATTTGGTCTTCTGGAGGCATTACCACCTGCAGAACTACCTTTCGATATAATATCATTAGATTCAGTCGGAGGTTTTAACTACTATAATTCATCAAAAAGGTATATGCACATAGCTATTGATCACGCTACTCGTTATGTTTGGGGTTTTGCATCTAAAAATGTTACAACTGAAGTCTACATTAATATTCTTAAACAGATTTTTAATATTCAACTTCCCAAGAAAATTTTAACGGATAGAAATCCTGCGTTTACAGCGTCTAAACTTCGTAAATGGGTACATAAATAGAATGTAAAAAAAATACTTACTTCTTCTCATAGACCACAGTGTAATGGGAAAAATGAGCGTGTGAATCAGTCAATTTGCACCCGACTAAGACTTAAAATAAATTCTACCCCTTCAAACGTCCCATGGCCCAAAATTCTGCAGGAAGTAATTAATGAGTACAATAACACACCTCATTCAGTAACCAAGTACCCTCCTGCATACTTAATGTTCGGCCAATTACCTTATCCATCAGTATTAGGCAATGAAAATTATTATCCCCCTGTAGAGGAAGCCAGAAAAGAGGCTTTCCAAAGAACAAGTGAACATCACTTGAAAAATAAAGTCAGGTATGATTTAAAGTTTGTGGAAGCGTCTTTTAAACCTGGTGACCTTGTCATAGTAGAAGAATTTCACTATCCGAATACTCGGAAGTTAAGTCCGCCTTTTTCTGGTCCATTGGGCGAATTCTGCCCCTGTCGGATCGGACGACTTTCTCGAAATCCTCCGACGAAGTGATAATTTCTAATTCTGCCCCTATCGTCTCGAAATCCTCTCCGGTTTGACGGGCTTATTTTCTCGTAATTCCTCCGACTGCTATAGGCAGCCGGAAACCCACTATCTATGTCGGTTTAAGATGGCGGCGTTTATATTAGTAGATCTTCTATGTGAAGATAGAGACTTATTTTTTATTAAATGTATATTCGCATTCTATTATTAGTATTTTTGTTTTCAGTTTTGTTATGTTCATCAGTAGAAGTAATTTTAGCTTCAATTTGATATAAACTAATTGTGATTGTAGCATATTTTTTTAATTATTTGAGTTAAAGCTGTTTGTATTTTAAAGACGTGTATTTATATATATATATATATATATTCATTTATGCTAAAATATAATAATATATATTTTGAGATTAAAACTTATCAAAGTAATACAAAAGTGTAGGTTAGTTGACTGTGTTTATGACGGCCATTTATCAACACGAGGAATATAGATAAAATAATACAATTTGTAAAAATCACCATAAATAAAAATAAAGCAACTCCTTTATTTTTTATTTATGATGATTTTTACAAAGTGCATTATTTTATTTATTCATTATCGCCTGTGTTTTCGGTGTTTTTTCACGAAGAATATAGACATTAAGTGGAGGAATGCCCTCTGTGGGAGTCTTTCTTTGGGAGCCTAAGCCATATTTACGCATGGTAAACCAAGGTTCTAAAAATTCTGAACGATAGGCCAACGGGCGCGATTGGGTTCAAGCCTAGCACCTCCCGTCTACCAGTTTCGTTTTTAGAACCTCTCGGCCGCTGATCAGAGAATACATAAGTGTAATTACAAATGGTATGTGCTTAAAAAACTCCTTTATTTTGATCTAAACAATAAAATATATTTAATTGTGAATGTAAAATAATAAAAAGTCAAACATAATTTTCAAATTATGTTTGTCTGATATAGCTCGTATTTTAAAAATTATAATTTAAAACTTGTATTAAAAAAAAAAAAAATAGCTAAATATATTTTTGAGAAGAATATAACTTATTGCATTAAATCAAAAAGAGTGCTTACACAAAAATATTAAATACCTCATGAAGTAAAATAAATAAATAAATAAATAAATAAAAACGCTATCTACATAAGAAAAAAAAGCATTAGTGTTTATCAAACAAGCAAGTTATAAAAATATGAACAGGGGAATAAAATTAGTTTAAATATTTTGTTAAGTATGGGTAACTGCGCTAGATCTATTAACAGAATTAACAATATCTCGCGATATATTTGTAGTAAGGTAAAAATGAGGTATCAAAACAACAGCGCCAACTTTTCAAAACTATTGAGTGGGCTCAATTTTTTTAGTAAAATAACGCATATAATTTTCTTTTCTTAGTGTGTACATGTGGGAAGAATAAGAGGGGGGGGGAGCAAATGCTTAAAGATAATTCAAAATTAAATTATGTTTTTCTAAGTAAAATTTTCAAATTATTAGAATTACATTTTATAAATAATTTTATTAAATTATATTCTTCTATGTTTTTGTTGTATTTACTATAAATAACATTGGAATTGCTAATTATTCAAAGTGCATAAAACAATTTTAAGAAAAGCATACACTTTAGTAAAGGTGCTTTATCAATTCAAGACATTAAGGCGGATGGCAAAATATGAACGAAATTCTTTTTCGCGAGAAATTTAACTATACATTTTTTCAGCGCTCATGTAAGTCTAATTTTGTATCCTTACTATTTTTCAAAGAAAAATATTTTGAGAACATTAATAAAAACAAATATCATTTCAGCGATTAAATAATAATAAAAAAAAATAAACAAATTAAATCAATTAGGTGGGGCGGAGATTTTTCACGAGGAATATATGCCCTAAGTGGAGGAGTGCCTTCTCTGGGGGTCTTTCTTAGGGGATCTAACCCTATTTACGCATGGAAAATCACGAAAAATCCCGAGCGATTACGCCGACGGGCGCGATTGGGTTCGAACCTAGCACCTCCCGTCGACAAGTTTCGTGCTCAGAACCTCTCGGCCACTGTGGAGTAAAACAAAAGCGTAATTACAAAGGGTTTGTGCTTAAAAAATTCCTTTATTTTGATCGAAACAGTAAAAAAATATATAATTGTAAATGTAAAATAATTATAACAAGTCTAATTTTCCAATTATATTTGACTGATATAGCTCGTATTTTATAAATTATATTTTAAAGCTTGTATTAAAAAAAAAAAAAAAAAAAAAAAAAAAAAAAAAAAAAAAAAACTTTCAGCTAAAATATATTTTTGAGAAGATTATAACTGATTGCACTAAATCAAAAGATTGCTTATAAATAGTTTTTCTTTAAATAATACCTTGATTTTACTCTAAATATAGAAAAGCCATTATTATTTGACTGGCACAACTTGTATTTAAGGAAAAAAAAAATGCTAAAATATATTATTGAGAAAATTAAAATTTATTGAAATCGAAAAGTATAGTTACAAATAGTTTTTGTTTAAATAATATCGGTAGATAAAGGGTTAAATAACAATAAGAATTTTGTAATTATAAGTACAACATATGATGATGCATGGTTTTTCAATTATTGGACTATTATAGCTTGTATTATAAAACTTGAAAAAAGAAAGTTCGAATTAAAATTGTTATTTTAATAAAGTATACTCACATTATTATTATTATTATTTTAAATGTATATTTGAGAAGATTAAAATCCACTGTATTAGTTCAAAAGAATAATTACAAGTAGTTTTTAATTAAATAATTCCATGATTTTAATTTTAATATTAATAAAAATTTTATAATTGTAAATGAGTGTGAAATAAGTTTTCAATTTTTTCGCTGACATATATTTTGCATGTTGAAGTTTACATTGGAAAAAGAGAAAAAAAAATCATATTAAAATATATTTTTTAGAATATTAAAAATTGAGCTAATCTAAAATTATTATTGCAAGATGTTTTATTTTTAATATCTTTTAATTTTTTCTCTAAATAACAATTAAATTTTATAATTGTATCTTAAAACTTCGAAAATTACTTATAACTCATCCCACCTGTTAAAACTTTTTATACTGTTTATAGCGGTATTATATCATTCCCTTACAGGTATTTAATAATACTGCGGTCTTTTTTTAAAGGGCTTGCTACTTGCAAACACACGTGTTTAGATCCCCTGTAAGTAAACAAACTACGTGTGTCCTTGGTCGAAACTGGTTCACCTTGAAATGGAGGGGTTAAAGGTTGCTTCAAATTCCGCTCTCAGGCCAGAATCGCGACGGATTAAAAATCGGTATGGATTACGGGAGCGACTGATTCCGTGTAGTTATATTCCGCTTAGGCCAGAATCAGCTCACATATCACATTATGGAAAAACTATCCAATGTAAGTTTCAAATTAAATAAGCCTAACTGGCTTACAAAAAAGGATTATGAAGTAATACACGCTTCCAAACTAAGATACTTTTTTCCTAGTAATCAATTTAAATTACTTACACCAACAAACTGAAATAGTTGGTATCATATGAACTGATATTATATTATATCTGATCTCGGTTTGCATTATTATGAATATTTGGAATTTTAATTACCTTTTTGATTTATTATGAATATTTGAATTTTAAATTATTTTTGCATTATTGTGAACATAGTGTTATGTGAAAAAGTACTATTTCTTGAACTATGTCAGGACAGTTCCATACAAATTTGAAAATGTAAATAACATTGGAATTTTCAGAATCCATCTGCAACATATTTCTTATTTTGATTATCTTATTCTATGTATAATATTTACTGAGTGTTTTGCATTTATTAATACAATTGTTTTTATCATGTTCAATGACGTATAGTGGTACATTTTATAACAGTGTTGTTTTTAGATATGATATTTGTACATTTTTTATTATTATTGTTATTCTATTATTTGTTAAGTATACGAAAGAAATAACTCATCTCCCATTAGCTCGCTTAATGTAAAAATTGTTTACCCTTTTCAGGTGAGTATCATGGATGGAAGCCGGCCCATCTTTGGAGACTTGTCTGGAAGGGGGAGAAATTGTAAGAAAATACAAAAAATCAAACCTATTAATTACTTTTTTAAAAAATCGCCCCTCAATGTGGATACAGGCCCCATGACTAATAATCACGGGTTTTACAGGGCAACAAGAAACCTAAGTTTATCGTATTAATTTAAGTAAAACACATGGCCTTTTTAACTGGTAACCTCTCGGGAGATGAGGAATTTCAGTTATACATCTACGCACTTGCTCTCCAGAACCGATGATGTAAAGACCTGTGAAAAGAATTTGCTATGTTTTAAAATATTTAAAAAAATCATAATTAAAACTCATCCCCTTGAAGTCTGTCGTTTTATGAAAATGCGACATATATATCATATTTTAAAATTGCAAGTATAGAAATTCAAGGAATAAAGTGCATATCTATATGTGAAACAATTAACTATGAAATATTCAATTAAAAAAAAACAAGATACAGGCTAGAAAAGTCAGTCTGTTCTCATTAGAGGAAAAACAGACATTCATTTTGTCATAATGAATTTAGAATTATATACAGGGTGTTTCGCTACCAGACCGACAAACTTTGAGGAGTGATAGTAGACACGAAGACAAACATTTTTAAATGGAAAACCATGGGGCGCAAACGTCTTCCGTAGGAGCCAGGGGTAATTAATGTTTAGGGTCCAAAACTTCAAACGATTATAAAAAACGAAAAAAAGGGTGGATTCGTTTTCGGTTTTCGCTAAAATCATTCTTTATATCACGTTTTATTTGTAAAAAAAAATTAAAGGTTACGCTCAAAAATTGTCGATAGAGGGCGCTTTAGACTTTAGAGTAACAAACAACTCATTTTTACCCTTATTTTGTGCACGGGGTTGAAATTATTCTAAAGTTTAGACTTTAACTTAAATTTTAAGCCCAAAATCGGAAATATTGGGTTCGGGTAACTAGCGAAAATTAAACTGTGAACAGGAAAGGGGATTTTAAATGCTCATAAACATTTGAGAAACTAATCGATTTTATTGCGGTTTGCGTGCAGGTCATTCCCATGGTAATTATTTTATTCAAAATGACATACAGCATTGGTGTCCCCATTTTTTGTTAGAGGGCGCTTCCGACACATCTCCGAAATTTCAATGGCATTACTCCTGGGTGTTTTACTACCATACCAACATACTTCCATTAAGTGTTAGGGATGCAAAGACGACTCGGAATCATAATATAATGTAATGTCAAAAATATCTTTTTTACGAGTTAGGGTTAAAAGAAGCAGGGGAAAAAACCAATTGATATTTCTACAACACGTTCTGTCGGAACTTCTGGTAAAAGCACATGTTTCTCTTTCGTTGCGCCACTCGATGGGGCTCCTCCATATTTTACCAATGATGTACGCAGACACCTGAACGTAACATGTGGACAGAGGTGGATAGGTAGGGGAGGCCCGGTTCTTTGGCCTGCCAGATCGCCGCACCTTCTTCATTATATCAATTACTTTTTGTTACCTACCGTTATTTTATTACTGTATATTTGTTTTGTATTTATTTAAAATAAACATTGCTGGGTGGGGCTAGTTGAGCTCAAACCAATTGGTAGCCCCCCCCCCCCACCACCACCACCTGGCTCAATCTTAATCTGAATCTGCATGGACTTCTTCTGCTGGGATCAAATGAAAAGTTGAATGTATGAAGCTCCTGTACAGTCAGTGGAAGGCCTGTCAGCTCTAATTTCTGTAGCTGCAAGAAAGCTATCCGAGATGCCAGGAATCTTTCAAAGCGTAAGGAATTACATGCGACGCTGCTGTCAAGCATGCCCGACTACTTCTGGTCGTAATTTTGGATACCTTTTGTAGTAAAACCCTTAACTAAATTGCTTTCTGCCACATTAACGTGTTGCTGTTTCACTACCTGTTTCTGTTGCTTTTTTTCTCTGCTTCTTTTAACCACAGCTCGCGAAAAAGGCATTTTCAATGTTACATTCCTATGTGATTCCGAGTCGCTTTGCATCTCTAGCACTTCCTGGAAGTACGTTGGTCTGGTAGTAAAACACACAGGAGTAATGCCATTGAAATGTCGGAGATATGTCGGAAGCGCCCTCTAACAAAAAATTGATACACAAGAGCTGTAAGTCGTTTGGAATAAAATAATTATCAAGGGAATGAACTACACGCAAACCGCAACAAAATCGATCAGTTTGTATAATGATTATGACTGTTTAAAATCCGCCCATCTGTTCACAGTTAAATTTTCGTCAGTTACCCGATCCCAATGTTTCCAATTTTGGGATTAAAATTTAAGTTAAAGTCTAAACTTTAAAATAATTTCAATCCCATGTACAAAATAACGGTAAAAAGTAGTTGTTCGTTATTCTAAAGTCTAAAGCGCCCTCTATCGACAATTTTTGAACGTAACCTTTAAAAAAAATTTATAAACAAAACATGATATAAAGAATGATTTTAGCGAAAACCGCAAACGAATCCGCCCTTTTTTCCGTTTTTTATCATCGTTTGAATTTTTGGACCTTAAACTTTAATGGCCCCTAGCTCCTATAGAAGACGTTTGCGCCCCATGGTTTCCTATTTAATAATGTTTGTCTTCATGTCTACTATCACCCCCTCAAAGTTTGTCGGTCTGGTAGCGAAACACCCTGTATAAATATATGCATATATAAATCTTATTTTATTCAATAAGTTCATAGTGTTACAATCATTACTATTATTTTTACATAAAAAAATTCTGTGAGCCACAATGCATTTTGGAAAAACGGTTGAAAGAAATCTCATTGATTAATATTCTATGTTAACTTTTCATGAACTGTTTAGAATAACACTTTTCTTTTTAATTTCTTTTTCCCTAGTACGTTTAGTTATTTATTGGAGTTTCATCATAAAACATGTTTTTGGTAAATTCTTAGCGATTTCATTAAAAATATAAATACATATGTTTGATACTGTTTCTTTTATTATGTTTTAAACTACTAATTTATTTAAACTGCTGTTGACATTCACTATTCCATTGTAAACAATTTATTGGATAAGTCCGAAAACTTAAAAGTCCATGCTTCAAAAATTTACTATGCACACTATTCTAAAGCATAAAGGAAGATAACATTTTTTTATATTTTCCGAAGAGCATATTTTGAAACTTTAGACTTGTTTTTTACGGGTGAATGTTAGGACTAATAAATAATCTTTTGGAAGTTACACTTTAATGACAACAGAACATGATATTTATTATTTTAAAAAGGTAATTTCGTTTGAAAATATAATTATTCTTATGTTTTGTGGTTCCGAAAGTATGGGTTCGGTCCCTTCCCAAGATTTTGTTTTCTAGGGGGGAGGGGGGATTAAAAAGGAGAATTCTATCATAAAGTTTTCGCAAAGGCAAGAGAGAAAACAGTTCGCGTTTTCAATGTCGGATATAGCAGAAATCTCTTTATTATTATCCTAATTTATTCTTCTCTAATTAAGTAATTTATAAAAATAATCAGAGAAAGTGGTCTATAGGAACAAGAAATACATAATTAGTATTCATTTATCAGGAATATTTTTAATTAAATTATTTATAAATCCCTTCTTTCACAACCATTCAAAATCAGCAGATGACGTTGTTTTGAAATTGTCATTAAATTTTCTAGCTTTATTAACACCCGAATATGCAGTGCTGTAGTTAGAAGAAAATATTTGTGGAAACTTACTTTTACAAAGAGTAGATATTGATGGTACCGGATTTTTGCTTAGCAAAAAGCCGGTTTTAGATCTTCCTTCAG
Organism: Maratus speculifer; assembly: GCA_964019185.1. Classification (NCBI taxonomy): domain Eukaryota; kingdom Metazoa; phylum Arthropoda; class Arachnida; order Araneae; family Salticidae; genus Maratus; species Maratus speculifer. The sequence continues at coordinate 146,054,911 of OZ025293.1, forward strand.
CCAAAAGCCAACATTTTTTTAATAACGGCTATAATTATTATATTCTAGTTTTTAAAGTATTATATTTGCATAGCATCAATCTAAAAGCAATATTTAATCAATTTCATAGCAACATTTTCCATCATGAATCAATATTTAATTGAAATAACAAAATAGATCGATAAATATTGGGAATCTATCACAGATATTTCTATAAAGAAAGCTAACGAGAGGGGTTTTCTATGCTTTTTGATTTACAAAAAACTGTCTCATCTGCTAATGTTTTTCCGGAGAGATTTCTTATATGACTTATACATAAGTGAATCGGCTTTTTCAATAATGAGTGAATTTCTTTCATCGGTCATGAACCTATTCATACAGTTGAATACTCTTTCGTATTCAGACTTTTAATTTATAGTTTTCACAGTCTGAAAAAGAGGATTCAACTCTCTAGGCTCATCTTCAGTATCAATAATCTTCATTATTATTGTTATAATAAATAACAATAATTATCGTTTCGCTTGATAAGAAAAAAGAAAAAAATGTGTATATATATATATTTTTATTATATTCTGCGATGTATATTTTTTTTCTTTTTCTTTTTTTTTCTTTGACAAACCAAATGTTTCTCATTACAGCATTTCCCAATTACAGCACTAAGAATATGTCTTTCTCTCCTGTCTGAATAAAAGACAAATAATTTAATTAGTTTTATTAATATGTCTATAGTTTTAAAGAAGAATTTGCAAATTAGTTACATATATATATATATATATATTAATAATATATTAATATTACAGTATTAATATAATTATAATAATATAATGCTATTTATTATGTATATTCTACATTACACAATATATATAATACAGTATAGAGGAGTGCAGGACATAGGTCCTAGTGTAGAGTTCGTATCTGGGCTCGTACCTGGAGAGCAGTGTAGGACAGAGGTCCTTGCAGAGAGTGCTCTGTGTCGGAGAGCGTAGGCAGTTCGTATCTGGAGAGCAATGGACACAGACGTCCTGGTGTGTAGTGCTCTGGGCCGGAAGCGTAGGTCGCGTATCCTTATGTAGGGAGATTTGAAATTGATCTCCGGTAAAGTGAATCTAACGTGCATTGAGTGTGAGGGAGAAGGTGTAATTTGAACAGTACACAGCCAACCGTTTATTTATTTAATCAAACGTTGCACCGGATCACCTATATTCGAGTTGTATTTGTATATAATTGTAAATAGTGTATTTCTTGTGTACATATAGTATAAACAAACTGTTAATTCAGTTAATTGACAGCGTCGGTGTTCATTTACACAATCCTATCAGTGGGTGACCGATATCACCTAGTAATATGGGTGGTGGCAGCTATAACTACTACGGACTTTCTTCAAAGTTGTGCGGGCTGAGAGGAACGTCCAACACATACTTTTGAGAGATCGTATGCGATAAAAAATATGAAGACGCAGTTTTCACTTATCTCCGACCTGGAAGTGCCGTCTAGCTACACCAAGGCCGAAATTAGCAGTCCTCCCATCCCTCCTCTGCCAAGAAAAATCACATTTCAAATTTTACTGAGTTTCTGACAGCTGACTTATTTTGAGATTTAAAGTATGCAATCATATAATACGTAATACTGAACTACATAATCATCTTTATAAAATACTGATTTATTCAAAACGGAATAGAAAGAAACCAAAAAATATTTAAATTTTTACAGGTTTCCATTTTAGCTGATATAATTGTTATTTTTTTAATTAAATGTATGCATATTTTTTTATTATTCAAGACCGGATTATGTTAAACATATTTCATTTTCACAAATTTTACTGTAGTAGTTTCAGTATTACAATTGAGACGTTTAAAGACACATGAGGCTACATTATTCCGGCGAAGGCATTTTCAAGCTCATAACAATCCCTAAAGTGGTTTTAACAAATATCTCGCATTTTATCCCATTTAAATATTTTTTCCGTAAATATCTGAGGCCTTTATCTAATGTTGTGCTTTTCTACTTTTCGGTATTTAAGGGGGGGGGGGGGGTAACAGACTTTTAAATTCGGATTTCGCTTGGAAATTATATTTTGAAATTTAAAACATAATCAAAATCAAAAAAGCAGAAACACACAATATTGGTCATCGATCTAATGTATCATGAAAAATAAATAAATAAATAATAAAATAAAATAAATATTAAAATTCAAGCGAGAATTCTGAAAAAAAAATGCTATATAGGCGCCAGGTGGGGAGGAATGTCCCCCCCCCCGTCCACCCACTGCTCATATTATGTTATACTTTCCCTGCTTCCCCTCCTCTCCTTACATTTTTTTAAAAATTCAATAATATATATATATGAAAGGATAAAAGCTAACCCCTTTCTAAAACTTTAATTTAAAATTAAAATTCAAAAGTTTAAAGTTCCAATTAATATTTTTAACTTTAATTCTGAAGCTTAAAGCTATTTTGCCCCTGTTAACTTTCTTTCCCAGCCTAACATTTATTACTTTCAGAGATCAATTTTGGACGTTCCTTAAGATTAAAATTGATGATCTAAGGGCTTTTTGCAGCCATTTGTGGTGAGGGCTTCTTACGTCACAAACCCGGGAATTGTGCGGGCTCTGACCACATATCAATCAAAAGCTAAAGAACCAATTAAATTAAATGTTCCTCCCTAATTCACAACTATGCCCTCTGCTGGAAAATATGACAATCCCTAACATATTAGCAAGAACGCGCGAAAAACGGGACTTTGCAGTTTTGAGAAGCCTGCAGAAACTACGGCCATGTAATCTCCATAATCCCCTTAAACGGCTCGGGTGACTTCGACCGGACTCGCGTACCCCTCTGTAAGATGAGCGACCAAATAAAGAGTTCGATCCAACAAGAGGCTCCCGAGTCCTACTTCTTACGACACGACTACACAACACCCCGAAGTCGTTACATATATATATATATATACATTAGTCATTGTATTATGAATTATCTTTTGTTTTAATATTTCTGAGTTACTTAGAATGTTTTGAATGAAATTTGAAGCTTTATTTTATAGAAACTAATTTGTAAATTTTTCTTTAAAACTATAAACGTATTAATAAAATTAAAAAAATATTTGTCTTTCATTCAGATAAGATAAAAGAAAAGGCATATTCGGATGTTAAAGAAAATTAAATGACAATTACAAAACAACGCTATCTGCCAATTTTGAATGGGTGAAAAAACGGATTTATAAGCAATTTAATTAAACATTTCCCCAGTTAAATAAATACTAATTAGGTATTTCCTGGCCTTATAGAAAACTCTCTCTCGTTGTTTTTATAAATTACTTATTTAGAGAACAATAAATTAGGATAAAAATAAAGAGATTTCTGTTATATCTAACATTGAAAACTGTTTTTTCCCTCCTGTCGAGCCTATATTATTCCGGGTGTATTTCGAATTTCATGCCACTGACCGCAAAGTCTACCCTCCTTTTGTATGTCCAGCTCGGTTGTATCTGGTTAACATCTGTTTCTAACTCAGTTGCTAATGATTCTTTTGTACATGAGAAGGGAAAAAGGCAAGCACTTAATGATAGTTTAGTAACCAGTGGGTGTTGAAAAAATACGCCTTCGTCGTAATAAATCACTGTAATTTGACAGCCAAGAAAATTATTTTTACCCTGATTGGATACAAAATTCTTCCGAAGGCACCTCCCTTCCTGGCGGTCATAGCTTGAACTAATTTCCCAATATAACCAGTTTGAATTTCAATCTCAGAGGGACAGAGGCCTTAATGCATTCTTTTTAGAGAAGCACTTTTGACATTTATTGCAGGCAAAGGATGGTTTTAGTTCACTTGATGAAGATGGTAATCTTTCAGTATTCGAAACTTGTGCCGGTTGGCTGAGAAAAGCTGATTTCATACTGAAGGGAGAGTTTAGCTGTCCTGATGAAGAAGGCACCATTTCAATATTTGAAACTTGTGTCCCTTGTCTGGGTTGATTTCATATTCTTCAAGTAAGAATGACTTAATTTCTCTTATAATAAAGACATTTCTTGCACAGTACTCACTTGAATTAAACTCAAGAACAGCACTTAATGTCTTTATATGACAAAAATAATAAACAGTATGATATATTTATGCTGATTAACTTAATTCTGTTAAATTCTAGGAGACGCCTCTGTTTTTAAAAAATAATAAGATTGGTTTAGAAAGTGATCTGATAATAAGATGAGTAAGCACATACTTTTATTGAGATGGTATTTGGTAGATAAGACTCGTTGTTGTTATCTGATGTTTATCATGCTTTTATAATATGTTACTAATTGATTGTGAAATTCATGTGTAAATTAATGGAAAAAGAATCACTTATTTTCAACACAGTGATAAAACAATATTATACTAAAGTATTATATTACTTAAATTTGTCACTGCTGTCTAACAGATAATAACTTGCATAACCTTTTTTTACGTGATTTACTAAAATGTAGATTACTAAAATGGATGCATGTCAATTAACAGAAAATCGATTTATTAGAGCTATACATCGAAATATAATTATTAATAAAGTAGTTTCTGTCTATATATTTTGAATGGTGGAAAATTCAGGTGTTTGAATAGTCAATGTTTAGGTAAACTAAAGTTAAAAATGTATCCCTTAATAAAAAAAAATCAATTTATAATGTTAATTTAAAAAAATAGTAGATTAAGAAAAGTTTTTTTTTTTGTTCTTGTTCTAACGATAATGCAAATTGAGTGAAATAAGCTTTTAAGAACCTCTAAAATGATCTTTAAAAAACAACGTATGAAATGGCTTAATGGAACTTAACTGGCGTTTTAAAAATAATCACTTTAGTTGAAATATCAAACGAAATCCTCTTTCTTATAATTGGCTTTTATAAATGAGCGAAATCTAATCTCTGCTAATTTCCGCGGTTATCATTATTTACATATTAGTTAGTTTCTGTCAAAATTGCTTTTTTATCGGATGTTTGTGCAAGGCAGTGAATACGTGTTGATAAGATGCTATTTTAAGTAACAAATGTAACCGTTCGATTGTAATACAAGACATTAATAGCATTTACAGTAAAATAAGTACGAATTAAATTGTTTGCTAACCTCCTAATCAATCTTAAAATAATTTTTATGTAATAAAAAACAATCTAAATTATTATTCTAACAAAAACTAATTCGATCCTGTTCAACGTCGACTCCGCTTAGCCATTTCTGAATCGTCTTCTTGGTTCTTTTCCTTTGGCAGCTGAATACAAAACATTTACACCACCAAAACTTCCTCCGTGTCTTGGATTCTGGTAAATCTCCTTCATTCGACATGAAATTTTATTACGCGAAATGTTAATATCCAATCGCATCATATCTAAAAAGATAAATTTCCGGTCTCGTTTAAATTCAATATAAAATCAAACTATAAACATTTACATAGTAACAATAAAATGTATTTTTTATGCATGGCGTCATATTTATTTATTTTCTGAATTTCTTCAGTTAGAAGTTTCTTGATAAATTAATTAATGTTTGAATTGAAATTCGGTCCAAAATTGAAATTTAACTTCGACGGATTTTCAACAGCGAAAAACAATCAAACTGTTATCAGAGCTCCGGGCAGGGTACAGCGTAGAGAAGTTGGGGGCAGATGTCATATATACAACACGTTGGCGATTATATGCCTCTCATGCTAACTCGCCTATCATTGTTTATTTATTTTAAATCGTTTATTTTCTGTTACTTTCATTTTTAAAATGATATAAATTGTTTTGTTCTGTAGTTATTAATAAACTTTTTTAAATTTATCACTGTTTCCTTTTTTAAATAACAGAAATTAATTTAAAAATATATACGTGGTTGGTATTTGAAAACAAAATTTCTGCCAAATTTTCGTTAGAAAAAAATTGCGCCAACATGATAAATATTAGACATCTGTGCCAAAAGATGGAGCGTTATGAATGTTTCAAATGTGTTTCCAAAAATATTAACTTGAAGTATAAAAAATCAGCTACTTTTCAACAGAAACTCTTTGCAATATTTAAAAAATTAAATCGTGTAGTGTCTTATAATTTTAAGAGAAACTAGATGGAACCCGTCAAAACTTGGCGGAAAAAAATTACTACAATGTTGGTTAAATAAGCGTCTTCATTGTTTTACACTTTTAGTGGCGGTAAGGGCCATAAGGCACATAAAGTAGTTTCCCCAAAATGGATAGACTAATTTTGATAATATTTTTTTTTTGTAGGCAATCAACAAATTTTACAGTTTTTTTTTTTTTTCTTGTAGACAATCAACCTATTTCTTGATTTTTTTTTCTTCATGACCTGTTAGGTAATTTCACATCTTTTCTCGGCCAATCGACAAACTGTTTATTTATTTATTTTATTTTTATTTTACTTCCGCGGCCGATAAATGATATAATTTTTTAATTACAGCCAACTGACACATTTTGTTCAAAAATTATCTTAAAGGGTATGTAAAACAGTGCTGAGTCCAGGGGAGGAGGGCGTTCCCCCCAGGAGCAATAGAATGCCCCCCCCAGAAAATTTGAGACTTTGGACTTTCAATGGTCAAAAAGTGCAATTTCCCTCCCGGAACTCCATAATGCTCCCCCCCCCCCCGGAGCCACAGAAGTCCTTCCCAAAGAAAAGTGTCTGATGTAAAAGAGAGTAGTAAGAGTCACCAGCACATAAGAAAGTTTAAAAGAAACGCTAGACACATCAAGTAGTTCCAAAAGGCCTGCCAGACATATAATGTAGAAATTTGAAAAGTAACGCCAGGTAATAAAGTACTTAGAAAAGCCTCACTAAGTGCAACAATACGACACCGCCCGTCTTAAACAATTCTTTAATAACGGTTCAAAATCTCAATTTAGAATTTTAAAACATACTTTAAAAAAATATTATTTAACAGATCGTTATGAATTATTTTTTCTTAATTTTACTATAATAGATTTTTTTTTTCTTTCTTTCCCCTGGATGTTTAAAGTTTTAATATTTTAAAATCAAAATCTCGAAACTTCAAAACTTATGTATAATTTCTTAGCTTTATATCATAGTTTGATAATTATCATAACTATCATAATTTAAAATTTTTAGGTAATACATATTTCTTAATTCTTCTCTAGCTTTAAAATAACTCGTAAATTTGAAGGACACCCATCCAAGGGCGGCGCCAGAATTTGCCCGACGGGGGGGCACGGTATCCCCGACAGGGGGGCCAAATTTCCAAAGAAAGAGACAAAATTTCTGAAATTCAGATTGTTTCAGCCGAGTTTCGGTCCAGCCAAATTTTCAGCAGCATTTTCACCGAATATGACTCTTTGACGAAACTCAGATTTTGAACCGAAAACGTAAACGAAGTCTAATTTCGGTGTATCTCTAATTAGAAGTCTACACGTGATAGGCTGATGCTTGAAAGATTGCACGGGTATAAATTTCAAAAAATAAAAAAAATGCTACACATGATATATTCTCAGATGGAATCACACAGGGACAAAAAAATGCTTTATAGTTGAGTTTCCCTCTTTGCAGATATTAATGTATTATATTCTTTTTTCACATATTATTATATTCATTTTGCATGGATCAACACATTTTTCTGTTTAAAATAGGATTACGTCATAGACAGGCTCTTTTTTTTAGGCTTTATTGTATTTAAATCTTATTGCCTAGAAATCTTAGTCTTTAAAAATAATAGTTTAAAGTTTAATTGTAGAATAAACTGGGGTCTAAACACATAAGAATTATTTATTACAAAAAGTTTTGGACCGGGTCAAATATTACTGAGTTTTGTACGGAGTAGACCATGCCGAGAGAATGATATTCATACAAACTGTGTCGAAATAGAAAAGTAAAATTTCGGTCGCAGTCTTAGAAAGAATGAAGCCAATCTCGGCTCGGTATCGAAAATAATAAGTTAGACCTGCTCTAAAAAGTGTAAAAACCAGGCTTGACCGGCCGAGTGTTGTGAAAGAAAACAGACCCATGCAGACCTCTAGCGTAGCCTATTCAGAAGCACGAGTTCGGTGAAATTTTCTTTCATTAAACCCGTGGCGGGTTTGAATTAATCCGAAGATTCCGACTAAATTTTATTTTTTGAAAATTCGGTCGGACCTGGAATTTATTCTTCGCCGGACAGGTATTAAAAGGCCTTGTACATTTTTTCTGTGGATTTTGGCCGGACCGGTAAGAGGAGTGTCCATTATAAAGGTTTTATTGCATATAGATTTTTAATCTGAATAATAATTTGGGCATTATTTTGAATTATCGGGTACATTCTAATCCGAATCGCAAGAGTTAAAACCCAATCCGAACCCGAAGAATGAAATTCAACCCTATTTCAAAGTCCTAAATCCTAATCCCCATTTAAAAGTAATAGCGCCGAACCGAACCGCGGTCTGCAAAAGGCCGGGTCGTAGAAACGGTCGTCGAAAACGGTTCTTACGGGCCGGGCGGCAAAATTAGAATAATTTTTTCAAAGGGCCGGACAGACAAACAAAATAAACGGGCCGGACTGGTAAAAAAATTAAACGGGCCATACGTGTCGGGCCGGGTCGATAAAAAAAATTTCGCACGACTACCGGCCCGTTATAAAGATTATGGCTAAAACTATAAAATTTGAGCTATTTTCAATGAATATGTCTTTAACGAGAATAAGTGTAATTATGCGTCATGAGGCGATAAAAGTTTGACAACATCAATACAGAAATGTAACTTGTACAGAGAAGAGATCGGCATTGGACAGTTACATAAGATTTTTTGCATTGTAACTCGAGCATAATATTTTTTAATGGTCTCGTGCTGGGCCGAGATCAGTCTTGCATTGTTTTTCTAATTATAGAGGAGCCGGGCCGGAACTAGACTTAATTGTTCTCAAAATATATAGGGCAATCAACATGATTTGTAAAATTATTAATAGCGATAAAGAACTTATGTTAAGGTAATCTTTGCATATATACCTCTTGGTGATTCTTATATTCACTTTTCAACTACGCGAAAGTTTGACGTATTTTCTAATTAATTTTTAACCGTAAAAGTATAAAATTGACAAGCCTGACTATTGAAGGGATTTGAAATTGAATAGCGTTTTCATTTATTTATTTGCTTATTTTGGTAAATAAGATACTTGTATAACCTTGTTCAGATATAAAAGATTCTTCTCAAATGGTTACAGATTTTTCTCCCTTCACACACTCTTAAAACGAAAGAGTGGATTTGGCTTCTCAGGAAAGAACTGTAATTTAATGGATCGTGAATAAGTTGTTTTTTAAGCGTTTTACTCGTCTTGATTTAAATTAATTTTTTTAAACTACTCATCTGGATTTAAATTGCTTACAAACAACTCGCTACTCGAGTTGTTTCAACTCTTTTTGAGAAGCTGACTTTCAAAACGCGAGATGAGTAAATTTGGACTCAACTTGAGTTATGTGGCTGCGGTTTTAAGAGAGCATGCTGACGTTTTCGGAAATTCTATTGAAAACGCTAACTTTGACAGTATTTTCTTAAATTGCTTGCATCAAAAAATATATAACGCCATTCGATTACATAGTTTCTAAATAAGAACACCTCTTCAAATCTTATGAGTTTTCGAAAAAAAAAAATTAATTCAGAAATGTATTAGAAAGTAGCTCCTTTGGATTTGAGAATAAATTTGGATTTAGAATCTTCAATAAAATGATATAAAAGTATTTTCGTAAATCTACTTTTATTGTACAGCTTCAAAAGTTACGTAGTTTTTGCTTCCTTTTTTTTCTTTTATTCCAAACATATTAATTTTTTAATGGATCTTTATATGAATGTTGAAAATCTGAGAATCTAAGTAATCATTAAGGGTGTTCTCAACTGCTCCGCTCAACAAGCACAAACGTTTTGACACATTATAAATTCATTTTTTAACAGAAAGATATAAAATTGGAATGCCTGACTATGGAAGCGATTTCGAATCGAACTTAAATTTTCATTTATTATAATTAAATTACCTATCCAGTTATAAGCTATTTCGATTACGTGATCACCCATTTTTCTCCTGCTTTTCGACCGGTTTTTCTGCTTTCATTGCGAAATGCGCTTAAAAATGTCAACTTTGAAGGCTTGTTATGAAAGACCTATTGTGTTAAAAAAAAGAGTGAGTGCAGTTAGACAGTTTCTGAATAACAACAACTGCTATTTTCCTGCATTTCCGAACAAAAATAAATTAAAGCATATGTCACAAAGTTGCCCTTTCAGATTTAAGAACACCCTTAATGTTGCTAATGTGTATTTCCTGTAAAATATACTATAAAATCGTTCCGTAGATATGTATGCAGTATTATTGAAAGGAATCTTTATTTTGTGATAAAAATCTGATTTTTTAGCTAGTAGAATTTGCGTCGAGCCAGAACGGGACGGGATTGTTTTCACAGATTTTTGTACAGGCCGTGCCTGGAAATTCTGGCCCGTGCAGACCTCTAACCGCGGTTTATGCGAGGTTCCAGAAGAAATTTGCACAAGCTAAAATTTTCAGCCTTGAGCAAGGCCCAAGAATGCCAGGATATGCCTCTAATTTGAAGAGATTTTTCTATTATTTTAAGAAATTTCTGCCTTCTTATTGGAGAATTTTATGTTAATTTGGGCCTAGGTTCGTAATTTTGGCGTATTTTTAAGTAAAAGGGATTTATAAATTCCGTGTCTAGCACTAAAAAGTTCTAAATGGCAAAGTTGTTTGAGCATTCATGTATAATCAAACGAAAATGCTTACTTTAGTTGAGAGTATTTCAGGTAAAGGGTGTTTTTTTTTAAGGATCGGGAGAGGTAACAATGGGCTAAAAGAAATTTCCCTATTTTAACGAAATATAAACAAGAAAAAATTAGTTCAATTCATGGATTAATTTGAAAGCATTTATTTCTGCGCAGATTTGGTTATACCAGATCCGAACCCGGAAAATCTATATCTATTCACCCCTAGTCAGTTTTTGAAAAATATTAGGTAACCCGAAGTCGGCAAACGTCGACCTAAAATAGACAGGATTGAATGCGAATCCAATCCCACTCCGAAATGGAAAAAAGAAATTCATTTTATAATGCAATAATAGAAAAGTAGTCTACAATTTTCCCTCTAGTATCAATTATAGTTTTTATTAGAAAAATCTATCTGTATATGTACTAGGCGATATTCAAATAACATAGTTTTTTATTTTAAAATATATTTCAGAGAGTCTTTTGTAAACTCGAGTAGATTCGGACCCATCCGCTAAAAACAATTAAAGTTAACCCGACTCAAAAAATTAAAGTCAATATGAATCCCTCCTAAAAATGTTATTTTTAGCCTGATTAGACACAAACTGCCAATCGGGTTGTATTTAGTTCGCAGTACGTAATGCAGAACTCTGCCCGAAGCGCAATATGACCCCCCCCCCCAAAAATAAATAAATAAATAAATAAATAAATAAATAAATAAATAATAAAAATGTTTCACATTTTGACCTGAACTTGAAGTACTTACTCAACCATTTTTCAACCCCAACTGATGAAAAGACATATCCATATTGAAATGCAGCTATATAAAAGTAGTCTAGAATTAAACCTCTAGTATCAATTTTAATTTTAAAAAATCAATACACATGTACTCATTAATATTCAAATATATAGTTTTTCATTATAAAATAAATTTTGTAAATTCTTTTCAGAGATCGATTCATCTCGAATCAAGAACCATAAATGTCAACTTCCAACTCGAATGAAACAATTAAAATTAGCTCAACTCGAATCTCACCCGCAAAGACAAAAACAAAAGCCCAACTCATAAAAGACCAGATCCAGCTCAGACCGCGAGTCGGGTCAGGTTTTATTTGCCCGACAACAAGCAGCTCCGCTCCAATGCAACACTCTATTTGCCAATCAGGACGACCCCGACAAAATAATTTATATCCTACGTATTTTAACTGAACACGAAATACTTCAAACCAAGCCGACCGATAATCCACACTCAGTGAAAATTGATTCTGAATTTAATATAGTTATAAAAATAGCATGTGACCATAACTTCAGTATAAATTTGATCATTTATGTTAAAAAATTAATACATAAAGAGTCATCCATGCATCATTTTATTTAGTCATTTGTGTAGAATTTTAACAGAAGGAATTTGGACATTTTATTCGAAAAATCGGGTTCACCTTATCCCAACTTGCAAGAATTAAAATTCAATCAGAAACCGATTCGTACCCGAAAGAATTAATTTAGTTAGTCCAACTTAAAAAAAAAAAAAAAAAAAAAAAAAAAAAACTTTTAACTCGATTCAATCTAACCGAGTCGAAATTCAAAAGTCAGAATAATTTCCCTGACGACTTTGAATTTTGACCCCGATGGGGGGGCCAGGTATGCCCGACGGGGGGCATATGCCCCCCTGGACCCCCCTCTGGCGCCGCCCTTGCACCCATCTTAAAACTATATTCCTATTTTAGAAAAAAAAATATATATTTGTAATTTTAAACTAAGTCGGTTAGGAAAAATATATGTTTTAATTATTTCTGAAAAAGTCAAGTTTTTACTGACCATGCAAAATTAATTTTTCTTTCTTTCCTTCCTTTCTTTATTTTTCAACTGAGAAGAAAGAACATCATTTAAAAGGTTGGTTAATTTATTTTATTAAGATCTAATTTGCAAGCGCGTTCATATTCTTTTTTCCGATCTATTTTTATTGGCTAAACAGTATGTTTTTTATTTCGCACTTTGTTTTTTCCCATAATGTATGCTTATGTCTCGAAACTTTTGAACGAAAATAGATTAAAGTCGTGCAAAGGCGCTAGATGGCGCCATCTCTCAAAACCATCAGTTTTCAACAATCCCTTTTCGAAAAAAAAAAATTTCCAAGTTGGCGGCTATACACTGAACGAAAAACCTCCCACAATTTCCATCGCTTATTATCGGCACAACAAAGTTTTCCATCCAAAAAAAATGATTTAAAAACACAATAATATCAATTTCCTAAAAAAAAAGCTTGTAGTTAGTCAGATAATATAACAAAACCAAAGTATCACACGTGCCGATAAAAACACAACGGGTTTCCACCACTTATGATAATTCAACTGAGCATGCAAGCATTTATACGCATGCGTGGAGCTTCACTCCAAAGCACAGATAAATACTTATGGATTACGCATGCGCATAAGTGAAATTTTAATTGATAATTACAGCTAATTAATAACATTTTTGATCAAACGAATCTACGATAACAAATCTGTGGACAAATATCTGTCATTTAAAAAAAGAATGGTGTAATTTGGTACATTAATTTCTGCTCACGGACTGTCGAAAGAAAACGCTTAGCGTTTTAAATATATAGATAGGAGTAATAAATTTAATACAAGCTAATTTAAAATTAATTTTATCCAATTATTAATTACTAGTAATGTAAAAAATTTAGGCGCGATTTTAAAAAATCGCCAAATCGGGAATTATTATTATTTTTTTTAACATAATTGTTTATATTTGTTTACATTGGATTTGGATGTTTAGGTTGATAGAATTGGCGAATAGATTGTTGAAGTGTCGAAACGTCTTACGCCACGTTGTCTTAAATTCTGCGGTTTAGCCTAAAAAAATTACCAGGATTTGAGTTTGAAGGTCTAGTTCTGTAGATTTAATAGTTTCATTACATACCAAGGATGAAATACTATTATTTTTTATTATTAATCTCAAATATTGTTATTTTTAAAAACTTTTATTCACCTTAATTTATTTTGATTTTCTTCAAACATATAAAGCGGATTTTTTTTTTTTTTAATGCGGTATAGGTTTGGCGCGATTTTTTCCTAATGCCAATGTGTCAGAAATCTCGCTTTCAAATACCAGTTTCATATAGTTTTATTTTCTATTGTTTTGTAAAGACAATAAATAAAAAAAGTTTAATTTATTTATTTTCTATATTTGCAGTAGCGTAGCTATGTTTTTTGGCGCCCGGGGCCAGCAAGAAATTTTGCGCCCCCACCCCAATATAGATATATAACAATTTCTCTCAATTTGGCGCCCCTAGGCCTCGGCGCCCGGGGAGGACGCCCCCCCCCCTTGCCCCCCCCCCTTAGCTACGCCACTGGATATTTGTTCAATTAAAAACTTCTTGATCCATTAATCAATGTTTGAAAATTGTCTTTTTATTATAAAAATCATTATTCTTATTTATTGCTTTCTGTAAATGATTCTTGTCTTGGGACCAAGTGTTTCAAAATCTCCGTTTCATTTACAATATGACAATGACATCGTAAATATGCCGTTTTTAATTCTTACAAAATAATAGTAATAATAATAATAATAATAATAATAATAATAATAATAACAATAACAATTTCATTTTTCACTTTGAAACACTTGAAAATGATTAAATGCTACAGGAAATAAGGTGGTCTGGTGTAATAGCGCCAGGCGGGGTAATAACGCCAAGCGCTAATATTATGCATAATTATGAAATAATCTGGTAAATGACACCTATGTGCTCTGCGCAGAAGGGTTTTGAGTCATATAAATCGCAAAAAACAGCTTCAAGTTAATTTGTTTCATTTTTAGGCCTTATTGTTTTTACAAGCAACTAAAATTAACGCTTGATCTAAAATTTGCGAGATACGTTTTGCAATGTAAAGACTATTTTTTTTTTTTTTTTTTTTTTTTTTTTTTTTTTTTATCCGGAAATACTTTATTAATTACATAAATTTGTAGTACATTTCATGGACTTTCAAAATGTTGTTGCAGATTTTGGATATCTTCTCGAGATAATTTGTAATTTAAAATGTACAGCGCAATAACTATAACGGGGTAATAACGCCAATCCTTGGCATTAATACCCCAGTTGATTCCCTACAGTGGCCGAGCTACATCCTAAATACTGATTCAAATAAACACAGTTAAAACTGCGTAATGTTTATTCTATTTAAGCGGTCCTTTTTAAGCAAAAAGAAGCTCACGATCTGATATTCTTTTGCCTCATCCTCCCTGCCCCCCCCCACACCACACCCTTATTTTTCTTACACTTTCACAAAAAATTGAACATTTTCAATAGCTTAGAATGCAATTTGTCAATTTATAAGTTTGTAGAGTTTGTATTTTTAGAATTGGGCAATCTACATGCAATTATTCCATCTTATTTCATAGTTTTGTTTGTATGGCGTTATTACCCATATAGGTGGGTAATAACGCCAAATAGCATTGGTCAAGAAATCACGCCATTACATTTTATGAATACATATCTGTTATAATATTTTTTTATATAGACAGTCAATGAGTTGCTGTATCAAATCATATATTTGTTTGAAAAATACAATCTAAAACTGAGCCGTGAAAATTGGTAGAACCTTAACGTGGCGTTATTACCCCAGGGTACCTTATGTCCATTGACCTCTAGATTTTTTTTTTTTTTTTTTTTTTTTTTTCATTGGAGGAAATTTTTTCTACACAATTAGCTGCTGCAAAGAAAATGTGTGGAAGCGCGTACAAAAAGTGGGGAAATCTCTATCAAATAACTCGTTCGATTTTAAATTCCGTATTAAAATAACATTAAGGAGTCACACTGGAAATAAAGAAAGCACGACACTGCCGTGCCATGCTTTAATAATTGAAATGATTTTGTATATCAATTTGATAAAATCTAAAATAATGATTAAAATCAATGTATGTTACATATTAAAATATTAAAGCAAAAGTATATATATATATTAGGGTGGAGCGAAAAAAATTTTTTTTTGAAAATCAAAAACGGGTAGGTGCCAAAAGTTGCCTCTATACTAGTACATCAACTGCGTGAAATTTTACCGCTGAAAAAAAATGGCTTGAGTCTGCGCTTTTGCTCCAAAAATCGAAATTTTGGGTAAAATTTGTCATTTTTTGACATTTTTTCAAAAAAATAAAAAAATTCCTACAGAGCTGGTTAGTATTTAAAAGTGTTGCTTAGAACTTTATCTGCTTTACATATTTAAACTATAAAACAATATGTTTATTCCCTATAGCTGGAGCAAAACAGGCAACTTTTAGTAAGAAAACAGCATTACCACTCTATTGGGTCATACAACGAATTGTTGTTTTTAATACAGCTCTTGTTTTCAAAACTACCTTGGACATGCGTCGTGGAGGTGGTTATATTTCCTATACCACCCGGCCCAAATATTCGATCATCTTAGTACAGTGTTTTATTTATACATTGATTTGTGATTTCCTTTATAAAAATTTGGCATGTTTTCGATGCTTCCACCTTGTTCATCTGTTCTTTGCATCCACATGCTACTGTAACTATCTTCAGGTATATTTTTACAGTTTATACAAAAAAATGACAAGCAGAGTAATGCACGGGAATCTATTAAAGGGATCTATTCGGCCATCTATTATATTTATCAAACTTACATTCAGTTGATGAATAGTGATTGGAAGTTCTGTTACCACAACATTTTTTTCAGTCAATTGTATTTTTTTTAAGTAATGATTTGCTTCAAAGATGATTTCAGATATTTCAACTATAAGTATGCCATCATTTATTCTACTTTTGCATTTTTTATATGTTGAGAAGCGAGCTGTTTAATGTGATGATGATCGTCAGCGAGAATTGCAATGAAAATTTGTTCTCCATGTGTAAAGCAACCGCTGTTGTAAATAACTTTTTTTTGCATTAGTTTTATGCCGTTTTCTTAGTGTTTTCGTATCCAGGTAATTTCCTATTAACTTTTAGATCCTCTTTTTATGAGTGGACAACATTTGATGGTGAAATGTCCTGGGCATAAACATATAATGCATAGTACTTTAAACTTTATGATGGAATGTACGGATTCTAATCGATTATAAGTGCTCATTTAAAATTAGGAGAATTTCATTTGTCACTGTGAACCATTTTGCATGGGGTAAGCTTAGAATTGTGTATAATATTGAATCATTCGCTACTTCAGCTCCAGTAAATTTTCTCTGCGCCAATTATTAGAGAAGTCGATATAAAACGTTCTAAGCTACATGGATTCACTGGATCAATAAGGAAAATCTTTGTCTATGTACTATTCACTTCCTATTGCAATTTTTTTTTATATAAAACAGAGAATAATTTTGAAAAATTATTTTCTCAAATTGAGAAAAAGATACTCAGAACAGACTAGAAATTTCTGTCAGAGATTGCAAAGCTAATTCATAAGGAAAGCTATTTCTCAGAAAGAATGGGGAATAACAGTTCAGAAAACATCTCACACAAAAGACAGCTTATAAAGTTAATAAAATTTTCCGCTTTATATAAGCACAGATTGGCAATCAGCGTCTATATGTTCACTCACAAAATGTATAATCCAAGTTTATACCGCGGGATGTTTTATACCAAATGTACTATACACCTAAATAATAAATCTAAAATCTTATTAGAAATCACTAGACTATGGAATAACACAAGAAACGACATAAAGCATACTAAAACTTCTTTAGAAATATTGTTGTTTTACACGCAAATTTTGTTTGCAATCCTCTGTGACGATCGTCATAATATTAAGCAGCCAGCTTCTCAAAATATATTCAATGTAATAAGTACAGTAAATGATGACATACTAAAAATTGAATTCATACAATCAATTTTTAAGAAAATCATTTTATGTAAAATGTAATTGATTGAAAAAATGCTGTGGTAACAGAACTTCCAATCATAATGTATTAATTGCATGAAAATTTAATGAAGATAATAGACTGCTGAATAGGTTCAATTAAGAACATACCCAATACATTACTCAGCTTCTCTTCTGTTATACATGGTATAAAAATATACGTGCAGCAGGTCACACCAGCAGTCCAAATCGTCCAAAGTCAGTGAATACAAAGAAGAGATAAATTACTTTGATCTATAGAAAACTTATACTCGTCTTCGGGGAAAAAGTAACAATTCAATACATAAATAAAACACTGGGCTTAGATGATTGGGTGGTTGAGACGGGTGGGATAATGCCTCTATGATCCACCTCTATGAGTTATATACACAGTAGTTTTGAAAGCAGCTAGGTAAGAAATGCATTTAAAAGAACATTTCGTTGTATGCTCCAATAGAGATGTTAACGCTGATTTTTCACAAAAAGTTGTCAGATTTGCTCCAATTTTACAGACTACAGATATTGTTTTATAGTTTAAATATGTTAAGCAGATAGATATAAAGGTCTAAGCAACAATTTTAAATACTATCCAGCTCTGTAGGAATTTTTTAACTTTTTTGAAAAAATGTCAAAAAATGACAAGTTTTACTCAAAATTTCGATTTTTGGAGCAAAAGCGCAGACTCAAGCCATTTCTTTTCAGCGGTAAAATTTCACGCAGTTAATGTACTAGTATAAAGGCAACTTTTGGCACCTACCCGTTTTTGATTTAAAAAAAATTTTTTTTTTCGCTCCACCCTAATATATATATATATATATATATATATATAACGTCAAAGCAATCTTCCATGTTGAGAAAATATAAAGTTGCAGCTTAAGTCTGCTTGTTTCTTAAAGTAATTAATTTTGTAAATATGGTTTTCTTTTATTAATAACTTGTAATCAAGTATGATTAATCGAGACATTATCTCAGTCTGTTTTATTCAGTAATAAGTCTACGTGTGTCATCTTTTCTAGGAATAATTCTCTTTTAGCAAATTTGCTACTTTTTATTTTAGGGTTACAATTGATTAAAAAAAATCTTTTTAGTCATATTATAAATATTTCTAATGGATATTTTTCTGGACAAAGTTATTTTAAATTGAAATTTTGCGAAAAATTCATAAGTGATAAGGCCCTTGTAAATAATCATAATGCAAATTTTTATATTTATTTTAATTAATGCTAAATAATTAACCTATTTAGCGCGAGCGTTACTTTTAATTATTTCTTATCTCGCGATGTCCTATCACTAGAACTTCTTTTGATGTACGATCACCATGATTTTATTGTTTTAAGTAAATTAAATTGTACCAATATTACTTTAGGTGTGAGCGAGCAGTGCTTGGATAGAGTATATAAAATTTTAACCACTTATAAAGAATGTGTTTATATCTGTACATCAAACTGCAAAATTAAATGAATTCCGCTTATTAAAAAAAAGAAAGAAAAAACCCTTTTGTTTTATGAAATTCTACAATGGCAGTATCAACCATTCAAAATGCACTACGTAAGTCAATAATTTGCGAATCTAAAGAAATCCTGAAAAAATGTGTTCTGTGATTTTTTTTTTTTTTTGGGGGGGGGGGGGGGGAGTAAAATTCGAGAACATTTCACACTGACACAAAATCTCATTTTATCTCAACTAGCACATGAAGCAAAAATATGAAATGATATAAAGTACAGCCCAATATTACCTTTTTATTTTATATAAAGCCCAAAAATAACTTTTGTTAAAGTGTCAATGCTTTATTATTGAACTTATTATAGAAAATGCTACAAATTAATTTTTTCTTATCATTGCTTAATATTATAAGAAAATTGTTTTTTCAAGATTATTCTCAGATCCAAACTGTGTATTTTTTAACACTTTTTTTAAATATGAGCAGGTATTCTTATTTCTAATTTATATAACTGAACAGTATTTTCCACTTTTTGATAGAGTCAGAAACAATTTTAGACGATGTGGTCAAAATTGACGTTTCGAACTGAATTTCCGAACGTGATAGCGCAACTGAGGTAAAAAATTCCCGCCATGAGACAGTAACCGCCTTAAGATTTAATTCGTTTATTGAAAAATAAATATACAGGGTGAATCATAAATATCGAAAGAATAGGCTATCTCCTTAAATATTGCCCCTAGACCCATACTTCCAATTGCAAAGTTTCATAAAAAAGGTAAATTTTTTGGTAAGATAAATTGTAACTTCATGGGGGTCTATTTTAAAAAATACGAAAATTAATTTTTTATACGGCCCCCAGAGTATAACACTTCCAATTAGAAAAATTTCCCCTATCCATTCCTGAATTGAACAAAAAAAAATTCATCTTGATATCTTCAAAACTCTGAGAGTTATGACAATTTTAATAAATCGTGAGGTTTCAAGGGATCAGACACAAATTGCAATGCGTGTAATTGAAGAAACAATGTTGCTGTAAGGTGTCCAGGAAACATCTATTTTATTTATTTATTAATAGAGTTTGAATTTTGAATGTTTTGTGATGGTTAACCACATAATTTGTAATCATTATCACATCATAAAACTTCTTAATAATTTTTTTTTTCCAAAAAATTTAGAGTGAATCAAAATTGTTATAACTCAAAATATTATTTTTCGCATTGAATTTTTTTCTTTTGATTAAATGAAAATGTCTAATTTTCAATTTTGATTCAGCATTTTAAATAATATATATATATTTTTTTTTAAATAAAAGTATTTAAAATAGCAATATAAAAAAAGATGCAATTTTTTGTAAACAAATCATATTCAATAAATTTTCTGAGGTGAAAACTTCTTTCGGCGCGTTGGGCATTTTTTTTTTTTTTTTTTTTTTTTTTTTTTTTTTTTTTTTTTTTTTAGATGTTAAAAAACTATTGAACACGCGGGACTGTTGCCCTAACCGACGGTTATTGACTTATGTCAGTTTAAAAATGAGAAATACTGAAATGAAAACATCTGATGCAGAGAAATGCATTTAGTTTTAAACAACGATGAGCTTCTAACGTTTAAAGCTTTTTAAAAGTTTCTAGGTAATTAACTCTGTCCTGTATAGTTTCGATTTCAGATTTTGTTTAAGTTTTCTCATTCTCTCTTTTCTTAATTACTATTTAAATGCGTCAGTTGATTAAAACATCATTTTTTTATCATGTCGATTTCAAATTTTTTCATTGTTTTGGCCCTGTCAACTTCATATTTTCCTTATTAAAACTACTATTACACAATGCATAAAAGGTGCCTCTAATTACGGGCCTCCAAATTGGCAGACGGTAGGTGCTGGGTTCGAACCCAATAGCGACCGTCGGCCTAACCACTCGAAGTTTTCCGTGGTTTTCTTCGAACCCTGGATTTCCTTGCGTAAATACGGGTTAGGTTACTTTAAAAAGACCCTCACGGAGGGTACCCCTCCCCTCAGGGCTATATCCCTATTGTATTGGCCGGCATAAACAAAAACAAGAACAGTATATCAAGGACTAAGTAAATATATTTTTTTTATTAAATTCCGTGGATTAGTTCTTGAGATAGCGTGCTCGCAAAATTTATGTGATATACAGAGATATAGGAGCAGTGACTCACAGACAGACATTTTGTAAAAACATGTTTTTCGGTATCTCTGAGCCCTAAAACGTGTGAATCCGTCGAAAACCGGAATTCAAAATTTTCATGAATCCAATACGTTCATCTTGTAAAGATAGAAGAAAGTAAAAATAAGTTTAAAACCACATAAATTTTGAAGCTGAATAACAAAAAGTAGATTTTTGAAAATATTTCTGTATAATTTATTAAAATATACTTCCAATGATTCCGATAGTAGAAGTGCCATTATCGCTATTACTATTTTTACTAAACTTATTGCCTGCGGCAATAAGTTTTTAAGACACGTTTAATGAGAGTTTAATTAATATCGCTTAATTTAATAACACTTTCAAAAAGACGGTCCGGCCAATGGGTCGTGCCAGTTACGAGGCTGGCGCCAAGCTCGAGATATTGCAGACATCTAGCATATTTCAAGGAAGTTTAAAGCAAAAACCTATACGCTTTTATTTTATATCTAAAAGTATTGTCTTGTATCGACATTTATTAATGCGTAAATTTATGGTCGATCCCTAAATTGTATTTCAAATGAACTGATATCGCTGAGCTCAGAGGTATGCTTAAGGGGTGTAAGCCACGAGTTTTGAAAAATTTTGGATTTTAAAATCTTTCAGGGATTTGTAGATATCGAGATGATTTTTTTTTGTTTTGTTTTGTTTAATTCAGGAATGGATAAGGAAAAAATTTCTAATTTGAAGATCTTTTGGGGACCGTATAAAAATTTAATTTTCGTATTTTTTAAAATAGACCCCCCCCCCCACACACACACACACATGGAGTTGCAACTTATCAAAAAATTTACCTTTTTTTATGAAACTTTGCAATTGGAAGTATGTGTCTAAGGGCAATATTTAAGGATATAGCCTATTGTTTCGATATTTATGACTCACCCGGTATAAACATTTAAAACTCTCTTCAACAATCACATCTGCAGTTGTCATGCTTTTATGGAGTCAGAAAATATGTCAGAAAGGTTTTGTTGTTATGCAGGGGAAAAAATATCTTTTCGTATAATCGCCTTAAATGTCTTTTTAAATTCTTCTTTTTCTGCGTTTAATGACATAAATTTTCTTTATATATTTACAAATTCATTTTCATTAGTATATATTATACAGTGAAGATGTACAGATACTAAAGATAAAGTCCTGAAAACTTACACCATGATTTTCAGTAATATATTCTAAATTCTTAACTGTTTTCGGGATTTGTTATTGTTATTATTACACCTATTATTCGGATTTTTTTTAGTTTTCAGGCCATATTTTCCATGAATCTTGTAGTAAAAAATAGTAAAAATAATATTTTTTTCTTTTAGAAGATATTACTTTCTACAAATAAATATTTTTGTAAATCTCATACACGATTTAAACATTATGAAGAAAGAAGGTGCGATTTTCTCCCGCGCGTTTGTAGTGACAACGCTAATTGCGCTGCTTAAACGCTTTTAATAAGTTTGTCGGACGTTCCCCTCAGTCCACACAACTTTGAAGAATGTCCGTGGTAGATTTAGCTGCCACCACCGATATTACTAGGTGATATCGGTCACCCACTGTGAGGGTGGTGTAAATGAAGACTTACGCTAGTAACCGAATTATCAGTTTATTAAGAATATATGTACACACAAAATACGCTATTTACAAATATATACAACTACAACTCGGATATAGGTGATCCGGTTCAACATTACATTAGATACCGTAAAGATTGGTTGTGTACTATTCCAATTACACTT
This sequence comes from Maratus speculifer, assembly GCA_964019185.1. Taxonomy (NCBI): domain Eukaryota; kingdom Metazoa; phylum Arthropoda; class Arachnida; order Araneae; family Salticidae; genus Maratus; species Maratus speculifer. The sequence goes on from OZ025293.1 coordinate 146,077,797, forward strand.
TCCACCTCACACTCAATACACGTTAAATTCACTTTTTTGGAGCTCAACCTTGAGTCTCCCAACACAAGTATACTGGGCCTGCACTTCTTAGCCCAGAGCACTAAACACCATGACGTCTGTGTCCTTTGCGCTCACCAGAAAACGCACTCCTTACGCTCTACACACAGAGCAACCTCTAGGTACGAAACCTAGGTACCGAATCTATTCATCTGAGGCAAACTTGCCCTCTCCAAATCACTGCTTTCCCCCACATAAACCCCTTTGGAGCCTCCTCATTGGACACTCCATTCTTTTCTTGCTTAGTGGCATGCTACTAATCTGCTCACCATCCGCATACTTCACTGACAGGCGGACATGCCTCTCAGCTATCTCTTTTCTCTAACACCCCACCCGTAAAGGATTAGCTGGCAATTCCCCTTTCCACGAAGAAGGAATGTCACCTTGGAAATTCTGTACACAACCATACAATTTGAGATATTCAAATAGAGAAAGAGTAGACATTACATTCTTTAGCACAAGTGCTATCAGATCCTGACAGCCCCCACCTCAGCGGAAAATATTCCTTTTAGGGGCTAATTTTCCCCAAACATATAGTAATATCGCAGAAGAGTTCAATAGTCTCTTTACAGATTTCTTCATTATGTTTATTACATAGGTATTTTCAGGTGTCTGAACACTATCTACTGACATCTCTACTGAACCTTTACTAATATTATTATTACATAGACAATACACATGTTAATACAATATTATAAACAAAAAAAAATCAAAAAAATATTTACACACACACAGAAAAAAAATTAAATGTGTGACGGCATCCGTTTAAGGTTGTCCACTATTGGGTCGTTGATGTTGATGGGCTAACAACTGGTTGTTCTTCCCAGCTCTTGCCTGGAAATTGCGTCAGCATTTAAATGTTGGGCTCCTGGACGATGAGAAATACTCAGGTTCCAGCGTTGCAAGGCAAGAGCCCATCTAGTGAGTTTGAGTGATCTTGGGGTTGTTTCGGTGAGAAATTTTAATGGATTATGATCCGTAATGATCTCAATTTGAGATCCATAGGTCCATTTTTCAAACTTTCGCAACCCAAAGAGCACACTCCAAGCCTCTTTCTCTATACTCGGCCAAGCACGCTGAGCCCCTGACAATTTCTGACTGGCAAAAGCTATTGGTTTAAACTGACCCTTTTCATCTTTTTGAGTAAGGCAACATCCTACTGCCAGGTCGGAAGCATCTGCGTGGAGCTGATATTCCCGGCCTACGATAGGTGTAGCCAAACTCGTCACTTTACATAACTCATCCTTAAGGTTATTAAATGCTTTTTCTGCCCTTTCATCCCATGGTACAGCATTTTTAATCTTCCCTTTAGTCAATTCGGTTAAAGGTATAGCAATTTCGGCATAATTTGGAATATAAGATCGGTAAAATCCCATTAATCCCAAAACAGATCTGACTTCTTTTTTAGTTTTTGGTCTCTTTAGATCCCTTATTGCTCCTATTTTTTCCTCATCAGGTGCATGCGTTTCACCCCCAATTACATGACCTAAAAACTTAGTTAATTTCTCTCCAAATTTACATTTGTCTAGCCTAATCGTAAAATTTCTCTTTTTCAACTCTTCAATGACAGCCCTAACATGTTCACAATGCTCTTCCCAGGTGTCGGAGAAAATGATGACATCATCAATATATGCTTCCGCATACCTCCGATGACCTTGAAGAACTTCATTCATATCTTTCTGAAACGTGGCAGCCGCCCCTGTTAATCCAAAACGCATTGTACGCCACTGATAAGTTCCATTATGCGTTGTAAAAGCTGTCAAATGTTTACATTCCTCAGCCATTTTAATCTGCCAATAACCTCTCAATAAATCAATCGATGATAAATACTTAGCCGCCCCTGCGGTATACATGATTTCTTGTGAATCTTTCATCGGAAAGGTTGGAACCTGAGTTACCGAATTTAAAGCTCTATAGTCTATACAAAGTCTAACAGTTGCGTCTTTTTTCGCCACACAAACAATTGGATGACTAATTTCAGCATTTGACACTTCGATTAGATTTAATTCTAATAACTCCTGAATCTGTCTATCTACTTCCTCTTTGTAAGCTACCGGTACACTATATATCTTTGGCTTTTTCCTTTCCACCCCCGGTTTAAGATCAATATGATGTTCCCCTACATCAGCTGATCGTACAGAACCCATAAACACCTCTTTATTCTCCCTCAAAATACACTTTATATCTTTAACTTGATTGTTAGATAACCCTTTTATTTCGAACCTTTCTATATCTCGTTCTACTTCCTGATCCCGGTTCAAAATTGGAATTTCCCCAACATCTCCAAATTCCTCATCACCTTCGAAAACAATATTGACTATATTACATTTAGCAATAAATTCTCGTATTTTATTTTGGTGCACATGCTTCCTACTCCCGTCGGCTAACTCAACTATAAACGAATGCTGATTTCGTTTTTCGACTATGGTTGCCGGCCCTTGCCACCTAGAATATAACTTATTAGTTGAATCGGGGATTAACAATATTACTTTATCGCCTACTTGAAACGTTTTTTCCTTTGACCTTAAGTTATAATGATACGCCATTCTATTTTGTTGCACCTCAGACGATAATTTTGCCTCATTTGCGGCTCTTTCTAAACGTCCTCTAAGTTTATTCAGATACTCATGAATCGGCGTAGTATCTAACTGCGCCCCCTTATTTTCTCCTGCCCAGGATGACTTGAGAATCGATAAAGGACCCTCCGGCGCTCTACCATATAACAACTGGAAAGGTGCGATTCCCGTCGTAGAATTTGGGACTTCCCTATACGCCCATAATGCAAATGGTATTTGTTCATGCCACTTTTTTCCTTCTTCTCTAATAGTATGATGTAACATACGTTTAAGAGTCTGATTAAATCGTTCCACGAGCCCGTTAGACTGTGGATACTGTGGTGTCGAAAATCTTGCACTAGCACCTAACCTTTTCTCAAATTCTTTTGTTAAGTCGGCAGTGAAATTGGTTCCATTATCGCAGGCGATTATATTTGGAATTCCTGTCCTCATAAATATTTGAAGTAGCGCATCACACGCGGTTTTAGCACTTAAACTTTTTAGAGGGATCGCATCCGCCCACCTGGTATGTTGATCAATTAAAGTTAGTATATACTGATGCCCTTGGGAACTTTTAGGATCAATAGGCCCAATTAAATCAACATTAACTACCTGAAATGGAAGTTCCGGACGTGACACTGGGGAAATAGGAGCTCTATCATTTACTTTAACCCCTCTAGTCAACTGGCACTCTAAACATGACTCACAAAATTGTTTAGTTTCTTTCGCCATCCCCTCCCAATAAAATGAATACCTGATTCTCTGTAAAGTTTTCTTATCTGCATGATGCCCTCCAAATACCGAACTATGCGCTAATTTTAAGATTTCTTCCCTTCTTACTTTGGGTACTACTAATTGCGCTATAATTTCGCCTAACAATTTCTCTTTATGATATAATAAACCATTTACAATATAATAATCCCCCTTATCCATTTTAGCTAATTCCCAAGCTTTCTCTAATTCTTTGCATCCTAATTGGGATTCCTTAAACATCTCGGAATTGCTAACAATAGCTTTATTACCTTTCTCCACTTCCGTTTTTTCCGTATTCTGAGTTTGTACATTTTGCGAACTCGCTTCTATTGCGTAAACATTACAACTATCGTTATTCATACCTTCCCTTCAGTCAAGTTATCAATAATAAATTCCGAATTTTCTAATTCTTGGGCCTCTAGCAATGGCTCCACGCGGTTGACACCTGACAACTCATTAATCACTTCGGGATGTAAAATTACTTGCTCATTAATATTATCAGTCACTGCGCAAAGTACTTCCTGATGAATTATATTAGTTTATCCGAATTGCGGAATAGCTAAGCTAACGGTAGTTTAACCAACGGCGATTTAACTGCTTCACCGAATAACCCTTGTAAATAAATACTACCCGCTCCTTTTAATTTCTCTTCCGGTACCAAATCTTTATGAACAACACTAATTTCACATCCAGAATCAACCAATCCCTTTGCTTTATGCCCATTTACACTAACTTCAATTTTCTCGAGTTTATTTAATTTCTCACCAATAACGTTAGTTCTCTGTTCGGCCTTTGCCGATATTCTCGCCACAATAGCTCCATTATGTAACTCTTTGCTTTCTTTTACCACAATCTTATGTACACCCGCTGTCAGGATCTGATAGCACTTGTGCTAAAGAATGTAATGTCTACTCTTTCTCTATTTGAATATCTCAAATTGTATGGTTGTGTACAGAATTTCCAAGGTGACATTCCTTCTTCGTGGAAAGGGGAATTGCCAGCTAATCCTTTACGGGTGGGGTGTTAGAGAAAAGAGATAGCTGAGAGGCATGTCCGCCTGTCAGTGAAGTATGCGGATGGTGAGCAGATTAGTAGCATGCCACTAAGCAAGAAAAGAATGGAGTGTCCAATGAGGAGGCTCCAAAGGGGTTTATGTGGGGGAAAGCAGTGATTTGGAGAGGGCAAGTTTGCCTCAGATGAATAGATTCGGTACCTAGGTTTCGTACCTAGAGGTTGCTCTGTGTGTAGAGCGTAAGGAGTGCGTTTTCTGGTGAGCGCAAAGGACACAGACGTCATGGTGTTTAGTGCTCTGGGCTAAGAAGTGCAGGCCCAGTATACTTGTGTTGGGAGACTCAAGGTTGAGCTCCAAAAAAGTGAATTTAACGTGTATTGAGTGTGAGGTGGAAAGTGTAATTGGAATAGTACACAACCAATCTTTATGGTATCTAATATAATGTTGAACCGGATCACCTATATCCGAGTTGTAGTTGTATATATTTGTAAATAGCGTATTTTGTGTGTACATATATTCTTATAAACTGATAATTCAGTTACTAGCGTAAGTCTTCATTTACACCAATCTCACATTGGGTGACCGATATCACCTAGTAATATCGGTGGTGGCAGCTATATCTACCACGGACATTCTTCAAAGTTGTGTGGACTGAGGGGAACGTCCGACAAATTGTTGGCAGCGTCGGGATAGAATAGCCTGAAACCAGTGACCAGCGAGCCGTGTTGCAGTCTGTTAATGCCGGAGTATCCAGTGGAATTCTTGTGTGGTCGTGCCGTATCGTCGAAGGTGTGTAAAGTGCCGTGCCGTATCGTCGAGTATGTGCTAAAGTATCGTGCCGGGTCGTCGACTGTATGCTAAAGTGTCGTGCCGTATCGTCGAATGTGTCCTAAAGCATCGTGCCGGGTCGTCGACTGTATGCTAAAGTGTCGTGCCGTATCGTCGAATGTGTCCTAAAGTATCGTGCCATATCGTCTAGTGTGGACTAAAGTGTTGTGCGTATCTTTATTAGAAAGAACTAAACTGAACTGCTGTGCCATATTACCGCTACATCGTGGAACTACCTGTGATTAGAAAAGTACCCCAGCAAAGAAAGTATAAGGTAAGGTGTTTTGATCACATCTTTCTACTGACATCTTGAACCAAAATTTGTTGTTGTATAATTAATAGTAATTTAAGTAAATTGTCTATATTATTTATGTGTTTTATCAATACTTCCTACCTATGAAGTGTCCATAACCATATTTAAGGAAAGGTCATAATAAATTGAGCTAGTATTGATGGTCTATAATTTTTTTTTACTAATTATGGTAATAGTAGTTGAAAGGAATAATTAAATTTACTTAAATTATTGTTAAAGTAATATTTAAAGGAAGCAACATTTTTAAGTTTGAGGAGTGTATAATAACATTTGCTTAGAATTTTAATTGGCCAATAGTAGTGAGGGAAAAAAAAAGGCTCAAAAGAAAACCATAGTGAGAAAAAAAAGGCTCAAAAGAGAGCCATAGTGGAAAAAAAAGGCCCAAAAGAGAGCCATAGTGAAAAAAAAGGCTCAAAAGAGAGCCATAATGAGGAAAAATAAAAGTAAAGATTTTCAGTATATTTGTTTTAAGTGTAAGAACCAGTATTAAGTTCGGAGATATTTTAGTGAGGATAATTGTAGAAATTTATATAGTCATGTTTTACAATTTTTCTTTATGTGGATTTCTTGATTGACACCAATACTTCTATTCAATTTCAACGTATCAGTATTTTTATGTAAATTGTATGTTGTTATCTAAGTGTATAAATTGGAATCTATATTGCATAGTAGTCAAATTGAATTACTGTTTTATCTTTTGTTTTATTGGAAATAAATTATGTGATATCAATTGTTGGGAAAAATTAGAGTATTCAGTAGGTTAATTAGAAATGAAATGTATTGATTATCTGAAGGGTATTAATTAGTATAATAAGTGGAGAAATATCTGTCCTAAGTTAAAAATTTAGGAAATATTAATTTGTTAGGTTTAAATATTATTGTAGGGTGGTAAAAAGAATCGGTGAAGGTATGGCTTTCTTATTGAAACTAAAAAAGGTAGATCTTCAGGTGCTAGCTGAAGAGTTGGGGGTTGAATTCGCGGAAGATGATACCAAAATTCAGCTTAAGAAAAAGATAATGGACAGTGATGAATATGACGAGGGGGTTATTAAGGAATTATCTGACGCTATTGTTGCAGAACGATTAGAGAGCGAAGAAAAACAGGAAAAGTTACAAAGGGAAAAATTAAGAATGGAACATGAATTAGAAATGGAAAGGCTAAGAGTTCAAGGATCAGCAAATAATTTCAATGGGTCTAGGGAATCTAATAATGAAAGTAACATAGAAAAATTGATCAAAAGTGTTAAAACTATCTATCAAAGTGCCAGAAGGGACTGAGGGATGGAATTTATTTTTCAACAGTTTAGAAAGGGCCTTCAAAACTAAAAATGTACTGGAAAACCAGCAGGCCGAAATTCTACTAAATATGTTAGGAGATAAGGCGGATAATTTGTTAATTTATACGACTACGGAACAAATGGAGAATTATGAGGAATTAAAGGAGTTAGTTCTAAGGGAACATGAGCCGACACCGAAGGCGTGTTTGGAAAATTTTAAGAAGGCTAGGAGAAACCAGAACGAAACTCATGTATTATTCGTATCGCGTTTAATGGCGACATGGGAGAATTATTGTAAGATTAGAGGTGCTGACTCTTATGAAAAGGTCAACCAGTTAATAGTTACGGATAAATTAGTAAGTACGTTAGATGAGGATACTGCGTCATATATTGGGTTAACTCACCAAGGTAAATGGTTAGAAACTTCTAAAATTGCTAAAGATGTGACAATTATTTTGACGCTAAACATAAGTCTTACGCCGTTACGTATAAAAGTTTTAAAGGTAAAGATAGGCACGTAAACAATGAAAAAATGAGACCGAGGGATGATAACAAAGTTAGTAATAATTGGAGGCAAAATGGGAGTAATGAGACTAATTCTTTTTCGGATAGGAAAATAGATTTTAAGAAGCCTAGCGATGGTTCAGCGCCATAGGCGTAACTAGCGGGGGGGCCGGGTGGGCCGGGCCCACCCCAGACAACCCACGGCCCCCCCTAGAATTTTAAACTCTTGTGGTAATCTTAGAACGCAAAAATTTTATTTTTTCGAAAGATTATACATGTCCCAGAGTGGGACGCTAAACTGTCTATTTTTTGCATTTGTCTTAGTTCTATATTTTTCAGACTTAGTCTCTTTTCTCGCTTTTTTACAATTATTTCTTACTTATCGATCATCCCCAACAGCACATGGTAACAGTATCAGCTTTTAACAAAACCGGTCACTCCTTTTGAAAGAGGACTGCATTCATTTGTACGATTGGAAATCAGCCGAAGGTTAAAAGAAATGGTCATTTCCTGTCACTGTCTCCGGTTTTTCAATACTGCAACATTGGGGGGGTCTTAATTAGTTGCATCTGTTTCTTGCTCTTTTTTTTTTTTTGGAAATGGGGCTGAACTCTCAAATTCCAGGAAAAACACAAAAACACATGCTCGCATGCTTCTGTTGTTAGTTGCTGTAGTTCTAAGGTGTTTTTTTCCCCTTTTATTGTGCGTTTCGCTATGACTAATATTAAATCCTCTTCAGAGAAGAAAATTATGAAAAAAGATGGTATATGAGATCATTTTTTTAAATCTTCGAATTTCTTCAAGCATTCATTAAATCCAAGTATGTTTGAAAAGTATATAATTCATTTATATTTAAGTTTCTCGAAAGATATTTACTTAAACATTACAGTTTTCGTATATTATCCTTTTATTGAGTTTGTTCTCAAATCCAAAGGGGCTATTTTCAAACAATTTTTAGATGCGTTCGTAATTATGTAAATACGTAGCACCTATAGTTGTCGTTCAGTCTGTTTGTCCGTCTGTCCATCCGTCCGCATATAACAATGCAAAAACTACCCAACCGAATCGTTTGAAATTTAAAATGCATAATTATTAAAATCCGATGCATAGATCAATTACAGGGACAATCAAAAGTATTCCGTTGCATTACGGTCACTGGGGAAAGAAGTTTCAAGCATTTTAATCGTTTGAAATTTAAAATATATAATTGTTACATAATTTTGTCAAGTCATTTCAAATTTTATGAAAAATCGGATGGATAGATTAATTACAGGTACAATCAAAAGTATTCTGTTATATTACGGTCAATGGGAAAAAGTTTGGAATGCATTTTAATGATGTTACACTCATTCGAACACAATAAAATTGATATGCATCTAATGAGTAGATAGATATTATAATATGTATTTTGCATAATCTTTGGTGCAAAGAACATTTGATATTGATTTACAAGGCCAGATAAAAGTATTCCATTACATAATGGTATAGGGAGAACATTGTTTGGTGAGCATTTTAATTGTAATAAACTATTTAAAATTTTATGAGATTGATATATGTTACTGAAGACTGTTACAAGTTATTTTCTGTATAAAAGAAATTTACAGGGTCACACAAATGATTTTGGCTAATATACTGTTTCCGAAATACTGTATACTATTACATCAAGATCTGAATAATTTTAAGTGCGTCCGTAATTATATAAAAAACTAGCACTTATATTCGTCGTTCAGTCTGTCAGTCTATCTGTCTTTACAATTTATGCTACAAAAAATGTATATTATTAATTTACACGGCCACTCAAAAATATTCTCCTACATAATGATATACGAGGATTTATTGTTTGGGGCGTGTTTTAATTATATTCATCAATTTCACTTTTATGAATATGGTATACGTTGCTGAGGTGTAATAAAAGTTGTATGTCCATGTATATTTACAAGAGCACAAAAAAAAAAAAAAAAAAAAAAAAGATTTTGACTACTATACTATATCCGAAGTACTGTCTACTATAACAGCAAGATCTGAATATTTTTAAAACTTCGTTATCGTACGAACGCACCTCATTTGCTAGGCTTCATGTGCAATTTCCAACTTGTTTTATTAATTCTTTTTTAGAAAACGCACGAAATAGGCAAGTGGGTAAACGGAAAAAAAGTGACCGGAAAAAAGTAACAAACTACAAAAGCGGAAAAAAGTGACTCGGAAAAAAAAATTACCGGAAAAAAAAGTGACAAGGAATTGATTTTGGGGATTCATTAGTTAAGTATATAGAGGGGATGGGGGAGAGGCTCTTAATTTAGGTAAATGTGTTTTTCATGCTGAATTAACCGCTTTGGTTCAATTTTTGAACATATGATTACCACCCCCCACCCCATCCTACCTAAAATAGATAAACGGATTTTTAAGCAGAATTATACAATGTGTCTTTTCTTTTTTTTTTTTTTTTTTTTTTTTTTTTTTTTTGATATAGGTTTTTTCTGATAAGGATTATACACAGTATACTATAATGCCTGAAGAGTTTTGGGAGTTTAATTGTTAAGAAAAAGGGAGACGGGGGAAGCCTCTTTTAAATTAAATTGATAGTTTTTTACGCAGAATTATCCGATTTGCTTGGAATTCTGGACATAGGATCATAATGATATGACGTATCTCTGATTAGTTATGGTGTTCTTTTGCTTATTATAAAGGGGGGGACGGGTAATTACCCCTTTCTCAAATTAGATAAATCGGTTTTTATCCAGAACTATTCGATGTATTTCAAATTTTAAATATAGGTTCTTTCTGATAAGGTAAATCCCTGAATAGTTTTAAGGGTTTAATGATTAAGTATAAAGAGGGAGGAACGGGGAGTAATCCCTTTTAGTTAAATAAATGCCTTTTTACGCAGAATTATCCGATTTATCTCGAATTTTAGTCATAGGTTTGTTATGATAAGACGTATTTCTGATTAGTTATGGGAGTTCTTATGATTATTAAAATGAGGAGGGGGCAAGCAATTATTTCCCCCTCAAATTCGATAAGTCGGTTTTTATTCACAATTATCCGATGTACAGTCGACTCACGTTAATTCGAAATCGGATGATTCGAATCTTCGCTTAATTCGAACTAAACATGAAGTCCCGAAATTTTCAATGGCAGAATAACGTTAAACTTTTTCATTAATTCGAACTCATTTTCTCTTGACATCGTTTAATTCGAACTAACGAGAATACCGATTTTAGATTCCTCTTTTCTTTCTCATGGATTTCAGATTATTTGAATAACTTTCTTTCTTTCATTTTTGTGAAAACTGTTCCGAACGAATATACATATATCCCATGCATTTGATATCCACTTTCGAAGTGCCCATCTGTCCATCGGTGACGCTTCAAATTTTTCTTTCATTGGGCTTGTTTCTAATTCTTTAATTAATTTATGTATTTATATGTTTTAATTTAATATTAAGTCATATTCTAATGATAATAAACGAAAGAAACCTAAAAAAATATTATAACATTAATTCCTTTGTAATAGTACCATATTAAACATGTTTTAATTCCATACTGTTCATAATTTGAATTTCGGATAATTCGAACATTTCTTGTGGTCCCGACGAGTTCGAATTAACGAGAGTCGACTGTATTTCAAATTTTAAATATAGATTCTTTCTGATAAGGTGAATCTATGAATAGTTTCAAGGATTTAATAGCTAAGTATAGAGGGAGAAACAGAGGACAATCCCCCTTAAATTAAAATAAAAATGGCTTTTTACGCAGAATTATCAGATTTGCTTCAAATTTTGGATGTCCGGTGCATATCGCGGGCGGCTAGTTTCATAGGAAATTTGACGATCAGGGGATTTTTCGGTAAAGGTTTGCCGCAAAAATGCCCAAGTAAATTAAAAAGCGATCGAACGCAAATAACAAATAAAAAGAAATTTTCTTTATTTTTTCATTTAATGATTGAAAACAATTACGCCAGAAAACATAGCACATTTTACCTTTTCCCTTATAATTATTACAATTCATTTTGCATTTAAAACTGGTTTATTTATTTATTTATTTATTTATTTATTTATTTATTTTTACTTGCGAAAAAGTAATATGCTAAATCATTTGTTGTAATTGTCATTTTAATTTACGCCGAATATTTATCATTTAAAACTGGATTTTTACTAATAAATGTCCCATATTACACATCACAAAGTATAATATAAAACATTTAAAAAAATATATTTTAGAAAATTTTAATGTATAAACTATGTTATGTGTCACGAACGAATGAACTAGTGAACTTATTAATTTGTAGTAGTAATAATAATAATAATAGTTTTTTATTAATAGCTTATGTTAGTAATTAGAAAGTTAATTGTTTAGAAACCTGTAGTTCTTGATAGATCTTCAGTGTTTGAAAGCTTAAAAAATTAAAAAACAAATTTGAATTTAAAAAAAAATGATTTTAACAAAAACAGGGTATTTTTTTTCTTTGTTAGGATATTTATATAATACTGAAAAATGCTATGCAGAAACATAAGCCATAGTTTTAAATGCAAACAGCTATTGAGGATATGTAAACAAACCCTTAAAACTATTCAGGGATTTTATTTTATTAGAAAGAACCTATATCTAAAATTTGAAATACATCGGATAATTGTGCATAAAAACAATTTATCAAATTTAAGGGGTGAATAATCGCCCGTTCTTCCACTCTTTAATTAGCAAAAGAACCCCATAACTATTCAGGGATACCCCTTATCATAATGAACCTACATTCAAATTTTTAAGCAAATCGAATAATTCTGCGTAAAAAGCCATTTATTTAATTTAAGAGAGGTTATCCTCGTTCCTCTTTTATACTTTACCATTGAGGGTGTATTCGAAAAAACGCTTTTCCATCTTCAGCAGCTCGAAATTTTCCGATACAATTTCAGACGCATTTTTTAAAGTAGAAGCATGAAACTTGCTTAGGGGATTTTTGAAAGGACGTATAAGGTGCCGTGTGATGTCTTTTTACGCACAATTCATTAGAATTTGATTTATAAGCAATTAACATCTCAGGAAGACCCTTTTATTCTTTCCTTATCTCCCACTTCGGAAAAATCGGTTCAAATTGCCTTTTTTGATTGCTTTTTTTGCAATATTTTGTGCACTTATCAAAGAATTGACCTTCACGGCATCTTGTGCACTTTCTAAATAAGAAAATCTGCGAGTTTCATGTGTTTGAGAGCAAAAGTGAATTCAAAAATAAATCGGAAAACACCCTTAAATTCCCAAAATTCTTCGCACATTATATACTGCGACGACGTACTGACAACTTTAATCTGGGCAGAAGATAGATAGCGAAATCCCATTGTGAAAAGGGTGAAAGTGTCTTCATTCTAAAATTGAGAAGAATAGCTGCAATTGACCTCAAGGAACTAGAAAAGATTTCACTGGTCTAGTGGCAATGAGCTGAGGGGTGGGATTGTTGAGCGTAGAGAGGGAAGGAAGTAGTTGGAAGAGAGACATGTGCTGTTAATTTACTAGAGAGTACATAGATGTAAGGTGGCTTAGATGTGCTAAGCGAAATGTAATATTGGAGGTGGCTCCTATGTAGTTGTAATATCGTTTTATTTATTTTTTTATTAATTGATCTATAGTTCTAATAAAGAACTTGAACTAAAAATGTATTATTGATGAACTTAACAAATAAACCAACTGAATAAAGAGAAACTAAGGACACATCACCACATTACTATATATAAGCCTTGTCAGAAAGGACCTATATCCAAAATTTGACACACGTTGAATAATTCTGCTTAAAAACTCATTCATCTTATTTAGAACGGAGGGGGGAGGGTTAATCGTCCATTCCCAAAACTAATCAAACAAGCGTCTTTTCAGTATGAACGTATATCCGAAAATTGAACCAAAACAGTTAATTTAGCATGAAGAACCCATTTACCTAAATTAAGAGCCTCCCCTCACCCCCCTTTCATACTTAACCAATAAATCCCCCAAATCAATTCCTTGTCACTCTTTTTTTCTGGTAACTTTTTTTTCCTTGTCCCTGTTTTGGGTAACATTTTTCCTCTGTTACTTTTTTTTTTCGCTTTTTTAATTTATGTCATTTTTTCTAACTTTTTTTCCTAGATTCAGGATTAAAAAGCTATGTAAGTGAGAAATGTTCTTCATTCTTTGATAAGATCTTTCAGGAGACGATTCTCACAGTGGATGATTTGAAACGAATTTGCGACATGGTAGCGACAAAAAGGAGGAAAAATGGTTGCCATGCGATCAAAATTGCTTATAACTCATTAACTAATTTATATATTTCTTTAAAAAAAATGGCGACTGTGTTGTTTATAAGCAACTTTATCTCCCCCAGCCACTGTTTTGAATCGAAAACTTGATAAATAAAGCCACTATTAGATTCACCAACATTTCGAAAGATTTTTGAGCCAACACTTGATTTCCTCCAACTTTTCGCGAAATATCCGCACAACACCCAGTGTGATAGCAAACAGCAATGTCCCCCAACTTTTTTCTGCAGTTCCAAAAAAATCTCTGCTAGCCGAGACTTTTCATTGTACATCGAGCATTTCAACGGATCAGAGATAAGCGATTGATAGGAATAGGCGATAAATATTAACGGCTGGTACTAGTAGCATTGGTTTTCTTGCTATTCCTCCAACTTTGTGCAAACAATTATAACCTTTTTCTCTCTTTGAACGGGAAAAAGTTGGAGTTAAAATCGGTTGAAAAGTTTGTTGCTCGTAAATTTTTTGAATCTGATAGCCACTAAAGACAGAAGAAAGTTTCATCCAATTAGTTTCTTTGATAGATTATACGTTTTCAGGAATGTATTAACAAGTGAGCTTTCCTTTGAGTATTATCAGTTCTAACAAAACTATTTTTACTTTTTTATATCTTTACGGAAGAAACTATTGGATTCGTGAAAATTTTCGAATTCCGGTTTTTGACGAATTTACCCGTTTTAGGGATCAGAGATTCCTAGTTTTTAGTAAGAACAAGTTTTTACAAAATGTCTGTTTGTGTATATGTGAATCTGACTCTGTCTATATGTGACATAAATTTTGTGGAAGCTCTATCTCAAGAACTAATGCACGGAATGTAATAAAAATTTATATTCAGGTAGTCCCTAATACAAATTCATACTGATTAGTATTTGTTGCAAATCACTCAACAGATGGCGCTTCTACGCTGCTTTTTTTTACGACTAACGCAACAGCTATATCTGAAGAAGTAACGCACGGATATCAACCAAACTTCAGATTCAGTCAGTACTTAACATGAACTGATATTGTATTGGTTTCTGTGTAAATCGCTCAACAGAAGGCGCTGGTATGCTAAATTTTTCACGATTTTTGCAATAGCTCTATCTCAAGAACTATCGCACGGAATTTAATTAAAAATTATAATCAGGTAGTTCTTGATAAGATTGATACTGATTAGTTTTTGGTGCAAATCGCTCGACAGGTGCGCTGCTATGGTGCATTTTATACGATTTTCGCAACAGCTATATATCATTAACTAATACACGGATTTCCTTTAAACTTCAGATTCAGTTAGTTCTCAACATGAATCGATGTTGTTTGCACTTTGGTGTAAATTGCTCAACAGGTGGCACTGCTATGTTGCATTTTTCACGATTTGCACAATAGCTCTATCTCAGGTTCTCAGGTGCAGAAATTTTCATCAAACTTTAGATTCAGTAAATCCGTGAAATGAACTAGTTTTGTTCATGTTTTGTTGTCAATCTCTCAATAAGTGGCGCTCCATTGCTGAATTTTTCTCAATTCCAGCAATAGCTCTATTTAAAGAACTAATCAGCGAACTTCGCCAAATTTCAGATTCATGTATAGGTTGATAAATATTATTGATGATTATGTTTTGGTATAAATCGCCCAACAGGGGGCGCTTTTATGTTGCATTTTTTTACATTTCCGCAATAGTCTTATTTTAAGAACTAATGGAAGGAAGTTCGTGTCTTTAAAATCGTCACAATGATCATAAATTGCCATTTAATTTTGGCACTGAGTGAGATAGCAAATTTTGACGCATTAAGGGTGTACTCGAAAAAATGTTTTTTCTCTCTCAGCAGCTCAAAATTTTCCTATACATTTTCAGATTCATTTTTAAAAGTAAAAACATGAAACTTGCTGAGATAATTTTTTATGATATGTTATAAGATGCTGTATGACTTTATTTTTCTCTGAATTCATTAGAATTTGATTTATCGACAATTATTTTCTCAGCTTGCCCCTTTTTTTCGTTCCCAGATCTCCCGCTTTGGAAAATTTGGTTCAAAAGACGGACTTTGACTGCAGTTTTTGTAATATTTTCTGCATTTATCAAAAAATCGCAGTCATGGGATCTAATATAGTTTCTAAATAAGAGAATTTCCCAGTTTAATGCGTTTGAGAGCAAAAGTGAATCTTAAAATAAATCAGAAAAAGAAAGTTTTGGAATTGCCACATCCGACTAGTTACTAATACTATTATTGTTTGGAAATTATCAAACAATTTACTATAAAACAACATTGTCACACTATTGTTGTTTTCCAAACAATAATAGTTTTTACAATTATTGTTTAAAAATTATCAAATAGCTGGGGCCGTGGCCCCCTTTAGAAAAATTCTCTAGTTACGCCTATGTTCAGCGCCTAAATGCTTTAAATGTCGTTTGAGAGGTCATTACCAACGTTTTTGTAATAAAGTGAGTAAAGAGGGAAATAATGGTAATAAAGGGCGAGATCCGAAAGCGGGTGTGCATAAGGTTGTGGTAAAAGAAAGCAAAGAGTTACCTAATGGAGCTATTGTGGCGAGAATATCGGCAAAGGCCGAACAGAGAACTAACGTTATTGGTGAGAAATTAAATAAACTTGAGAAAATTGAAGTTAGTGTAAATGGGCAAAAAGCAAAGGGATTGGTTGATTCTGGATGTGAAATTAGTGTTGTTCATAAAGATTTGGTACCGGAAGAGAAATTAAAAGGAGCGGGTTGTATTTATATACAAGTGTTATTCGGTCAAGCAGTTAAATCGCCGTTGGTTAAACTACCGTTAGCTATTCCGCGATTCGGACAAACTAATATAATTCATCAGGAAGTACTTTGCGCAATGACTGATAATATTAATGAGCAAGTAATTTTGCATCCCGAGGTGATTAATGAGCTGTCAGGTGGCAACCGCGAGGAGCCATTGTCAGAGGCCCAAGAATTAGAAAGTTCAGAAATTGTTATTGATAATTCGAGTGAAAAGGGAGATATGAATAACGATAGTTGGAATGTTTACGCAATAGAAGCGAGTTCGCAAAATGTACAAAGTCAGAATCCAGAAAAAACGGAAGTGGAGAAAGATAATAAAGCTATTGTTAGCAATTCAGATTTGTTTAAGGAATCCCAATTAGAATGTAAAGAGTTAGAGAAAGCTTGGGAATTAGCTAAAATGGATAAGGGGGATTATTATATTGTAAGTGGTTTATTATATCACAAAGAGAAATTGTTAGGCGAGACTATAGCGCAATTAGTAGTTCCCAATGTAAGAAGGGAAGAAATCTTAAAATTAGCGCATAGTTCAGTATTTGGAGGGCATCATGCAGCCAAGAAAACTTTACAGAGAATCAGGTATTCATTTTATTGGGAGGGGATGGCGAAAGAAACTAAACAATTTTATGAGTCATGTTTAGAGTGCCAGTTGACTAGAGGGGTTAAGGTAAACGATAGAGTTCCTATTTCCCCAGTATCGCGGCCGGAACTCCCATTTTAGGTAGTTAATGTTGATTTAATTGGGCCTATTGATCCTAAAAGTTCCCAAGGGCATCAGTATATATTAACCTTAATTGATCAGCATACCAGGTGGGCGGATGCGATCCCTTTAAAAAGTTTAACTGCTAAAACCGCGTGTGATGCGTTACTTCAAATATTTATGAGGACAGGAATTCCAAATATAATCGCCTGCGATAATGGAACCAATTTCACTGCCGACTTAACGAAAGAATTTGAGAAAAGGTTAGGTGCTAGTCCAAGATTTTCGACCCCACAGTATCCACAGTCTAACGGGCTTGTGGAACGATTTAATCAGACTCTTAAACGTATGTTACATCATACTATTAGAGAAGAAGGAAAAAAGTGGCATGAACAAATACCATTTGTATTATGGGCGTATAGGGAAGTCCCAAATTCTACGACGGGAATCGCACCTTTCCAGTTATTATATGGTAGAACGCCGGAGGGCCCTTTGTCGATTCTCAAGTCATCCTGGGCAGGAGAAAATAAGGGGGCGCAGTTAGATACTACGCCGATTCATGAGTATCTGAATAAACTTAGAGGACGTTTAGAAAGAGCCGCAAATGAGGCAAAATTATCGTCTGGGGTGCAACAAAATAGAATGGCGTATCATTATAACTTAAGGTCAGAAGAAAAAACTTTTGAAGTAGGTGATAAGGTAATACTGTTAATCCCCGATTCAACTAATAAACTATATTCTAGGTGGCAAGGGCCGGCAACCATAGTCGAAAAACGAAATCAGCATTCGTTTATAGTTGAGTTAGCCGACGGGAGTAGGAAGCATGTGCACCAAAATAAAATACGAGAATTTATTGCTAAATGTAATATAGTCAATATTGTTTTCGAAGGTAATGAGAAATTTGGAGAAGTTGGGGAAATTCCTATTTTGAACCGGGATCAGGAAGTAGAACGAGATATAGAGAAGTTCGAAATAGAAGGGTTATCTAATAGTCAAGTCAAAGATATAAAGTCTATTTTGAGTGAAAATAAAGAGGTGTTTATGGGTCCTGTACGACCAGCTGATGTAGGGGAGCATCGTATTGATCTTAAACCGGGGGTAGAAAGGAAAAAGCCAAAGATATATAGTGTACCGGTAGCTTATAAAGAGGAAGTAGATAGGCAGATTCAGGAGTTATTAGAATTAAATCTAATCGAAGTGTCAAATGCTGAAATTAGTCATCCAATTGTTTGTGTGGCGAAAAAAGACGCAACTGTTAGGCTTTGTATAGACTATAGAGCATTAAATTCGGTAACTCAGGTGCCAACCTTTCCGATGAAAGATTCTCAAGAAATCATGTATACCGCAGGGGCGGCTAAGTATTTATCGTCGATTGATTTATTGAGAGGTTATTGGCAGATTAAAATGGCGGAGGAGTGTAAACATTTGACAACTTTTACAACGCATAATGGAACTTATCAGTGGCGTACCATGCCTTTTGGATTATCAGGGGCGGCTGCCACGTTTCAGAAGGATATGAACGAGGTTTTTCAAGATCATCGGAGGTATGCGGAAGCATATATTGATGATGTCATCATTTTCTCCGACACCTGGGAAGAACATTGTGAGCATGTTAGGGCTGTCATTGAAGAACTTAAAAATAGAAATTTTACGATTAGATTGGATAAGTGCAAATTTGGAGAGAAATTAACTAAGTTTTTAGGACATGTAATTGGGGGTGGAACGCATGCACCTGATGAGGAAAAAATAGGAGCAATAAGGGATCTAAACAGGCCAAAAACTAAAAAGGAAGTTAGATCTGTTTTGGGATTAATGGGATTTTACCGATCTTATATTCCAAATTATGCCGAAATTGCTATACCTTTAACCGAATTGACAAAAGGGAAGGTTAAAAATACTGTACCATGGGATGAAAGGGCAGAAAAAGCATTTAATACTCTTAAAGATGAGTTATGTAAAGTGACGAGTTTGGCTACACCTATCGTAGGCCGGGACTATCAGCTCCACGCAGATGCTTCCGACCTGGCAGTAGGATGTTGCCTTACTCAAAAAGATGAAAAGGGTCAGTATAAACCGATAGCTTTTGCCAGTCAGAAATTGTCAGGGGCTCAGCGTGCTTGGCCGAGTATAGAGAAAGAGGCTTGGAGTGTTCTCTTCGGGTTGCGGAAGTTTGAAAAGTGGACCTATGGATCTCAAATTGAGATCATTACAGATCACAATCCATTAAAATTTCTCACTGAAACAACCCCAAGGTCCCCCAAACTCACTAGATGGGCTCTTGCCTTGCAACGCTGGAACCTGAGTATTTCTCATTGTCCAGGAGCTCAACATTTAAATGCTGACGCAATTTCCAGGCTACATAGAAAGAGCTGGGAAGAACAACCAGTTGTTAGCCCATCAGCGTCAACGACCCAATAGTGGACAACCTTAAAGGGATGTCGTCACACTTTTAATTTTTTTTTTCGGTGTGTGTGTAAATATTTTTTGATTTTTTTTGTTTATAATATTGTGTATTGTTTATGTAATAATAATATTAGTAAAGGTTCAGTAGAGATGTCAGTAGATAGTGTTCAGACACCTGGAAATACCTATGTAATAAGCATAATGAAGAAATCTGTAAAGAGACTATTGATCTCTTCTGCGATATTATTATATGTTTGGGGAAAATTAGCCCCTAAAAGGCATATTTTCCGCTAAGGTGGGGGGTGTCAGGATCTGATAGCACCTGTGCTAAAGAATGTAATGTCTACTCTTTCTCTATTTGAATATCTCATATTGTATGGTTGTGTACAGAATTTCCAAGGTGACATTCCTTCTTCGTGGAAAGGGGAATTACCAGCTAATCCTTTACAGGTGGGGTGTTAGAGAAAAGAGATAGCTGAGAGGCATGTCCGCCTGTCAGTGAAGTATGCGGATGGTGAGCAGATTAGTAGCATGCCACTAAGCAAGAAAAGAATGGAGTGTCCAATGAGGAGGCTCCAAAGGGGTTTATGTGGGGGAAAGCAGTGATTTGGAGAGGGCAAGTTTGCCTCAGATGAATAGATTCGGTACCTAGGTTTCGTATCTGGAGGTTGCTCTGTGTGTAGAGCGTAATGAGTGCGTTTTCTGGTGAGCGCAAAGGACACAGACGTCATGGTGTTTAGTGCTCTGGGCTATGAAGTGCAGGCCCAGTATACTTGTGTTGGGAGACTCAAGGTTGAGCTCCAAAAAAGTGAATTTAACGTGTATTGAGTGTGAGGTGGAAAGTGTAATTGTAATAGTACACAACCAATCTTTACGGTATCTAATTTAATGTTGAACCGGATCACCTATATCCGAGTTGTAGTTGTATATATTTGTAAATAGCGTATTTTGTGTGTACATATATTCTTAATAAACTGATAATTCAGTTACTAGCGTAAGTCTTCATTTACACCAATCTCACAGTGGGTGACCGATATCACCTAGTAATATCGGTGGTGGCAGCTATATCTACCACGGACATTCTTCAAAGTTGGGTGGACTGAGGGGAACGTCCGACACCCGCTGTCGTATCTCGTCCTTTATTACCATTATTTCCCTCATTACCCACTTTATTACAAAAACGTTGATAATGACCTCTCAAACCTCATTTAAAGCATTTAGGAGCTGAAGCATCACTAGGTTTCTCAAAATCTATTTTCCTATCCGAAAAAGAACTAATCTCATTACTCCCGTTTTGCCTCCAATTATTACTAACTTTGTTATCATCACTCGGTCTCATTTTTTCATTGTTTTCGTGCCTATCTTTACCTTTAAAACTTTTATAGGTAACGGCGTAAGACTTATGTTTAGCGTCAAAATAATTGTCACATTCTTTAGCAATTTTAGAAGTTTCTAACCATTTGCCTTGATGAGTTAACCCAATATATGACGCGGTATCCTCATCTAACGTACTTACTAATTTATCAGTAACTATTAACTGGTTGATCTTTTCATAAGAGTCAGCACCTCTAATCTTACAATAATTTTCCCATGTCGCTATTAAACGCGATACAAATAATACATGAGTTTCGTTCTGGTTTCTCTTAGCCTTCTTAAAATTTTCCAAACACGCCTTTGGTGTCGGCTCATGTTCCCTTAGAACTAACTCCTTTAACTCCTCATAATTCTCCATTTGTTCCGTAGTGGTATAAATTAACAAATTATCCGCCTTATCTCCTAACATATTTAGTAGAATTTCGGCCTGCTGGTTTTCCGGTACATTTTTAGTTTTGAATGCCCTTTCTAAACTGTTGAAAAATAAATTCCATCCCTCAGTCCCTTCCGGTACTTTGATAGATAGAGTTTTTACGCTTTTGATCAATTTTTCTATATTACTTTCATTATTAGATTCCTTAGACCCATTAAAATTATTTGCCGATCCTTGAACCCTTAGCCTTTCCATTTCTAATTCATGTTCCATTCTTAATTTTTCCATTTCTAACTTTTCCTGTTTTTCTAACTTTTCACGTTCTAATTTTTCCTGTTTTTCTAATTTTTCACGTTCTAATTTTTCCT
Organism: Maratus speculifer; assembly: GCA_964019185.1. Classification (NCBI taxonomy): domain Eukaryota; kingdom Metazoa; phylum Arthropoda; class Arachnida; order Araneae; family Salticidae; genus Maratus; species Maratus speculifer. The sequence continues at coordinate 146,099,339 of OZ025293.1, forward strand.
GTTTTTCTAACTTTTCGAGTTCTAACCTTTCGCGTTCTAATTTTTCCTGTTTTTCTTCACGCTCTAACCTTTCCTGTTTTTCTAACTTTTCACATTCTAATTTTTCGTGTTCTAATCGTTCTGCAACAATAGCGTCAGATAATTCCTTAATAACCCCCTCGTCATACTCATCACTGTCCCTTATCTTTTTCTTAAGCTGAATTCTGGTATCATCTTCCGCGAATTCAACACCTAATTCTTCAGCTATCACCTGAAGATCAACCTTTTTTAGTTTCAATAAGAAAGCCATACCTTCACCGATTGTTATAACCACCCTACAATATTATTTAAACCTACCAAATTAATATTTCCTAAATTTTTAACTTGGTACAGTTATATCCCACATATTATACTAAATAATACCCTTCAGATAATCAATACATTTCATTTCTAATTAACCTACTGAATACTCTTATTTTCCTCAACCATTGCTATCACACAATACACTTCCAATAAAACAAAAGGTAAAACAGTAATTCGATTTGACTACTATGCAATACAGATTTCAATTTATACTCTTAGATAACAACATACAATTTATATAATAATACTGATACGTTGAAATTGAATAGACGTATTGATGTCAATCAAGAAATCCACATAAAGAAAAATTGTAAACATGCATATATAAATTTCTACAATTATCCTCACCAAAATATTTCCGAATTCAATACTGGTTCTTACCCTGAAAACAAATATACCGAAATTCTTTACTTTTATTTTTCCTCACTATGGCTCTCTTTTGAGCCTTTTTTTTTCACTATGGCTCTCTTTTGGGCCTTTTTTTTTCTTCACTATGGCTCTCTTTTGAGCCTTTTTTTTTTTTCTTTCTCACTACTATTGGCCAATTAAAATCCTAAACAAATGTTATTCTACACTCTTCAAACTTAAAAAAATGTTGCTTCATTTAAATATTACTTTAACAATAATTTAATTTTAAGTAAATTTAATTATTTCTTCCAACTACTATTACCACAATCAGTAAAAAAAAAATTATAGACAATCAATACTAGCTCAAGTTATTATGACCTTTCCTTAAAACAATAGCCAATATGGTTATTAACACTTTATACACATGGAATTACGTCCATGAATTGTTTAAAAAAGTGAGAATTACGTTCAGAAATTGTATGAAAAACACAAATTATGTCTATGAATCGTGTAGTAAAATGGGAATTATGTTCATAAATTGCTCAAAAAACACGAATTTTGGCAGCAGAAAGCTGAAACGTAAATTAAGTTCATAAATCACTCAAAAAATGCGAATCACTTCCATGAATCGTGCAAAAAAATACTAATAACATTCATAAATTACAAAAAATGCGAATTAGGTCCAGCAATTGGTAAAAAAAGCGAATTACATTCATAAATCCTATAAAAACACAAATAACGTCAATAAATCGATCAAAGAACGCAAATTTCGTCGACAGAAAGCTCAAAAAATGCAAATTACGTCTACGAATTGCATAAATATAGCAAATTACATCCAAAAATCATGTAAAATGTAAATTACATTCATTAATCGCATAAAAATTGTTAATTATGTCCATGAATCGCTCAAAAAAAGCGAATTGCATAAAAAACATGAATTGGGTCCACAAATCGCTCAAAACGTGAATTACGTCCTTGAATTGTTTAAAAAAGTAAGAATTTATAAAAAGAAAAGAAGACAATTTATTTAAATTATTATCATAGAAGGAGGCAGCCTTCAAGTGACGCAGCTTTAAACCTACCATCGTCATAACGGTAGATGCGGAACTTCATATATACAGCTAACTCAACATCAAAGAAAATCGGAAAAGCCGCCTTCTAATAACTCAGCAAATATTGGTCAGAATGGTCCAATTTTTTTAATATAGTCTTATATTCCCAGTCTAATCCTATCCTATAATTTTTACATTTCTACGTGCCGTAGATTTTTAGATCTCGATAACCATTTTAAAACTGTAATCGATGGTGTTTGTTCCTGATAATGAGATCTAGGAAACGGGCTGGGAGATTTTATTAAAACTTATATATAATATGAATCTCTTTAAGATAGAGGTAATAAGACTTGCCTTGTTTCTAGGAAAACTCTTGTTTGTTATATATTGGTCTTGGAAAATTGGACTATATTACATGTTATTCTATGGGTTAGCAGACGGAGCCTGAGTGAAAAACCTTATGTACTTATGGTCACAGTTAAAACACTCGAATCGAAGCAATAAATGTTTTTTAAACTACAAAAACATCTTATCATGTGCTTTAAAACATTCAATAAATATATACTAAATCAAATTTCTATTTATTTTGCCTTTATTTTTCGTAAGAAGAAAATATTACGTTTCTTACATTGGATATTTTTGCATTTTGTGGAAAAAATATTTTGAATCCTTTTTTAAAATAGGAAAATATTTTTTCATTATACATATTCAATATACTTTCGACTTATGATTTTTTTTTTAAGTTTTCAAACAAAAATTATTTTAAATTATTTGTTGTTGGAAAGTCATGTATTCATACGCCTAGGGGCGCCACTTGTCTAGTTTTGTTTTGAATCCGAACCCGAACGCGGCAAGTTACACGGAGCATTTTTCATTCAGGTAGTAATATTCTTACATAATGTCCATTAAATTGATATAGAAAATGCACGAATTAAAAAATATAAACCAGACAAGATAGAATCATTAAGTAATTTTCAGGTTTTAATAATCCACATGTTGTTTCTTGTTACGCCAATTGAATCTCGCAATGTCAATATACAACGAATAAGCTCTGCAATAAAGTTAACCGGAGAATCTTGCAATGGATTAGTAATTAATACAGAATGTGTAACTTTGCAATAAAGTTTTTTGCTTGTATTTTTGAAGACTTATGGATTACAGTGTGGAGGCAGGATATATTCAAAATTTTACGAGAATGCCAGTTAAAAATCTGGACTGCATTTTGTTTTGTTGTCAGTAATTTTGGGTGAAATGCAGTTTATTCTCCTTCGCCAAGGAACTTTTTATGTGTATTGTTTGATAAACAAAAAATATATAGAGGTAAAATTGTTTATTTTTTTAATTTTAGCAAAGAATAGGTTTGCATTAATCATAATTAAAAACGGAAACTTACTGGCTTGCTTAAAGTATTGTTTTTAAATACAGGGTACAAAATACATGAATTTTCTTAAATACCAGTTTATTTTATTAAAATTTGTCATTTCATGAAAATAAAATTATTGCATATCTGTTATCTTTGAGTTTAAGTGTTAAAACACTTTTCAATGTTTGCATTTTAGCATGTTTTGCAGATAATACATTTTGTGAATTTCACAGAGTTGACTGTATTATACTCTATTATAAGCATTCATTATGATTTCTAGTACATTATTACATTCAAATTACTCTTTTTAAAAATGTAAACAAAAGATGAGCACATATTTGTGCAATGTCTGGTCCCAACAATGGAAATTGTAAAGTGCACACACTTGATGGACTTTACAATTTCTATATATTGCTTGTTTTAAACTTAAGTGAAATGTTGGCTAAAACATTTTCAGTTTCATAAATTATTTCAATTTGAAATATTTTAGTAATCGCTACTACTGTTATTCCGTCGACCAATTTCGCCAAATTATACATAATCACATATTTTTTTTTTTAAATAATGAAAAAACAAATAATTAGTAAAATATTAATAAAAAGTCGAAATAAAAATCAATGACATTTTAAATATACAAATTGTATTTAATGTCATTGAATGTGACATTCACAATCATCCATTATTGGAATTTAATCTTATAGTTTGGCGATAATTTTTTGGTCGACGGGATAACCTAGTAGTACCTAGTAATCTATAAAGCTAACAAGTAACATTTATACAACATTTCATTAACTCGATTCTTCTTAAGTAAATTTGAATAAGCGACGGCAAAAATCCATTGCAAGATTCTCTGGTTAACTTTATTGCAGACTTTATTCATTGTATATTAAGACATTGCAAGATTGTATTGGCATAACAAGAAACATCCATGTGGATTATTAAAACCATGAAATATACGTAATGATTCTATCATGTCTGTTCAATGGTTTTCAATTTGTGCATTTTCTTTATCAATTCTATTCTAAATAAATTCTACCTGAATGAAAAATGCTAATAACGCGTTCTGATTAAAAAAAAAACTAGACAAGTGGCGCATTCTTAATATGGAATATAATATAGAATGTATGAAAACTTATGAATTAGAGGGGGAGGCAGGGTATATTCAAAATTTTATGAGAATGCCAGGTAAAAATCCTGTATTGTACTTTTTTTTGGTTTGTTGTCAAACTTTTTTCTCATGTCTATGAATAAATTACTCCTTGCACCAACATAAGATTTTGTTGTCAGTGGCACAGCCAAGGGGGTGTTTTTGTGAACTACATCCATGAATCGCTAAAAAAAAAAGCAAATTGCATAAAAAATGGGAATTACGTCCACAAATTGCTTAATGTGAATTACGTCCATGAATCATGTAAAAAAGCGAGAATTATATTCATAAATTGTATGAAAAATGCAAATTACGTCTATGAATCGTGTAGTAAAACATAAATTATGTTCATAAATCGCTCAAAAAACACGAATTTTGGCAGCAAAAAGCTGAAACGGAAATTACCTATATAAAACTCATAAAAATAGCGACTTGCATTCATAAATTGCATAAAAAATGTGAATTACGTTCATGAATCACTCAAAAAACGCAAATTACATCCATGAATTGCATAAAAACGTGAATTATGTTCATAAATCACTCAAAAAATGCGAATCACTTCCATGAATTGTGCAAAAAAACACGAATAACGTTCAGAAATTGCAAAAAATGCGAATTACGTCCAAGAATTGGAAAAAAAAAAGCGAATTACATTCATAAATCCTAAAAAAACACAAATAATGTCAATAAATTGATCAAAAAACGCAAATTTCGTCGATAAAAAGCTCAAAAGATGCATATTATGCCTACGAATCACATAAGTATAGCAAATTATGTCCATAAATCATGTAAAATGTAAATTACATTCATTAATTGCATAAAAATTGCTAAATTATGTCCATGAATCGCTCAAAAAAGCAAATTGCATAAAAAACATGAATTGGGTCCACAAATCGCTCAAAACTTGAATTACGTCCATGAATTGTTTAAAAAAGTGAGAATTACGTTCAGAAATTGTATGAAAAACACAAATTATGTCTATGAATCGTGTAGTAAAATGGGAATTATGTTCATAAATTGCTCAAAAAACACGAATTTTGGCAGCAGAAAGCTGAAACGTAAATTAAGTTCATAAATCACTCAAAAAATGCGAATCACTTCCATGAATCGTGCAAAAAAATACTAATAACATTCATAAATTACAAAAAATGCGAATTAGGTCCAGCAATTGGTAAAAAAAGCGAATTACATTCATAAATCCTATAAAAACACAAATAACGTCAATAAATCGATCAAAGAACGCAAATTTCGTCGACAGAAAGCTCAAAAAATGCAAATTACGTCTACGAATTGCATAAATATAGCAAATTACATCCAAAAATCATGTAAAATGTAAATTACATTCATTAATCGCATAAAAATTGTTAATTATGTCCATGAATCGCTCAAAAAAAGCGAATTGCATAAAAAACATGAATTGGGTCCACAAATCGCTCAAAACGTGAATTACGTCCTTGAATTGTTTAAAAAAGTAAGAATTACGTTCAGAAATTGTATGAAAAACACAAATTGTGTCTATGAATCGTGTAGTAAAATGGGAATTATGTTCATAAATTGCTCAAAAAACATGAATTTTGGCAAAAGAAAGCTGAAATGCAAATTACGTCTATAAATCGCATAAAAATAGCAAATAGTGTTTTGCATTCATGAATTGCATAAAAAACGCGAATTACATTCATGAATCGCTCAAAAAACACATTACGTTCATGAATACATGAATTACATTCATAAATCACTCAAAAAATGCGAATCACTTCCATGAATCGTGCAAAAAAACACTAAGGACGTTCATAAATTACAAAAAATGCGAATTACGTCCAAGAATTGGTGAAAAAAAGCAAATTACATTCATAAATCCTATAAAAACACAAATAAGGTCAATAAATCGATCAAAAAACGCAAATTTCGTCGATAGAAAGCTCAAAAGATGCAAATTATGTCTATGAATCGCATAAGTATAACAAATTATGTCCATAAATCATGTAAAATGTAAATTACATTCATTAATTGCATAAAAATTGCGAATTATGTCCATGAATCGCTCAAAAAAAGCAAATTGCATAAAAAACATGAATTGGGTCCACAAATTGCTCAAAACATGAATTTCGTCCATGAATTGTTTAAAAAAGTGAGAATTACGTTCAGAAATTGTATGAAAAACACAAATTATGTCTATGAATCGTGTAGTAAAATGGGAATTATGTTCATAAATCGCTCAAAAGTCATGAATTTTGGCAGCAGAAAGCTAAAATGCAAATTACGTCTATAAATCGCATAAAAATAGGGAATAGCATTTTGCATTCATGATTTGCATAAAAAACGCGAATTACATTCATGAATCGCTCAAAAAATGCAAATTACGTCCATGAATTGCATAAAAGTATGAATTATGTTCATAAATCACTCAAAAAATGTGAATCACTTCCATGAATCATGCAAAAAAACACGAATAACATTCATAAATTGCAAAAAATGCGAATTACGTCCAAGAGTTGTGTAAAAAAAGCAAATTACATTCATAAATCCTATTATGATATCAATATATCATATATCATTGAATATGACGATGTTAGGTAACAAATTGATAAACTTATCTTTTCCTCTATTAAAAAAAAATCCTTTCTTTTAAAGTAACTAAAAAAATCATAATCACAACAGGATCTACATTACAGTTGAAGTTATAAATATATCGCCCCTTTTCTCATTTTAGTAATACTTAAACCAATCCCTTAATGTAACGGTCACCGAAATCCCAGCACATGTATTTCACTTTGTCCATACCTTATATGGTCATAGAAAACCGAATGTGGTTTTCTTATTCCAGCTGCTCTACAATAAAAATGCTGCATAAGATGTTTTGCGCGTCGTACATATTCCAATATATCTCCTTCTCATGATACCGCTCCTTATATGGTATACATTCGCAAATGTTAGACCGCTTCATGAGCCCCAAAGCCTATCCCACAAAATTCCTTTGCTTTTTCAAATTCCAATATCAAGGTTTAAACTCTTTTTTCGCCAATTAGCGATTATCTTGTTAATATGCTAAGTACAAAAATCTCTCTCTCAGAAGAAAAATATTGCACGTATATTTTGGCCAAATATCATATACATGCCAAACATTGTAACCTTTGGCGATATCTGACAACTGATGTTATCTTGGTTCTGACTAAAAGAACGGACACTTTCACTTTTTCTCTTGCCCCGGCTCTGCTGTAACCACCAATAATTTACGCTGAGCGTCCTACTCTCTCGAAAGGGTGAAAATAAAACTTTACTTTAAAGAACCTGGCTGCATACTTCTCTTTTTATCGATCTACTTTTCACGGCATTGATGATAACTTGTAATAGTCAATATTAAATCTGCAAGATACCGTAATTACCCAAGACATTACATTACAAACTTTGGTGCTATAAGACCGTACTTAGCCCGACTAGAGGAGTATGGGCGCTCATAAAATCCGGAGAAATCGCTGCTGTCTATAGCGGTTTCGCATTTTCTCTGCATGGCATGCGGTGTTTTCGAACAACTCAAGATTTATTGCTCCGTCGGTGCATCACAGAATTCGAGACGTATTCCTTCTTCTATGGGTCGCAGGGTGTTGGATGCGGCAAAAGAGGCTCGTCCCTCCCAGTATGACAGTTACTCAAGCCTTAGCCAGCTGGAAAAGTGATGTCAAATCAAAAGTTTTTTTTTTCTTCGACCCTGATTGATCGACCTGCGTGGCTCCGTCCGCTGTCAACATTCATCATCGCGTTCGTATCTCGACGTGCTGCGGTCAACTCAGTGTCTTCGGCAGTTTTTTTTTCTTTTCAATTTCGACTGCAGTGCTCGTCATAATTGTTTGCGAATTCATCATGTGTGATATATGCTCCGTTCATCTCCGTGCTTTCAGTGGCGTGTATCAGCTGCAATGCGTGTTATAAATGTGTGAAGACATCCAAATATGTGATAAAAACGAAAGTATTTTTATTGTTATTGTCTCAGCAGAATTTTCAACATACACAAAAAAATAACAAATCCAAAAAAAAGTAGTGGCGATTAATGTGGCAACAAGTCGAGCACAAAAAGAGTGAAATATGCAATCAAGTGTTTGTGATAAATAAGTCATCAATCTCTCATACAGAATTTTTCATTGAGAAATACGCAAAATATTAAAAAAAAAGTGTGTGCCAATTATCTATCAATGGTACGCACACAAGTTTTGAATGTGAAATATGCGTCTGATCCCTGTTGACAGGGGTGCTAAAACATACACACACACAAAAAAATCAAAATTAAATTTGTGCTCAAGCGAAATTTTATTACATCAATAATGCCACAATACTTAGATTTATGTTTTACTATTATTATTGTTATTGTTTTATTTGGATACATGATTATTTAAATAACATTTTTTGTTCAGAGCATTTCAAAAAAAAATAGTAATAATGCTTTTTAATACTTATTTGATTAAACTTTATCTTACGGTATTAAAACATCTCAATTATAATCCTGTATCCAAGCATTAATAAGATACCCTTTATATTTTTATTATGCATACATACATTTTCTTACTCTTTAATCTAAAAAAAAAGGTGATTTTTTTTCATAAAATTTTTTTTTGATACAAAGTAAGTAATTTTCAATGTGATATTTTGTTCAGAGTCATGAGAGAACAAATAGATGTTTTCAGTAATAGATAAAAAAAAAAATATAAGAGTAAGACATTTCTAATACTATCTCATTTACGAGCTAGATATTTTTAACTAAGTGCTTTAACAATTTTTATTATGGTATCTATTTTTATTATTTAAGTGATATTTTGTGTTTTTATTATTATTTTATTTGACTTTAAATGATTGTGAGTACCTTTGAAATCTTTAGAATTTAGTCAAAGGAATACGTGTGCAATTAAATAGTAGCCCTACACCTACCAATTAACATTTACAAATAGTTTTAAACCTTTTTTTTTAGTATTTGTTGCATTAGATCAGCTACATATTTAACTGATATGGCTAATTCTAAGATTACTTTCAAAACCATCACTTTTGATGGCGATGCTAATTTGGTTGACTTTTTCTTCAACCAAATCAAAACATTAGCCAAAGCACACGGATGGAAGGATCAGGACACCATCCAGTTTCTAGGTAGTAAGTTATCCGGACCTGCGCTTACTTTCTTTACTCAGAACCCATCTATTTATAAAGCTGACAAATTAAAATTTGTAGAAAAAGAATTCAAAAAATTCTTTGCCCCCCCTAGTAAAACAACAGCGCTCGTGGAATTTAACAATTTAATAATGCTGCCTCAAGAAACGATTAGAAACCTTGCACACAGAATAAATATTCTAACTACTCGAGTACATGATAACATAAAAGATAAAGAAGCCTTAGACAACATTAAATACACAAAACTAATCTCGTGCATCCCACCTCCACTGAGAATTAAATTGCAAGAGGAAAACATTCTTGATTATGACACTGCTGTTGATAGGGCACAAATGTTGCAGGATATAATGCAAAATGAGAATGTGCTACAAACATGTAACACAACAAATCCTGTAGCAGACTCTATTGCTAATCAGTTAAAAATTTTAACTGAAAGAGTCAATGCATTAACACTAACAAGCATTCCAAATGAACAAAACATAGACGCAATTCACAGTATAACCCCACAAAATTCAAAACAGCGTGAACAGTATGCGAACAAGGACTTTAAAAGGAAGCATACGGTTTCACCTAAACATAACACACGTAAAAATAAATCTACATCACCACCCGCTTGCCAGCTATGTGCGAAGCGTGGCCACACAGCAAAACATTGTTTTAAATGGCGTAGAGCAAATTCAAATAGAAATAAACATAGTTATAAATACGACAATAACTATAGAAGGAATGATAACAGAAATGGTAATTTAAACTACTAATGAGATGTACTTCAGCTGATGGCTTTACATCTCAAAAGAAGTCTAACACATCAGCAACTTCAGACGAATTTCCATGGACTCATGACCCAACACTGCCTACACTCTGTCCAGACAGAAGGGTTAAATCCGTTGCTTCGCAAACAAAATGTGAAGTTAAATGGTCCAAAAATTCTGCATCACAAACAGTCGAAAACAATAATGAAGTAGCTTCACAAACTGTTAACATATGTGATGACAAAGTTGCAGTTATTTGCAATGTAAATAATTCATCCCCAACACTCCCCCTCATAAAGGCCTCCATTGCAAGACATAAAACTAACTTTTTGCTCGATACTGGTTCATCCATTTCAATTATATCACAAGATTTGTTTGAAAAAATTAAAGACAAACTAAAATATAAAAGATTAGGAACAGGCGTCACTATTAAAACAGTTAATTCAGATGTTCAGTTCACTGCATGCATTAAAACTTCTATTCGCATACACCAAAAGTCATTCTCGCATAATTTCTACATTGTTGACATATCGAATTCCGCTAACTTCCAGGGAATTTTAGGCTTTGATTTTATTCACAAAAATAGAATTGTGATAGATATTCATAAGAATAAAATGTCAACAAATGAATTTAGCATACCACTACTTGATTCTGCCTTATGTGAGAATGAAACACATCATCTTGAAACACATGAAATACATCAATCGGAAAAATTCCCAAAAGAAATTCGATTGGAGAATAAACTTAAACTAGAACCACAGGAAAAGAGGTGGATCTCCATAAAAACTGATTCAATTGACCCAAGAAAACATTACTATTTTCAATGTGAAACAAAAAAGAATATAATTTCTTACGATAGTATTGTAGGTGGTCAAAGTTATGAATCAGACATGGAAGGAACTCAAAACACAACTAGATCCCCACAAAAATTCCAGTTTTATGTTTTTATACAAAATTCATCTACTAAACCTGTACACATAAACAAAAATGCACGAATAGGAACTTTATTTGAAACAATGGACATTATGGACCCGTCACAAAACACAAATTTTCATCAAATTATGAATTCATGTGAAAATGTTTCGAATTTTAATCTTAAATCTCAGGATAACTTAAAGGATTACATTTGTAATTATATTCAGGCATCAAATGAAACATTAAATCAACGTAAAGAAGAACTAAAAATTAGTGACTTTAATTTAAATCATTTACAGGAAGAGAATGCAAAAAGGTTAGGAAAATTATTGCTTGATAATTATGCATCATTTTCCAAATCCATAAAAACACTAGGCCACACGGACAAGGTAGTCCCAAATTTAAAGTTTATAAATGACTATCCCATAAAAACATTACCATTTCCCCTCCCACAATCATTACATAACGAAATGAAAGAGCAAATTCATCAACTTCTTGAAGCAGATATTATAGAACGAAATTGTTCTGAGTGGGCATGTCCCATTTTGCTTGTAAAAAAGAAGACTGATCAGTCTGCAAAACAGAAATACAGACTCGCTCTAGACTTACGTATGTTAAATTCCGTGTTACAAGGCTCATCATACCCCCTACCAAAAATACAAACCATAATTTCAAATTTATCCGCATACAAATTTTTCACTTCACTAGACTTCAAAATGGCGTATCATCAAATAGACCTTCCGGAACAATTTCAAGACCCACTAACCTTTACATGTATCTATGGGACTTTTAAATATAAACGCCTAGTATTTGGTCTAAAGTCATCAAGTGGATTCTTCCAACATTTAATGGATTCTTTAATTGATGAATTGCAAATTGATGGAGTATATTCATATCAAGATGATCTAATATTTGGGTCAAACTCATTTGAGGAAACTTGTTCAAAGTTAGATAAAATACTTAAAATCTTAACTAAGTATAATTTAACATTGACTCCAAACAAATGTACATTTCATACATCAGCAGTTGACTACTTAGGGTTCCATATTGAAAACCACTCTATTGCACCGATTCAGGCAAACATTGTTAAAATTAACTCGTTTCCCACACCAAAAACTAAGAGACAATTAAAAAAATTTATTGGTTTAGTAACATTTTATAAATCATTGGTGCCATCATTTTCGGAAATTATTCAACCTCTCATTGATTTGACTACTCCTAAAGCTACATTTAAATGGACACAAAAACACCAAGAATTATTCAAAAAAATGCAACAAGTGTTCTTTAGTTCACCTATGGTTCGCTTACCAGATTGGTCAAAAACCTTTTACGTTAACACTGACGCATCTAAGGTAGCGATAGCTGGTGCATTATTACAGGAACATGAAGGACAATTACTTCCTATTGCATATTTTTCTAAATCTCTTAAACATGCAGAAAAACGTTACCCAGCTTTAAAACTTGAATTAATGGCCATTTATAAATCAGTAATCGCATTTAAGTACTATTTATACAACAGGAAATTTGTAATTTTGTCAGATAGTGCTCCCTTAAAAAAATACAAGAATACATGTAACCCTGCGGATTTAACTACACGTTGGCTAACTGAACTTTCTGAATACACCTTTTCCTTCGAACATGTACCGGGATCATCCAATGTACTTGCTGATTATCTATCAAGGTGTACATTTGAAAACAATACCCAAGATCTTAAATCAAATCCTGAACTCCTTAATGACCCTCATGCTTTACCAATTGTAGATAATGATATTTCGGACAATATCGAAGAATCCAATAAAAACAAACCCAACTCAGTAAATTATTTAATTTCAGGCAGAGATGCAAACAAGGATCCATTACTTGAAATATCAAACGACACATTTGTCAGTGAGCAAAGAAAGGACCCAAATTTGGCCGAAGTTTACAATGAGATTTTAAGAAATGGATCATCAAAAAAATTTCCGATGTACTTCATACATCCTGACAGTAAGGTTCTCATGACAAAAAAAGAAAACGTATATAATAACACATTTTCGTACCATATTATTGTACCAGACTCACTTAAGGCTAAAGTTTTAACAATTTGTCATCTGTCACACTTTGGGTTAACTAAAACATATGCATTTGTAATAGCTAGATATTTTTGGAAAGGAATGTATACCGACACGTTAAATTTTGTAGCATCTTGTACTAAATGTATTCAAACAAAACATCACATAACACCACCTGCTCCACTTCAGCCCACTTACACACCAACCCACCCAGGACATACCATTGGGATTGACTTACTAGGACCATTTAAAAACGGACAATCAGTTTTAACGGTAACAGATCATTTTTCACGGCACCTCGAACTATTTGCTTTGCATACAACAACAACTGACAAAATTGCTAAATGTTTATTTGATTACATAACTACCTTTGGCAGACCTGCCACTATTCTCAGCGATTTAGGTAAGCAACTGACTTCTGACATGTACAACAGATTCAACGATACATTGGGCATAAAAATACTCCATTCATCAGTAGGTCACCCCCAAAGTAATGCAATTTCAGAGAGAGTAAATAAATCAATAAAATATTCAATTACCACTTTACTTGAAGAAGGCCATTCTTTTGAAAATGCACTACGTATACATAAATCACTATACAATGGTTCCACACATTCTTCCACTAAATATTCCCCCAACTTATTACACTTTGGAAGAGAACTATCTTTATTATTTGATACTTTTGATCAAACTATTAATCAGCCAATCCTTGATAAGGGGATAGAAACTTACCAGTTGCTAAATGATTTGAATTCAATTTACAAAAAAGCATACACTAACATCAAAAATTCACAAGAAAAGAGAAATCAACACTTCCAGAAACGAGCGAAACTAAGAGTAATCTTAGAAAAGGATATAGTGTACCTCAAATCCGTTGATAAGTTTAAACCAAAATACACCGGACCTTTTATTGTGGTACATAAATATTCGCCAGTTTCTGTTTCCATTAAGCGTTTACACTCACCCGATGAATCGGCATTCAGAGTACACATTGACAGGCTAATTATAGCCCCCCCTAGAAATGATCATTTATTTGTGCGTCATGAGGAAAATATAAGTCACCCAGGAAATAGCTCCATAAAATACAACCTAAGATCTCGTTTTTAACACAGCCCATCACAATATTAGGTTAACATAGATTTACAGTAAATGCAGTACATCACAATGATATGCATGTTGTGTTCGAGTTTCCTTTGAGGGAGTTCATGGCTGGTCCAGGTTCTCCATCACAGGGGGCTTCCACATAACAGTTGTCTCTTATTTGCTGGGTTGTCGCCAAGATTTTTACTTTTCCCTTTCAGTAGTTTTGTTGTTCATACGTAATAATAATAATAATAATAGTAATAATAAAAATAACACATCACATTGCACATACATTAAATTTTAGTCATATCAAACATAATCATGATGCACAATAAATCTCTAACCGATTATGACAAAGCTGTTTCTCACTACTCTAGGATTGACATTCCCTTTCAGATATATATAAATACCATATGTATCAGAATTTTTTTTATTTTTAATTATGCCCCTTCGAAGTGAAGGCCCGTTCAAAAGTCGCCCAAAGGACCTGTAACTTCATTGTGGTGAGAAACAAATTTCGGATTGGTGCAGTTCACACCAATTTTACTTAAACTCCCTGTTTTTCTATGTAATGCGACGTGCGCTCCTCTGAGAAAGCAAAAGATTTCGGGAGGAGCAGAGGGTCCATGTAATGTGGGCTCTCGCCAATATTCCCACTTCCCATAGGGCTAGGCCATAAGCCGATGCCATCACCTTGTCATTTGACAAGATTAAGGGCAGCACCTTTTTATGGATCGCGTGTCGCTTTCCTTTTTTTTGCTTGTCCTGTGTGGATACACGAATTTTTGTTTTTTTTCTTATTTTTTTTAAACATACTCATTTGTCACAAAATACACTTCATCCATAACATTTCATTATTTTTCATATTATTATGATACACTTACATGGTTGCAACCTCCATTTCATATTTTTAACCTCCATTTCATATTTTAACCTCCATTTCATATTTTTAACCTCCATTTCATATTTTTAACCTCCATTTCATATTTTTAACCTCCATTTCATATTTTTAACCTACACTTCATATTTTTACTATCCATTTCGTATTCTTTTAGTATAGATTTTCATATTTGTACCACATAATTCATACTTTTATTATATACTTCATATTCTTCATATTTTATTCGAGATTTCATTTTATCCATAACCTATGTTTTTATATTATTCGTGACATATAGCTAACATTCTTCATAAGTATATATATTATAAACAATTGATGGTACGAACTTCATGACTATTTTACATATTAAACATCTTCCTTGCATTTGGCGCCTTATCTTTGATTAGAAAAAAAAGATAACCTTTATAAAGGAACAATATATGGTATACCTAGAAAAAAAAAACAGGAAGAATGTCTTGTTGTGTGCAAAGTGCTAGAAAAAGCACAAATAAGGCCTGAACTCTAAGCAATAAAAGGCCAATGTGTTCCGGAACGACAACAACATCAAAATAAATGAACATTAAAAAAAATAAATAAATAAATAAAATAAAAGAGAGAGTCTCTGAAGATATATAAGCATATGTCGACATAATGTATAACTGCATAAATTCAAATATATGTAATCAATTCATTATATTTAACCAGCATAATTCTACACTTTTGTATGTAATTCTGAGAGAGACATTTTCGTACCGGGTCCAAAATTTTTTCAAACCCAAACCAGCGGGGGAGATATATGATATCAATATATCATATATCATTGAATATGACGATGTTAGGTAACAAATTGATAAACTTATCTTTTCCTCTATTAAAAAAAAATCCTTTCTTTTAAAGTAACTAAAAAATCATAATCACAACAGGATCTACATTACAGTTGAAGTTATAAATATATCGCCCCTTTTCTCATTTTAGTAATACTTAAACCAATCCCTTAATGTAACGGTCACCGAAATCCCAGCACATGTATTTCACTTTGTCCATACCTTATATGGTCATAGAAAACCGAATGTGGTTTTCTTATTCCAGCTGCTCTACAATAAAAATGCTGCATAAGATGTTTTGCGCGTCGTACATATTCCAATATATCTCCTTCTCATGATACCGCTCCTTATATGGTATACATTCGCAAATGTTAGACCGCTTCATGAGCCCCAAAGCCTATCCCACAAAATTCCTTTGCTTTTTCAAATTCCAATATCAAGGTTTAAACTCTTTTTTCGCCAATTAGCGATTATCTTGTTAATATGCTAAGTACAAAAATCTCTCTCTCAGAAGAAAAATATTGCACGTATATTTTGGCCAAATATCATATACATGCCAAACATTGTAACCTTTGGCGATATCTGACAACTGATGTTATCTTGGTTCTGACTAAAAGAACGGACACTTTCACTTTTTCTCTTGCCCCGGCTCTGCTGTAACCACCAATAATTTACGCTGAGCGTCCTACTCTCTCGAAAGGGTGAAAATAAAACTTTACTTTAAAGAACCTGGCTGCATACTTCTCTTTTTATCGATCTACTTTTCACGGCATTGATGATAACTTGTAATAGTCAATATTAAATCTGCAAGATACCGTAATTACCCAAGACATTACATTACACCTATAAAAACACAAATAACGTCAATAAATTGATCAAAAAACACAAATTTCGTCGACAGAAAGCTGAAAAAACGTAAGTTATGGCTATGAATTGCATAAAAATAGCAAATTATGTCCATAAATAATGTAAAATGTAAAGTGCATTCATTAATCGCTTAAAAATTGCGAATTATGTTTATAAATTGCTCAAAAATGCAAATTACATTCATAAATCGCATAAAAAACACGAATGATGACCATGAATTGCGCAAAAAATGCGAATTACACCCAACATTAAATTAATTTGCTGAAAGTTTTTGGTTTTATACAAGTCTGCCAACAAGAACCTACAAGTTATCCTGAAACCCATTCTAAACCAACAAAAATTTAATGGAAAGATAAATTTGTCCAAGAAAGACAAAATAATTTCCATTGACATACATTGACCAGAATCGAAAAATTCCTATTGAAATCTATCCTATACACTCCAAAACCAGAAAGAAAAAAATCCCTCCAAGAGTAACTCAATCTATCTGCTGCAAAATAAAATACATTGAAATGCAACTGAACAAGAACCTGAAAATTACATTTGAAATCAAACCGAAACCAGATTCAACCCCCCCCCCCCCAAAAAAAAAAAAAAAAAAAAAATCCAACCATATCTTGATTTGGGAAAGAAAACTTAATTTCCATAGATACGCGTGGTCAGAAATCTGAAAATTCCAATTAGTCTATGGGTTAGCAAACCTTAATTCGATCTGAAAAAAAAAAAAAAAAAAAAAAAAATTCTGACAATACACACTGACAAGCAGAGTTGTATAAAATAGACGCATGCCATGTGCAGAAAATTTTATGAAGAAACAATTTTTATTTATTTATTTCGACAAAGAATTGCGTAAAAAAAAAGGGTATCTCAACAAAGAATCATGTAAAAAAACTAGGGATGCACCGAATATTCGGTATCTATTCGGTATTCGGCCATGTTACCGAATATTCGGTTAGGCCGAATATGAAACTATTCGGCCTGCCGAATATTCGGTATGGCCGAATATCAAAGTATTCGGCCGAATCCAATACTTAATAAAACCTTTTCGCTATTTCTACTTTTAACTGTCAATTTTTTAATTTATATTTAAAATAATTAGAAACAAAATCATTTTTAAATAAAATAGAATGTTTTTACATTATTTATTTGCTGTCTGTAAAGTATAACTTAAGAAAATTAACCATGAGAAGGATTAAAATGGTGATTTATTAGGATTCTCCTAAGGAATAAATTATGTGCTGATACAAGTTTCTAAATTTTGTTTAGTAAATAATCTGTTTTTTGCTTTTCCCCAAATAAAAGTCCTTTATAAGAAAAAAAAACCGTTTGAGATAGTAATAGCTATCAAGGCAGACAATTTTTGTTCATGAAACCATAATCAACTTATTGAGTCATAAGTACATTGTATTTCATTTCAGTCTAGGTCATAACTTGTGTGTTTGTTTATTACATTAACATTAAATAAGATAATATATTTTCAACTCCCATGCTTTGATTTCTGTAAAATATGATATGATGGGAAGGGTGGAAAATACCACCATTCATAAGAAAAGAACTATGAGCCAAACATACTTTTATTCAGAATTAAGTTGAAAGTATTTGTATTTTATATTGAAAAAAATCTGCCTTGAGTTATTTTAAAAGGACAATTATCAGACTATAAAATTTTTCTTCAACCATTTTTTCATTATTTGATTTTAAAATGCTTGTTTTGATTCGTAGAAAATTTTTTTAACTTTCATAATTGTGCTTCTTAAATAACTCAAGGCAGATTCTTTTCAATACTAAATGTTCTTATAAAAAGCACATGTTTATCAAAATGTAAGTTTCTTTTATTAAATGTTATGTAAAACTGTTTTAAAAAGTAACATTTTAATACCTTTAAATTTTGAAATATAAAAAGTATTTGGAAAGCCGAATATTCGGTATTCGGTTCACCTGTCGGCCGAATATTCGGTATTCGATTCACCTGTCGGCCGAATATTCGGTATTCGGCCAAAATCACTATTCGGTGCATCCCTAAAAAAAACCCAACATTTCGACAAAATACCACACGAAAAACGTGAATTCCGTGCAAAGACCGCAATAAAAACATTAATTCAATCCATGAATCGCATAAAAAATACGAATTCCATGCATGAATCGCATAAAAATGTGAATTACATGCATGAATCGCATAAAAAATGTGAACTACATCCCTGAATCGCTAAAAAAAAGCAAATTGCATAAAAAATGGGAATTACGTCCAGAAATTGCTTAAAATGTGAATTATGTCCATGAATCATGTAAAAAAGCGAGAATTATATTCATAAATTGTATGAAAAACGCAAATTACGTCTATGAATCGTATAGTAAAACATGAATTATGTTCATAAATCGCTCAAAAAATACGAATTTTGGCGGCAGAAATCTGAAACGGAAATTACCTCTATAAAACGCATAAAAATACCGAATTGGATTCATGAATTGCATAAAAAAATGCGAATTACGTTCATGAATCGCTCAAAAAATAAAAACGTGAATTACGTTTATAAATCACTCAAAATATGCAAAAAAACATGAATAACGTTCATAAATTGCAAAAAATGCGAATTACGTCCAAGAATTGGTAAGAAAAGCGAATTACATTCATAAATCCTATAAAAACACAAATAACGTCAATAAATTGATCAAAAAACACAAATTCCGTCGATAGAAAGCTCAAAAGATGCAAATTATGTCCATTAGTCGCATAAGTATAGCAAATTACGTCCATAAATCATGTAAAATGTAAATTACATTCATTAATCGCATAAAAATCTCAAATTATGTCCATGAATCGCTCAAAAAAAGCGAATTGCATAAAAAACGTAAATTGGGTCCACAAATTGCTCAAAACGTGAATTACATCCATGAATTGTTTAAAAAAGTGAGAATTACGTTCAGAAATTGTATGAAAAACACAAATTATGTCTATGAATCGTGTAGGAAATCGGGAATTATGTTCATAAATCGCTCAAAAAACACGAATTTTGGCAGCAGAAAGCTGAAACACAAATTATGTTCATAAATCACTCATAAATTGCGAATCACTTCCATGAATCATGCAAAAAAATACTAATAACATTCATAAATTGCAAAAAATGTGAATTAAGTCCAAGAATTGGTAAGAAAAGCGAATTACATTCATAGATCCTATAAAAACACAAATAACGTCAATAAATTGATCAAAAACACAAATTTCGTCGACAGAAAACTCAAAAAATGCAAATTATATCTACGAATTGCATAAATATAGCAAATTACATCCATGAATCATGTAAAATGTAAATTACATTCATTAATCGCATAAAAAACACGAATTATGCCCATGAATAGTTTAAAAAACGCGAATTGGGTCCACAAATCGTCAAAACGTTAATTACGTCCATGAATTGTTTAAAAAAGTGAGAATTACGTTCAGAAATTGTATGAGAAACACAAATTATGTCTATGAATCGTGTAGTAAAATGGGAATTATGTTCATAAATTGCTCAAAAAACACGAATTTTGGCAGCAGAAAGCTGAAACGCAAATTACGTCTATAAATCGCATAAAAATAGCGAATAGTGTTTTGCATTCATGAATTGCATAAAAAACGCAAATTACATTCATGAATCGCTCAAAAAACACAAATTACGTCCATGAAACGCATAAAAACGTGAATTACATTCATAAATCACTCAAAAAATGCGAATCACTTCCATGAATCGTGCAAAAAAACACTAATAACGTTCATAAATTACAAAAAATGCAAATTACGTCCAAGAATTGGTAAAAAAAGCAAATTACATTCATAAATCCTATAAAAACATAAATAACGTCAATAAATCGATTAAAAAACGCAAATTTCGTCAACAGAAAGCTGAAAAAACGCAAATTCTGTCTATGAATTGCATAAAAATAGCAAATTACGTCCATAAATCATGTAAAATGTAAATTACATTCATTAATCGCATAAAAATTGCGAATTATGTCCATAAATTGCTCAAAAATGCAAATTAAATTCATAAATCGCATAAAAAACATGAATGATGACCATGAATTGCGCAAAAAATACGAATTACACCCAACATTAAATTAATTTGCAGAAAGTTTTTGGTTTTATACAAGTCTGCCAACAAGAACCTACAAGTTATCCTGAAACCCATTCTAAACCAACAAAAATTTAATGGAAAGATAAATTTGTCCAAGAAAGACAAAATAATTTCCATTGACATACATTGACTAGAATCGAAAAATTCCTATTGAAATCAATCCTATACAATCCAAAACCGGAAAGAAAAAAATCCCTCCAAGAGTAACTCAATCTATCTGCTGCAAAATAAAATACATTGAAATGCAACTGAACAAGAACCTGAAAATTACATTTGAAGTCAAACCGAAAGCAGATTCAACCCCCCCCCCCAAAAAAAAAAAAAAAAATTATCCAACCATATCTCGATTTGGGAAAGAAAACTTAATTTCCATATATATGCGTGATCAGAAATCTGGAAATTCCAATTAGTCTATCTTAAACCTAATCTGAACCTGAAAAAGGAAATTCCATACAACCTGAGCCCAGTATCTATACAGGACAAAATATTTTCCATTAAAGCGCAACCTGACCAGAACTTGAAAATTTCATTTGAATTGAACCTGATTGAAACCTGAAAAAAATTTCCATCGAACCTTAACCTAATCCGGAAAAGAGAAAATTATTTCTGCCGATACACACTGACAAGAGTCTGAAAGTTATCATGAAACCTAATCCAAACCCGAAAAGGAAAAAACAATGGAAACACAAGTCTGTCCAAGAAAGACCAAATAATTTCTGTCCACATACACTGACAAGAATTTCAATTGAAATCTATCCCAAACCCAGTTCAAACACTACCCGCCCCCCCCCCCCAAAAAAAAAAATTCCAATTGTAACCCAATTTATCTGCGACAAAATAATATACTTGAAATGCAACTCAACAAGAACCTGAAAATTCCATTTGAAGTCAATCCGAAACCAGATTCAATCCCCCCCCCCCCCAAAAAAAAAAAAAAATTAATCAAATCGAGATTTTAGAAAAAAAAGAACAATTTATGTTGATATGTATTGACCAGATCATGGAAATTCCAATAGAAGTCTATCTCAAACCCGATCAGAATAACCTGAAACCCAATCTAATACCCCCCCCCCCAAAAAAAAAATAAAATAAAAAAATTAGGAAATAAAAATCTGTTCAAGAAAGACAAAGTAATTTTTGTCCCCATCCACTGACCAGAATTGAAAACTAGTACTTGAAATGCAACTCTGCAAGAACCTGAAAATTCCAATTCAAGTCAAACTGAATCGAGATTCAAACCCGAAAAAAAAAAAAAACAATTATCTAACCAAATCAAGATTTTTAGAAAAAAAAATTATGTAAATACGTACAGACTAGAGCATGGAAATTTTAATAAAATCTTAAACCCGATACAAACTCCTCCCCCTCCCTTACATAACTAACAAGAAGCCTTGATGACCCCACAAAACATAACTAACAAGAACGAAGAGTCATGCATACTGCATCGATTATGATGCATTTTCTGACTCATTCTGAATATTGTAAACTTATTGTCATTCATGTACAATAATTTTACCATTCTGTGCAAAAAAACAAAGCATAATTAACGAGAGTAAAAAATTTTCCTTTAACATGTTTATATACAGTAGACTCCCTCAAATCCGCACAGCTTGGGACCAGAGGTTGTGCGGATTTTAGAATTTTGCGGATTTCTGGTCATTGCTTTGTTTACGTTTTTTAAACAGTAATTTGAGTGCAATTAATAGTGCATTCAGGACTATAATGAATACTTACAATATAATAAAATGTTAAAATAAGTAATAAATTAAAATAATAAAAATTTAGATAATTTTCAAAATGATTAAAATATTAAAAGCAAAGATCAAGTTAATGATCAATAGTGTATGATTAAATATTCATTATAAAAATTAAATATATTTTTCCAAAATTATTCAACAAAACTTGCCTCATAAAAGTACATTACTAATTCACATCAAAATCATAAAATAAGGATTTTTTTTTAAAGTTTAGCCAGGCTTAGTAACCAAAAAATCTTGATTAATGCATAAATATATTTGGTAAGAAAATTGTGATTACCAGTGATATCAGCAATATCTTGATTTTTTTTTTTTTAATTTTTCTTCCTTCATGAAAAAAAAAAAAAAAAAAAAAAAAAAAAAAAAAAAAAAAATGAATAGAGTATTATTGAGAAAATTAAAAATTAAAAAATATATGGAATTGATACAAAATTTAAAAAATCACATTTTGTCCAAATATCCAATCTGAAAGTTTCATTGTTTACATCCATAAAGTATGTGCGGATTTTAGAGAGTTGCGGATTTCTGGTTTGCGGATTTGAGGGAGTCTACTGTACTTTCCATTTTATTCTGAATGCTTTAAACCTATCAGTTTCATCTTTGTACAGTAATCTTCCCATCCAAATCTCCCCCCCCCCTGTTAGTTTATATATGTTTTGTGCAAACAGCAAAAAATAAATAAACTAACAAGAATGAAAAGTTACACATACAGTATAGATTATGAAACACTTTCCAACACATTTTCATTATTGTAAACATATCATTTTAATCCATTTGCAGTAATTTTACCACTCTATATAAAGAACAAATCATAATTAACAAGAAAGAAAAACCTGTGTGCACCATAGATTATTAAACACTTTCCAGCATATTCTGAATATTGTAACGGATATAGTCTTAATCAATCTGCAATATTACCAACCTATACAAAGGTTGAAACATAATTAACAAGAATCATGCACGCAGCATAGATTATGAAATACTTTCCAGCACATTCTGAATATTGTATTCCTGATCATTTTAATCCATCTGCAGTATATGTATCATCATGTGTAAAGAATAAACATAGTTAACTAGAATGAGAAATGATACATACAGCATAGATTATGAAATCCTTTCTTAGAAATACAGTGCTGAATGTACATTACTTTCTTATCTTATACTAACGTACTTTACTACAGAGTTGTTTTTAACGAAATCAAGTAGCACAGCATATATTAATAATAAAATATGAAATATCTTTTTTTAAGTGGGTGGGGAGGGGTAATTAAAGGTGATCAGAAATCATGAAAATGAATTCTTTGCATTAGTCTTTAATTTTTTGTTTTTATCTTTTTATTATTAACCTAAAAAAAGCACTGATATCAGTACAAAAAACCCTGAACGGGTTAAAAGCTTGTGACGCAGCACTTTATCTTATATATCTAAGAATTTTAAATTTGGGACTTAAAACTAATGATATCAAAATTTATGTGACGCTATGCTATTAATTAATATATACATATATTAAAATTTATTCATTAAGATTTTATCAATTACATCTTTCATAAATTCAAAATATGAATCTTAAAAGATATGATATCAAAATTTAAGTGACGCCTTGACGAGGCTTTAAACAATGTTTTAAAATTCCATTTATTTATTTATTGTCTAAATACATTTTCATATCTAAACAATACTTTTCATTTTCCAATACACTGTTAAATACATCACTTTCACTGAATATATATAATGCACTGAAATTTATTTATTTGAATAAATAGATTTATCTTTTGGGCTACGCTATCCAAAATCAAAAATAACATTTGAATACATATTTTTTGCGTCATTGTATCCATTTGCATCTATTTAACTTACTTTGGATACAATGACGCAAAAAATATGTATTCAAATGTTATTTTTGATTTTGGATAGCGTAGCCCAAAAGATAAATCTATTTATTCAAATAAATAAATTTCAGTGCATTATATATATTCAGTGAAAGTGATGTATTTAACAGTGTATTGGAAAATGAAAAGTATTGTTTAGATATGAAAATGTATTTAGACAATAAATAAATAAATGGAATTTTAAAACATTGTTTAAAGCCTCGTCAAGGCGTCACTTAAATTTTGATATCATATCTTTTAAGATTCATATTTTGAATTTATGAAAGATGTAATTGATAAAATCTTAATGAATAAATTTTAATATATGTATATATTAATTAATAGCATAGCGTCACATAAATTTTGATATCATTAGTTTTAAGTCCCAAATTTAAAATTCTTAGATATATAAGATAAAGTGCTGCGTCACAAGCTTTTAACCCGTTCAGGGTTTTTTGTACTGATTAATTATACAACAACAAATTTTGGTTCGAGATGTCAGCAGAAAGATATGATCAAAACACCTTACCTTATACTTTCTTTGCTGGATTACTTTTCCAATCACAGGTAGTTCCACGATGTAGCGGTAATATGGCACTATAGTTCAGTTTAGTTCTTTCTAATAAAGATACGCACAACACTTTAGTCCACACTAGACGATATGGCACAACACTTTATCACACACTCGACGATCCGGCACGATACTTTAGCACACATTCGACGATACGGCACGACACATTCGACGATACGGCACGACACTTTAGCATACCGTCGACCATCCGGCACGATGCTTTAGCACATACTCGACAATATGGCACGACCACACAAGAATTCCACTGGATACTCCGGCATTAACAGACTGCAACACGGCTCGCTGGTCACTGGTTTCAGGCGATTCTATCCCGACGCTGCCACCAATTTGTCGGACGTTCCCCTCAGTCCACACAACTTTGAAGAATGTCCGTGGTAGATATAGCTGCCACCACCGATATTACTAGGTGATATCGGTCACCCACTGTGATATTGGTGTAAATGAAGACTTACGCTAGTAACCGAATTATCAGTTTATTAAGAATATATGTACACACAAAATACGCTATTTACAAATATATACAACTACAACTCGGATATAGGTGATCCGGTTCAACATTACATTAGATACCGTAAAGATTGGTTGTGTACTATTCCAATTACACTTTCCACCTCACACTCAATACACGTTAAATTCACTTTTTTGGAGCTCAACCTTGAGTCTCCCAACACAAGTATACTGGGCCTGCACTTCTTAGCCCAGAGCACTAAACACCAGGACGTCTGTGTCCTTTGCGCACCAGAAAACGCACACTTATGCTCTTCCACACAGAGCAACCTCCTGGTACAAAAGCTAGGTACCGAATCAATGATCTGAGGCAAACTTGCCCTCTCCAAATCACTGCTTTCCCCCACATAAACCCCTTTGGAGCCTCCTCATTGGACACATATTCCATTCTTTTCTTGCTTAGTGACATGCTGCTAATCTGCTCACCATCCGCATACTTCACTGACAGGTGGACATGCCTCTCAGCTATCTCTTTTCTCTAACACCCCACCTGTAAAGGATTATCTGGCAATTCCCCTTTCCACAAAGAAGGAATGTCACCTTGGAAATTCTGTACACAACCATATAATAAAATATATTCAAATAGAGAAAGAGTAGACATTACATTCCTTAGCACAGGTGCTATCAGATCCTGACAAGCTTCATTTACCGTAATTTCGGGTGTATAAGCCGCGGATCAAACAATTCTTTTTGGACCCAGAAATCTTATTTAGTGATTGAAGACAAATATTTACGTCGATCTAAGTAGTAACATTTGTTTCTTAAAAAATTCTGGGTCAAAAAAGAATTGTTTGATCCGCGGCTTATACACCTGAAATTACAGTATTTGTTTACTCATATCTTACCATTTGTTTTGTCAGTATCTTATAGCAATATGGCGTCAAGAGATTGTATAAATAATTCGAATTCATTTTGTTACATCTGTGGTAGAAACGTAGTAAAAAAAGACCGATTTTGTTAAACATATTCAAATTTGTTAAAAAGACACACTATGCTTACTTCGGTATGAAACTTGGTGATCAGGAAAAGAAATGGGCCCCACATATCGTTTGTCACATATGTATTGAACATATATGGAAATAGACTCAAAGTAAAATAAAATCTCTTCCTTTTGATATTCCAATGGTATGGCGAGAGCCAGTTAATCCTAGGGATTGCTATTTTTGTTTCACAAAAATAAAATGCTACAATATCCAAAACAAAGCAAATGTTGCGTTTCCAGAAATTATTTTAGCTATTAGATTTACCTGTGCCTCTACCTCCTGCATCTCTCGATTTGACATCTGATTCTCAAGAATTGATCTGTGATGAAACCGAAATCTTGTACACAAACGAAGCAACTGATGTTGTACCACAAAAATTAACACAAGGTGAATTAAACAAACTAGTACGCGATTTAAATCTTTCGGAAATAAGTGCTCAAGTATTAGGATCTCGATTTAAAAATACAAATTTACTTGCTTCAGAGAGAACATTTTCTTGTTACAGAAATTGAGAAAAAGAAGTTACTAAGTACTTTTCTCAAAAAAAAAAACCTCAATTGTATACCGTACAGATGTTCTTAGACTTATGACTCATTTATTTTCAATATCTGATCATGATCAATCGCAATATACACTATTTATTGATTCCAGTAAAAGAAGTTTAAAATGTGTCTTAATTAATAATGGTAACGTTCTAACTTAGATTTCTGTAGCCCATTCTCTATATTTTTAAAGAATCGTATGAAAACCTTGATTTTTTGCTCTGTAAAATAAAATATCAAGAATTCAAATGGCAAATCTGTGGGGATTTTAAAATGTTATCAATGTTATTAGTCCAGCGAGGCAGCTATATCAAAATGCAATGTTTCTTATGCGAGTGGAATAACCGAGCTAAACACCAATACTGGATAAAGAAATAATGGCCTGCAAGAAAAGTTTTAAATCCAGGATCAAAAAGTGTGATTTGACCGAATTTAGTTGATCCAAAAGAAGTCCTCTTGCCTCCATTGCACATTAAATTAGTTTTAACGAAACAATTCGTAAAAGCCTTAGGTAAATAGAGGTTTGTTTTCGATATTCAAATGAAAATTTTGCACATTTATCGGAAGATAAAATTAAAGAAGGTATGTTAATGAAGGACGAAAAATTTGAAGAAAAAATGAAATCATTTGAGAAAGATGCATGGGTTAATTTCAAAGACGTTACTCAAAAATTTTTAAGAAATTACAAAGATCCTAACTACGCAACGATCATAGAAAAAAATACTTCAAAACTTATAAAAACGAAGTCATATAATATGAGTTTAAAATTACGTTTTTTGCATTGCCATCTTCAATGTTTCCCTGAAATCTTTCTGAAATGAAAGAAGGACAAGTTGAGAGATTTCACCAGGACATAAAAAGCATGAAAAAACGCTATCAAGGACACTGGGATGTCAATATGCTGGGGGCTAAAAAGAGACACCAAACCAGCTTCAAAATCTAAAGGACACAAGCGTTTTTTTGATGATCAAGAAAAGTAACTTTACTGTATATATTAAAATATAATTCTTTATAGAACATACACACACATTTATATATGTATATATGATTTTATTTATTTATCTATTTTTTGTACATTCTTAATTAAAATTAAATTTATTGTGTAAATTGTACATTCAAAAATTGCAAATTCTTAGTTTCTTAATTGTAAAATGTCCTGACATGATACATAAAAATAGATATTATTTTTGAAGTAAGCATTTCATATTTCTTACAATTTACATAAATTCATTTAAACCCCAGACAAAAAGTTGAGTTTTGTCGGCATGTGTTACTTTTCGATTTATAAGCTATTATTATCACTAGACGACAAGTTTTTCCACTTGAATTTCGATTCAAATGACAACTTTGGCAGTATCTTCTCAAAGATCTTTTGTCTTTAACAAAAAATGGAAAATTGCATTCGATTTCATAGTTTCTGAATAAGAACATCTGTCTATTTTAGTGTTTCCGAAAAGAAATGAATTCAGAAATGTGTCAGAAAGTATCTTCTTTGGATTAGCG
This sequence comes from Maratus speculifer, assembly GCA_964019185.1. Lineage (NCBI taxonomy): Eukaryota > Metazoa > Arthropoda > Arachnida > Araneae > Salticidae > Maratus > Maratus speculifer. Next base: position 146,127,981 of record OZ025293.1, read on the forward strand.
AACGATCTTAATAAATTGCAGAAAAATATGAGGATCATCCATAAAATAAGTTTCTCGTGGCCGGTAAAAAGAAATAAAATATAATTTCCCAGAAAGATTTATTACAAAAGATACAGCAATGTTTCAAATACTTCTTAATATAAGAACCAATGAATTAAAACGCTTGTTGCAGCGTAGGATAAGTTCTTGTAATCCAGTGTTGTACAAGTCTGCCGCCTGGGAATGGAGCTAGGAGCTTGATACAGTTGTCAACTCACTTCTTATCAACCGTAAAGATCTTGTGATCTTGTTGAGGTATTCGTTGCACTCTTCGTGATATCTCTCTCGAAATATCAATGCTACTACCACACATTTGGTTTTGTGTTCAGGTGTAAGTTGTTTCGGCACCCACCTGGCGCACAATTTCCAGATCAACAGGTATTTCGTGATGGTTTCATGCATCGAGAATCTTTTTCGCGCTTTTTTACAGCAATACCAAGAAAAGGCCAACGAGTAATTCAACAGGATCCAGGTCAACTTGGTCAGACTTTCCGAGTGATTTTGCTTTGTTTATTTTTAAAGGCTGAGGAAAACCTGTTTTTTATGACCCTCGTATTTAAAAATCTACTTTTTTAACCAACATTTTTTTAAAATTCTAAACTACATTAATTTTTAAGGAATCTTTATTTGAATGTTGAAAAATATAAATGTCTAGGAAATTATTAAGGCTGTTATTGCGTATTTTCTGTTTTGTTAACACATAGTAATTTAAAGTATACTGTAAAATTATCCCATTAATACTTATGTTTTCACTGATTTTTTGTACGAATTGGTCTTGGCCTTAAACTATAAAAATAAAAACAGGCCGGCTTGGGTGGAAATTTTAATACCCACACCGGGCCGGGCTGAGCTGGGCTCGTGCCTGGAAATTCCTGTCCATCTAGACCTCTAGCATTTTCTCAACTGGAAGGGGATGCTAAAAGAGGCGGTCACCACATGCGCGAAATTTATCCTGCGAATCACGATTTTATTTTGTTATTTATTCATTTTTCGCCCGCCAGTCATTTTCCGGGGAATCTCTTTATCGCTCTTGCAGGGGCGTAAATCCCGGGGGGGTTGGGGGGTGCAGCACCCCCCCCCCAGAAGAAATCAGTCGGAAAATTACCAGATCGCTCGGAAAAAGTATCTTTAGTCGGAAAAAAATAGTATTAACCTATAAAAACTTATAAACTGTAAAATCGGAAAGTCGGAAGAAATAGTATTATGTATTACCCTATAAAAACTTATAAATTAGAAAAATGGAAAAATCAGTCGGAAAAACTTTTGTTCGATTGGAAAAAAATGGCATTAACTTATAAAAACTTATAAATTGGAAAAACTAAAATATCATTCGGAAAATTTTCCGTTTCCATCGGAAAAAAAGCATGTTTAGTCGGAAAAAACAGTATTTATTACGTATTAACCTATAAAAATTTATAAATTGGAAAAACGGAAAATCGGAAAAGTCAATCGGAAAAAATGGTGTTAACCTATAAAAACTTCTAAATTGGAAAAACGAAAATATCATTCGGAAAATTTCCCGGTCCATCGGAAAAGGCATGTTTATTCGGAAAAAACAGTATTATGTATTAACCTCTAAAAGCTTATAAATTGGAAAAACGGAAAAATCAGTCGGAAAATTTCTTGTCCGATCGGAAAAAAATGGTATTAACCTATAAAAACTTATAAATTGAAAAAACAAAAATATCATTCGGAAATTTTTCCGTTCCATCAGAAAAGGCATGTTTAGTCGGAAAAAATAATATTCCGTATTAACCCATAAAAATTTATAAATTGGAAAAAGGGAAAAGTCAGTCGGAAAAATTTTTGTTCGATCGGAAAAAAAAGTATGTTTAGCCGAAAAAAAAGGTATTAATCTATAAATATTTATGAATTGGAGAAATATTTATGTAGTTTTTAATTAAATAAGAAAAACAAGTTAGATCGAAGAAAACCTATAAAATTTTATTCTTACTCGGATTTATTTCCCCTTGTAGTTTCTAATAAGAAAAAAACAATTTATAACGAAGAAAACAAACTTATTCTTAACCGGAACTAATTAATTTAACTAATTGGTAATTTATTAATTAGTTTAATTTACTAATTAATATAACTTATCAATATATAGGATTTTATTTTATTTTATTTTAGTTATTTATTTATTTATTTATTTTTTTTTTTTTTTGATAAAACTATTCAGAAAAATTTTGATTTGTCAAATATTGTGTACTCGGAAACCTCGATATGACGAAAAAAAATATTTATGTACATATTGTAGTAATGATGTTAATGTTATTTGTAACTGTGGTATTTTGAGTAAAACCTTAATATTCCGATATTTTTTTTTTTTTTCTGTGACTTTTGACTTCGAAATATCGAAATCTACCTGTATTTATTTACTATAGGAAAGTTTTTAGTTTAGTCTAGAAATTTTAAGCTATACTGATTGAAGTGAAGAAACTTCTATTTCTTTTTATCTAAACTTTAAATTTAGTTAGAAATATGTATCACGGAATTTAAATGGTATCCGATGAAAATTCAAAGCTGAAATACAAATATTTAATATTTTTCCATATCGAAATCTGGATGTTTTCCACTCTATACAAATTTTACCTTTAATTGAAAATAATTATGGTTTTATTTTTTCCTACTAACTAGTATTGTGTTATCTTTTTATTTTATTAAAAAATATATAATTAAAAATGCGAAACTGTTTTTATTTACCCTTTTACGTAATTTTGGATTGATTTAAAAAAGTGCTTAAGAAATATATATGATATAGGATGAAAATTTAAAATACCCAAACACTTTGAATTTTTATCTCGAAATAATATGAATATTTTACAGTATACGAGTATATTTCTCTCAGAAATAATACGTTCGTTTTTTTTTCTTTTTTTCCCTGAATAAATTGTATTTATATATATATATATATTTTTTTATTAATACTATTGCATTTGGTTAGTCCGAAAAATAAGGGGTAACATCACGTTGTTACGCTGTTTTAAAGTTTGTCGTTAGAAAGAATTAAAACCTATACTAAGAAATCCCGTATTTTTGACAAATTTTTGTCTCTAAAATATTCCTTAAGCAAACAAATAAAAAAAAAACAGCTAGAGATTGTAACTGACTTCTGAAAAATAGAAAGATAGAATATTTTTTTCTCTTCAAAGTAAAGCTTGGGCACCTAGACAACTGGGCGCTGAACTTCCTGTCCTATGTGTAAATTACAAAACAAACAGCACCTGCATTAACTCTTTGTTAGTATTCAAGCTCATAGTACGAAATCATTCAATTACAAAATGTTGATGCGAGAATATTTTGGCATTTGGTTAATAATTCAATATTTTTGCATCAGTTATGTCCTCACCTAAATGGAAGAGACAAAAAGTACAATCTGCGTTACGTAATTCCATTTTCGATAATGATTACAGAAACACACATAATAACCAAAACATGCTGATAAAATTTCAGCCCATATACATATACCGTTTTGCATTGATGGAGTTCCAAAAAAACCTTTTGAAGTAAGTAAGCTACTTTATTACAGAATATTTTAGATATATAAAATGTGTAAATAACTATTGTTTTCATATTTAATAATAGATTTATTTATTTATTTATTTATTTATTTATTGAGGGGACAAATAAATTATTTAATAACTTGTAAAAATGTACTGTTAATCGATATATATTAACTTTTTTTAACAGTTAGTATCGCAATTCCCGAACTATTTGCTAGTTTTGTTTCAAACTGGAGATGACAAGCTAGTTATTATTTAAATTTCATGAAGTTATTATTATTTTTAACTAATTTTTTTCTTTCAATATATTTGCTTTCTTTTTTGCCAACCATTTTACAATTCGCAAGTCAATGTATTTAGTATTGTATATAAAGTTAAAACTGTACTATGGATCTTTTTATATTTTATCAATATTATTACTTACCCATCATACGTAGTATAGGGTAAGTCTTGCAATAGTTTTGAAAATAGAAAAAAAAATTTTGACGGATTTACACGTTTTAGATAGTAAAGATTTCGAAAAACATATTTTTAGAAAAAAAAATTTGCCATCCGTCTGTCTGCCTGTAAACACTCTATCTCCCGAACAAATTGAGATAGAGACTTGAAAATTTGTATGTAGTTAGTATGTAAGAATGGGACGAAGCCTATTTAATATCAGCAACCTCGATTATCCGGAACTATTTTTTTCGGACTCTCGAAAAATTCGTTCTGATGAAAGGTATATAAAAATTTTCGAATGTTTTTGTTTTAAGGAATGGGCGTAAAAGGCAATAAAATAACACACATTTTGCATATAGAACGAAGTCGATCGGATTATTAGTTGCCGAGATATTTGTAATCCTGTTTACCACATTCTTCGATTTTTCATGACCCTGTATTTCATTCAAATTTCAATTCCGAGGTATATTTTAATTGAAAATGAGACGCTTAATCCAACGCAGTAAACTGTTAGTTTATATTATTATTATTTTTGGAGTTATAAGGATGTTTCTTTTGCGCAGTTCGGTATTACTTGAGTAGTTTGGCATTTTATATAATTTGTCGAAATTGGTACTTCAGCAATTCATTAACAGAGCATTACTATGCATATTAACAATACTTAAATTTTGTTTTGAAATTGCAATGCATTTTATAAATAGTTTTCACATGTTTTATTTTCATATGTCTATCCATGGTGGGTAAGTATTACGGTGCCCCCCCCCCCCCTCCAACGGCTAGTTTCATTAATACTAAGAAAGTTAATTTATTTTTTGAAGTTCAAATGTTAATATATGTAAAATAATCTATATTTTAAAAACTTTGTTATAGTACCAGATACAATAATTTTGTCTCACTACATAACAATAATTTGATTATTATTTTGTACATAGATTTTTTTTGTGTGTGTGTGAGTGTGTGTATAGATAAGAAACAAAATTTAATCATTTGAAACTTGAAAATAATTTCGGCCTTGGGAGAAGATAAAATGGCACAACTTTTGATTGTTTAAAGCTAATTGATGATTAAATCGATCTTAACCTCTTTTGCAAATTGAAATTTTTTTAATGATATATATATATATATATTTGAGCCTGGTGTGCCTGCGTGTGTGTGTGTGTAGGGGAAGGGGGGTTGTAGAGAAACAAGAATTTTACTTTTGACTTATGCATTTCGTTTTTTTTGTTTTGTATTTTGTGATGTTTTCATACGGCGACAGCAAAACTGTTGGCTCTATTTTATGGCCTTATTTATTTATTTATTATTATTTTTTAAGAATAATTTGAGAACACAATGAATTCGCACCTGAAAACTTACATACTTTGCTTTAATAATTTGTTATTTATCTATATAATGCATCTAATATATTTATATGATATATCTAGTATATATTTTATCTAATGGCTGGGCAACGGCGGGCGGGTCAGCTAGTAGAGATATCTATACATATATAAAATAGTTTGTCCTGACTGACTGATAATCAACGTTCGGCTCAAACTATTGAATGTAGAACCATGAAAATTGGAGAAAAAATACTTCTTATGATGTACGTGTCCACTAAAATGGAATTTTTGAAATTACCCCCCCCCCTAAGAGGGACAAGCGGGGGGACGGGGTCAAAAATTTTGGAACAACTTACCATATCTTAGCAAACATTTAAGGTAGGAGCGTGAAATTCCAGAAAATAAATCTAATAAAAATACTATTAAACACATAATCCAATGGTTTTCGAAATCCCCCCTCAGGGGGTTAAAAGGGGGGGTCGAAAAATTTAGGACATTTGGCACATCTCAGCAGTCTTTTTTAATAATAGCATGAAACGGCAGAAAATAAAATTATTAAAAACTAATTAAATAAGTGTTTCAGCAATATTTATAAATTTCCACTCCCGGGGGGTTAAAGTGGGGGTGGAAAAATTCTATACTTTTTAGACCATGTGGCGTATCATAAGAGAGCCCTCAGATCACTCTTTCATATTATAAACCTTGCTCCCGTCCCCCTGACCCCCTCCAATTTCCCTACCGTAGACAATTTTCGATCTTTTTTTAAACTGTAGCGTTTTATCATTTAAGATCGGATTATTTTACAGGGCCCTCCGATAAATATTATTTATGATATATGAAAAATTCACAGTTAGAGGAAGAGTCTACTTTGAGAGGGGAAATATTTCCTAAATTTGGCCTACATCTCTCTTGTGATATATCGTTGGATACCCACTTAGTCCTCAAAGTCACCGCTTTTCTAAATTTAGCCGACACCTTACGTGTGATATATCGCTGGAAAGCCCTGCGACTGCTTATTCATATTATGCACTACCCACGCCCCTCTCGGGTGGTACGATTATTCCATCGGGAGATCTTCTACTAATGGGGAAAATACAGGGTGTATCTAAACTACTGGGCAAAACTTTAAGGTGTGATAGTACACATCAAGACAAATAATATTAAATGGGAAACTAAGGGTCCCAAATGTCTTCCGAAGGAGATAGGCGCCATCAAAGTTTAGGGTCCAAAACCTGAAATGATTATAAAAAACGGAAAAATTGATCGATTCGTTTGCGGTTTTCACGAAAACTATTCTTTATGTCAGTATTGTCTTGAAAATAAATTATAAAGATAAATTTCAAAAAATGTCGATAGAGGGCGCTTTAGACTTTGGAGTAACGAACAACTATTTTTTACATTTATTTTTTGCATCTCATTAAATGTTTTTAGAAGTTTAGACACAAACTTAAATTTTGAGCTCAAAATCTGTAGTTAACTAGCGCAAACTGAACTGTGTTCAATGAGAGTGGGTAGGTTCAAATTTCAAATGGCTATAAAAAACAGAAAAATTGATCAATTGATTTGCGGTTTTCACTAAAATTATTCTTTATGTCAGTATTGTCTTGAAAAAAAAAATATACAGATAAATTTCAAAAAATGTCGATAGAGGGCGCTTTAGACTTTGGAGCAACGTACAATCATTTTTAACTGTTATTTTTTGCATCTCATTAATTTTGCCTGAAGCTTAGACATAAACTTAAATTTTGAGCTGAATATCTGAATCGTTGAGAGTGGTTAAGTAGCGCAAACTGAACTGTGTTCAATGGGGGTGGGGAGTTTCAAATTTTAATTGATTATTAAAAAAAGGTAGAATTGGTCGATTCGTTTGCGGTTTTCTCTAAAACCATTCTTTATGTCAGTATTTCCTTGAAGATAAATTTTAAAGATAAATTTCAAAAAATTCCGTTAGAGGGCGCCTTAAAATTTAGAGTAACCAACAACTATTTTTAACCGTTATTTTTTTTATTTAAATAAATGTTTTAAAACAGACTTAAATTTTGAGCTCAAAATCTGAATCGTTATAATTAAGTAGCGAAAAATTGAACTGTGTTCATAGGGTGGGCAAGGAAACATTTCAACTCCTGAACACAGCTCAGTTTCTGCGTCTTAACTCCTTCCAACGATTCAGAATTTGAGCTCAAAATTTAAGTCTAAGCTTTTGCAAGCATTTAATTAGATACAAAAAATAACAGTTAAAAATTGTTGTTGGTTACTCTAAAGTTTAAGGCGCCCTCTAACGGATTTTTTTTTTAATTTATCTATAAAATTTATTATTAAGGAAATACTGACATAAAGAATGATTTTAGAGAAAACCGCAAACGAATTCACCAATTTTTCCGTTTTGTATAATCATTTGAAATTTGAACCTTCCCACTCCCATTGAACACAGTTCAGTTAGCGCTACTTAATCACTCTCAACGATTGAGATTTTCAGCACAAAATTTAAGTTTATGTCTAAGTTTAAAAAAAACTTAATGAGATGCAAAAAATAACGGTAAAAAAATAGTTGTACGTTGCTCCAAAGTCTAAAGCGCCCTCTATCGACATTTTTTGAAATTTATCTGTATAATTTATTTTCAAGACAATACTGACATAAAGAATAATTTTAGTGAAAACTGCAAATCAATTGACCATTTTTTTTCTGTTTTTTATAATCATTTGAAATTTGAACCTACCCACTCCCATTGAACACAGTTCAGTTTGCACTACTTAACCACAGATTTTAAGCTCAAAATTTATGTTTATGTCTAAACTTCGAAAAAAACTTAATGAGATGCAAAAAATAAATGTAAAAAATAGTTGTTCGTTACTCCAAAGTCTAAAGCGCCCTCTATCGGCATTTTTTGAAATTTATCTTTATAATTTATTTTCAAGACAATACTGACTTAAAGAATAGTTTTCGTGAAAACCGCAAACGATTCGACCAATTTTCCCGTTTTTTATAATCATTTCAAATTTTGGACCCTAAATTTTGATGGCGCCTATCTCCTTCGGAAAACGTTTGGGACCCCTAGTTTCCCTTTTAATATTATTTGTCTTGATGTGTACTATCACCCCTTAAAGTTTTGCCCAGTAGTTTAGATACACCCTGTATATTGTTATATAAGACTAATAATAGCATAATGTAAGATTATTTGACTATCTCGATACACTAAGTCATAATTATCTTGAGAATTATATTATATATATCTATGAATATATATGTATATGTGTATATATATATATATATATATATATATATATATATATATATATATATATATACTAGCGGCCTTCGCCCGCTACGCTGGTCGGTTTATCTAAAGAAATCTTGAAGAAGTAGTTAGATAAGGTTCAGACATACATTAAAAAAAAAAAAAAGCAAGTCGATCATTCAAAAAACGTTGGGAAATATCAAATATTTACTGTAATTTTTTAAGAAAAACAAAGTTTCGAAAAAAAAAATTAAATCGAAAAAAAATTACACTGACATATTAATGCAAGGAAATTTTCCCAGAGAGAAAATTCGCCTTGAATACAATATTTCAAATTCTTTTAATTGCTTATAGGCGTTAATGCCAACATAGTGATAAAAAATTCCATGCTGGGAATCGAACCCGGGCCATCAGTATGGCGCACTGACGTTCTACCGACTAAACCACATGGAACGACAGCCAGCTTGAAACTTTCTCATACTTAAGTAGACTGGCGAAAACATAACGATAGCGCGTTTTAAAATCGCACAGTGACATCTATTGGATTTTATATGTACTAAAAAACGTTATGTACTAAAAAACGTGAGCAGCGCACCTAATAGTTTCTTTTGTTTCTTTTTGTTACTTTTTTGTCTGTTGTCCGATTTTGATGAAACAAAGCCTATACACTGCCCGGGAGTGTGCATTCTTCATTAGTGAAAACGGCATAAAAATCCATTCAGTAGTTACGAAGATAACCTCGAACAAACAGACAGACAGACAGACAGACAGACAGACAGACAAAAAATTCAAAAAATTTTTTTTTGTGTTTCATTGGTTTTCTTTTATCGCCCTGACTCCATTTTTGTCAATTATCTTCAATGTACAGACACACCGGGTCCTACTGTTTTATTATATGTATAGATATATAGTATATATATATATATATATATTAGTCCTCATGTTGACCATAGTACTCGGAAATTTTCCATCTTGAAAGTCGGAAATTTATGAGCCTACACCGCCCTACGCGACTAGAGTGCTTTACGTCCCTGCGCTCTTGGACACCTTTTTCTCCTGTTTCAAAACATTGTGAACTCTCTCACAAATAAGTGCAAATTTCTCCATGTTATTCACTTATTCTGAATTTCTAAATTAAGACTAAACCTTTTAGAGTTCCAAAATAAATGCGAAATAATTTTTTAATAGAATTTATTTATGTTTGTTACTTTTTATGACGCCCACGACAAAAAGAAAGATTTTTTGTTACTTTGTTTTTTTTTTGGGGGGGGGGACGCGAAATTGAAAATTTACCAGGGGCGCAGTTTTTACTTCGCACGGCTCTGGTGCCCCCTCCCACCCAAAAAATTTTGTCACACTACGCCTATGTCGGTGCGACTGTTAAACTTTTTTGGTTGCTCATAAAAATTTTGACTATAGAGGGGAAAACATCATAACAAATTCATGTCTTAAATTCAAAATTTTATGTTTCACCAGATTTTTTTCAAATTATACATCATTAAATTATATTTTGGTGATTAATAAGCCGAACTCTGAGCTGAAATGAGCAAAATGAATATACAAAAGAATCGCAATAATATTAAATTATTATAAGTAGATGCAGCATAATTAAATAAGGGCAAACAGTTATTTCTTCATTTGGTATGAAATCATTTTGCTTTCGCGGAATTAACGCCCTCCCCCATATACTGTAAATATCAAAATTCCCACAAGCTATCTTATCTTGAAATTGCATGATGTAGCCCTTCATAATGATAAACATATGCATATCTAGAAAGTATACCTAATATAAAATATCATACAAAAACATTGAAAATATTTCACATATATGTATTTTAAATGAATATCACTAATTGTGTGTAATTAACTATCAGAAGTGATATTGATATGTTTTCTTTCTTTATAGGCCATAAACGACACTATGGAAAATTTGATGTCAACTTGGTCGATTTTGTAAACATCTTTGGTGCTCCTTTTTTGCCAAAACCATGAATTTATCTTGACAAATCTTGAAGTTAGTCTCATCGAAATTAGATATTCAGCACCCAGTAAGTTTTGAAAACGTTTTCTTCTTTCAGCATTGTAGGTTTGTCCTTGAACCTTTTACGAATGTCTCTTTCACTAATGTGTTCACTGGCTTTTGTAATACCTTTCGGTGCTCGCTGTGTGATCTCGGGATATCGTCGCAAAAAGGAGAGGCACCATTGTCTACCTGAATAAAAGAGGATGGCAATAGTGGCATTTCATTATCTATTAGTTTAGCCTATAAGGAAAGGGCATGTTTACAAGCACTTCTGTCAAACAATCTAAGTCTTCATTTATGTCATAGCGATCATTGTAGGAATCAGCTTGGTAACGTAGCCCAATCATAACATACTTGCTTATACATTTGCAAACTTAGACCAATCGAATTCCGGGAGCTCATCCGTACAATATCAGTCATAAAGAATGGACAAGTTTTTCTCGCTGATCCACAGTAATTCGACCACAGTGACGTCAGCTGCCTTTTCCAGCAAAAAAACCTTGATTCAAAAGGAAGGTGAGATAGTTTTTCAGAAAAGCGTTCAACACAAAATAATATTCACGGTGTTCTGCAATTTTTCAAACATAGAAATAGTTTTTTTTTTTTTTAACGTGTGAAATATTCAGAAACTAAAACTAGAAATAGAAATAATTAAACTCTTGCCTTTGGTAAAGCTTGCTTATACTTCGAGTCGTTTCTTTAAAAATTCCTTGATGCTCTCTAACATAAACTTATCATATAACTGGATGCAGAAATAGTAACCTTTTCTTGAAGCATTCACCACCCTTGTGGCAACATGCAACAGCCTTTTTGGTTGAATCACTGAACTGAACTGATTTCATCACAAGAAATTTTTCTCTTTGTAATTTGGAACAGTCTACAGGTGTTAATGTGGCTTGCCCTTCCGATGATGTAGTTTGCGCATATTTTAAAATGTCATTAAATATTGCTAGTTGTTAAAACCTTCTGATTTCTGATTCTAGAATTTAAAGTAAGTTACATTCTACTGTAAATGTACAGTGATGACCCGGATTCTGAACGTTTTCATCTATAAATAAAAAAACAGCTTGATTGATCAACTAGTGGCTACTTAGGCCTAACCTAACCTCATGCAACCATGCAATGTGTTTCCAAGATCTCCAATAAGATGATAAGTTCGCAACACATTATTATGCTTCGGACCTGCTTAATTATAAAACGCTAACAGCGTAAATTGATACGCTGTCTCCAGATATGGTTACAGTTATTTTTTTATATATCTTTTTCGCAATGGTTGTTCCCCGTTTTGTGTCAATCGCGTAGTGTTACTTCTACTATGAAATTAATCATCTGTTAGATCATTATTTTGTTTTGTACTTCCACCTTGTTATGTATATATTTATTTTTTCCGCTTCTCTCGTGTTATTGAAAATCGTATCGTAATCGCAACAAAATTATTGTGTAATTTAAATGTATATTAATTTCAATCAGTCTTATCATATCTAGTATCATAACAATTTTATTTCCTTAGTTTGTTGTCCTTCAAAAATAAAATAAAGATATGTCTGTGGATCAAGAGACAGGAGTTCTAGCCGTGCAAGCGAAAATACCAACGTTTTCAAAACACAATATCAAGTTATTTTTTATGCAACTCGATTCGGCATTTACACTAAATAAAATCGCGGATGAAAAAACTAAGTATAATTATCTAATCAATATTGTAGACATAGACATCCTGCCTTCAGTTAGCACCCTCATATTCACACTACCCGAGGTAAATCCTTTCACTTTTCTAAAAAACAAGTTGCTAACTATTTTTGAAACCTCAACTGCCCAAAAACCGAAAGCGCTCCTGCAAGTTCTGATGTTCTCTTGGGGACCAAAAACCACGTGTGTTGCTCAGAAAGATGAAGAATCTTGCCTCCGGCCAAGTTATAGACGATTTTCTCAGAAATATTTGCCTGCAACGCCTGCCAAGAAACATTCAGACCGTTTTAGCGGTAGGGGGTGATGAATTGAACAAACTTGCTGTCCTTGCAGATAAAGTGTCCGAGATCAGCACTCCTCACAATGATCCTACAATAGCTGCATTGTCTGAGACCAATGAAAAAAAAATTCTGCGTCTTCAGGTTTCTGAACTGTCTAAAAAGCTTGATGCATTATCAGCATCTTTTTCAGAGATTCGTTCTCGTTCTCCACACCGTAACAGAGGAGGTAATTTTTATAGAAACCGCAGTTCCTCAAAAGACCGCAGATATAATTCTGATATTTGTTACTATCATGCACGTTTTGGCCCTCATGCTCGAAAATGTACAAAACCATGTTCTTTTTCCCAAACGGGAAACGACACGAGTGATCACGGTCGCAGCATGTGATCGCACACAGCTTCCACACAATAGTCGCTTATGTATTTATGATCCAGCCAATAAGACAAATTATTTAATCGATTCAGGAGCAGATGTCTCTGTAATTCCCAACGCCACTAAATCAAATCCATCAACTTTTTGTCTTTTTGCTGCCAACAATACTAAGATACCCACTTATGGCGAAAACTTGTTGAAGTTGAGCTAAACCTTGGATGCAGCTTTAAGTGGGAATTTACTTTGACAGATATTAAGCGTCCTGTTATTGGATCAGATTTTTTAGCTCATTTCGGGTTATTAATTGATCTTAAAAACCGCTGTCTTATCGATCCACTAACGGAATTACCTAGTAAAGGGCAGTTTATAAAAGGTATATTTACATCTGTCAAGTCAAAAGTATCTGTAAGGATTCAACTGTTCATAAAATTCTAAATCAATTTACAAACCTTACACGTCCCCGCCCTTTTAACAGCAAAATTACTCATAATATTTACCATTTTATTGAAACTTCTGGCCCACCTGTTTTTAGCAAACCACGCAGACTCCACCCTGCACAACTTGCTGCAGCTAAACGGGAATTCCAATTTATGTTAGAACAGGGTATCTGTCGGCCATCTAAAACTAATAGGGCATCTCCTTTGCACCTTATTCGTAAGAGTTCAGGTGACTGGCGTCCCACTGAGGATTACAGAGCACTTAATAAGGTAACATGTTCTGATAAATATCCTATACCTCAAATTCAAGATTTATTCATAATTTGCATGGTGCTAAAATTTTCACAAACGTAGATATTTTGCGGGCTTTTTATCATATCCCTGTAAACCCTACTGACATTCCCAAAACAGCCATTACTACCCTATTTGGTTTATTCAAATTTGTTTTTATGTCATTTGGGCTGGAGAATCCTGCCAAAACATTTCAGCGGCACATTCATGAAGTTGATTTTGATTTCTGTTTTCCATATCTGGGTGACATTTTGATCGCCAGTAAATCTCCAGCTGAGCATGAAGCGCACCTCTAGCAAGTCTTAAGTCGTCTTGACAAACATAATTTGACTATCAGTCCATCTAAGTGCGAGTTTTTCCAGGACGGAATCTAGTTACTTGGACACCTTGTCTCTCAGCATGGCTGCAAACCTCTTCCAGGTAAAGTTAAGGCAATTATAGACTTTCCCCAACCGAAAATAGTGAAAGAACTCCGCAGATTCTTAGGTGCCTTAAATTTTTACAGACGTTTTCTTCCTAAGATGGTTTTCATTCACATTCCACTAAATTACTTGATGCAAAATTATCATAAATATGACAAACGAGAAATTTCATGGACTGATTCTACAACAAAAGCTTTTGAAACTTGTAAAGAAAAACTTTCTCAGGCCACAATGCTGTGCCATCCTGATCCAACTGCTACATTAGTGTTGCATGCAGATGCATCTGATACAGCTGTTGGTGCAGCATTACACCAAAAAACGGATGTCTTCAATATCAACAATGTCTTCATATACTTGCATTTTTTCAAAAACACTTTCTCTTGCACAGCAAAGCTATTCAGCTTATGATAGAGAGCTGTTAGCTATTTACGAGGCAATTAAGTACTTCAGATACATGGTTGAAGCTAGGTTATTTACTATATACACTGACCACAAACCTCTATGTTTTGCGTTTGCACAGAAACTTGTAAGTGTACGCTTCAACAACTTCGTCATCTTGATTTCATAGCTCAATTTTCAACATTTCAGTTTTCGATATTCAACTTGTCAGCGGGCAAGGTAACAGTGTTGCTGATGCACTCTCCCGCATAAATGCAATATCCCTGGATCTCAGTCTACAAACAATGGCTGAAGCACAACTGATTAACAGTGAACTTTGTGAGCTACTTTAAAACCCTACTTCATCGAATTTAGTTCTTAAGAAGTTTCCAGTAAAAAGTGGTTCCACATCTAAGTTTTATTGTGATGTCTCGACTGACAGTCAGACCTTTTGTACTCCTAGTGATGAGTCACAAGATCTTTGACAGTCTTCATGGACTTTCCCACCCTGGTGTCAAGTTAACCGTGCAGCTGATAAAACAACGTTTCTGCTGGCCGTCTATGCAATTTGACATTACCAAGTGGATTCGTTCTTGCATTCCGTGTCAGCGCAGCATGGTCCAAGCACACATTTAGTCGTCCACCAGGTCAGTTCTCCACTCCAAGTTCTCGCTTTAAGCACGTCCATTTAGATTTAGTGAGTCCTCTTCCTCAATCGAAAGGCTGTCAATATCTACTAACGATAGTTGACAGATTCACACGTTGGCCAGAGGCTTTTCTAATAGAAGATATAAAAACTGACACTATTGCCTTCAAATTCTATTTTGAGTGGATTTGCAGGTTTGGTGTACCTGTCCGGATCACCACAGACCGTGGACGACAATTTGAATATCAGCTGTTCTAAAGTTTATCTAAAATCATTGGCACCCACCATATATACACGACTCTGTACCATCCAGCATCGAATGGACTTGTTGAACGATTTCACAGAAGTTTTAAGGCTGCCATTCGCTGCTATGCCATAAAACGCTGGATTGAGATACTACCCACTATTCTCCTGAGCCTCCGCTCATCCATCAAAGAAGACCTGCGAGTTAGTGTTGCTGAACTCGACTCGTATAGAGTGAAACTCTTCGCTTACCTGGTGATTTTTTTCCTGCATTTAAGGATTATGTAGATCCGGCTACATTTTTTAGTCACTTGAAAGACCACATATCCACAATCCATCCTATTCCAACCAGCCCGCGCACTGGTCGTTTCATTTTTGTGCATAATGCCCTTTCTTCGTATAGTCATGTATTATTACGACAGGATGCAACCATTTTACACTGGGCCATTTCGGGTGTTATCCCACAGTGATAAAACCTTCACCATCCAACTGCACATCAAAACATCAAAAACATCAACCGTGAACATTGATCGGTTGAAGCCGGTACTTATCAATGTGGTTCTTGATGCAGTGCCTCCAGAACAGACTGTGTTTTTCCTTTCAGCAACGCCTGACCTACCACAGTCTCCTTCTGGCCTGACAGCCAGTCAACCGCTGTCTTCTGACCCGTCTATCAGTCAACAGCCATATGTTACCAAATCTTGTCGCCGAGTCAAATTTAACCACCGTTATCTTGACGACACTTCGTCACTGGGAAAGGGGTGGTGTGGCAATATGCAACAGCCGTTTTTGGTTAAATCACTCAAGCGAACTGATTTCATCACAAGAACTTTTTCTCTTTGTAATTTGGCAACAGTCCACAGGTGTTAGTGTGGCTTGCCCTTCCGATGATGTAGTTGGCGCGTATTTTAAACCCTGTAGTTGTTAAACCCTTTTGATTTCTGATTCTAGAATTTAAAGTAAGTTACATTCCACCTTAAATGTATAATCCTCCACAACATTTCGTAATGGTCGGAAGAATGCGCACCAAACCTGTTTTTGCCGCCACTCCAACTAGCCACCGAGATCTATTTCGTCTGCACTACGTTTCTTTTATTATGAGAAGAAAACAAAAAATTACCAAGAACAGGAACACCGCCAAAAATAGACATCCTTTTGGTAGTGAAATCTCGGAGATGAATACTTCAAGGATCGGCTGAGGGGTTCATTATCTACTGAATTTCTCATCTAAGATAAGATCTTTAAACATCTCGCTTGCATCTGCGGAAAACTTTTTTTTTCGCACTGTGAATAATTCATTTCTATTAGTGGATTTCCTCTTCGGTTTTCGAAATTGTGGGAGGTCTTCTTTGTGTCTATTTTTTCTACTCAATCTATGCCTCAATGTTAACTTTGGTACATTAAACCAACATGCTGCATTTCTTACAAACATTCCATTCTTAACAGTATCTACTACTTTCTCAACTCGATCCTCCTGTTCTTATCTCAACAAAATGAAAAAGAGACAGCTCTATTCACACAGCAGAATTGCAGAATTAGTTTTGTTTTTTGCTTAGCTTAATATCAAAAGGAAAAATAATGGAACTGTATGATTTCATGCGACGAATTAGTTATTAGATACCAAGACACTACCGTTTACTTAATAAAAGAAACACGTGCAGTAAAAATTTCAATTTCCCTGATCAGTTCTTAGTAATTTGTAATTTAGAATATTTTCAGCTCGTTTAAGCATTTTAAATTTCGATATATTTTAGAAACCGTTCTTGAGCATTTACATCTTATAAATAACCAAAACGAGAATTTTCAGTTTCTAGCAATTAAAAATTCTAACAATTAAAAAACACCTATTTTTTAAAAAAAATTACGATTTTTTCAAAACAGTTTTGTGCAAGAATTTATGTTTTAACTGTAACAGTCATTTCAAATTTCGGGTTTATATCCCAAACAAGATGATAGAAATCGTTATCTGAAACGCTTGCTGCTCATTTGTCCTTTTTAAATAAAATAAACACATGGAAAATATTCTTCACGAACATTTGCATCTTAACCACCATAACATATGTGAAGTTTCTAGTCCCTTCAGTATCACGAAAATCAAAATTTGAGAACTTCTTCAGAGAGAGTATACATTTCACAAAAAAAGCTATTCTGAGCGTTTAGTTGTGATCTAAAAATAACAGAAATGTCAAATTTAAATTTTATATCCTTAACAATTCTATATAAATCGCAATTCTATGGAAAACATTTACCCCGCATTTAAATCTTTTTTTAAATTTTGAATTCTTTTGAAAGTGTTTTTAAAGAGCATTTACATTTTGCAAGTTACCATCAAGTCAAAATGCAAATTTTTATACCCTTCAAAATTACAAAAATATGCAAGAAATTTAGGATTTTTTAGAAAGATTTTACTCCTGCATCCCGTTGGGGTTTTGATACCAGCATAAAGTAGAGCTTATAGTGAAGTACAGACTGTCACCATCGTTTTACCAACATTACTTTTGAAATGGGTTAGTAGTTTCATAGATTAACTCCTACAAAGAAAGCATGATGTGACTGCTCAAAGACCGTATTATCATATCTATTGGCGCTAAATTCAACGATTGGGAATTTCGCGTCTGGCATTGTAGAAATAATTAATGGGTATACGGGTAAGGGTAATGATAGTTGATGTTACCCCATTTCTTATTATAATGGAAGAATTGTCAGTCATTTAAACATACGTTCAAACCTCAAATAGGTTTTAATGAAACAATAATAAAGACACTAAAATAAGGAAATAAAACTCACTATCAATACAATAATTTAATATCTATCAAAATATAATAGCCTTGGTTAATAATTATTAGAATTTTAAACATTTATCAGTTTTTAAAAGAAGGACGGTGTATAAAATGTGCAAATTTAAATCTAAAATAACGCGTTTTGGCCCCAAGTTACACTGTGGTCTCGAATCAAAATGACCTCTGGAAATGTGCAAATTTAAATCTTAAATAATGTGTTTTGGCCCCAAGTTACACTGTGGTCTCGAATCAAAATGACCTCTGGAAATGTGCAAATTTAAATCTTAAATAATGTGTTTTGGCCCCAAATTACACCGTGGTCACGAATCAAAATGACCTCTGGTTCGGGAGCCTTTGAATTCAAGCAAGCCTAAAATAAGAACATCTGGTTCGAGTCCTCTATGCCTATGGCAATGTATACCGATTGTGCTTCTCACGCACCGGTTTGTTTTTTCCAAACAAAAATCCTTTAGTTCCATACTCGAACCGGGTACACCCAATGCCTACGGCACTGTACAGCAGTCGTGCTGCGCACAAAATGAGATGTCCTGTAAAATGAGTTTTTTAAATTGAGATTTCTGAATTCATATGAAATCTTGAATCAAACGATCCTCGAATTGGGTCCGCTGCCTACGGTACCGTATATCAGGCATGCTGCACTGCAGAGATCTTTATTTTCTCTTTCTAGGGTTTTCCAACGATGTGGCACATGAAAAGTAACAACAAAATGTAGAAAAATGCCCCAGGGGATGCCAAAGTGGGGTAGGGACAACGGAGGTGCATAATGTGAATAAGTGGTCACAGACATTTCCAATGATATGTTAAATAACGGAAGTGTCGGAAAAAAAGATTAGAAAAGTGCAGCACAGGGGCCAAAGTGGGGACTAGGGTACCGGAGGTGCATAACACCATTAAGTGGTCATACGCCTTTCCAATGATATATCACATGAGAGGTGTTGACACAATTTGGAAAAGCGCTCACGCGATGGGAGGAAGTGGGAGTCACAGCCGAAATTCATAAGTGGTCACAGGTTTTATGTTTCTAATGATATGTTCCATGGCGTTTCTAATGATATGTTCCATGAGGAATTTCGGTCAAAGTTAGAAAAGTGCCCCATCGGGGTCCCCGAGCCTTGGTGAAAAGTTCAGCTAAGAAGGAAGAATTGGTTCTTAGAAATGTACAGACAAAACGTTTCAAAATGATATGTCATATAAAAGAATCCATTTTTGCATCCCACCTTATCTTACCTAGGTGAACACCCCTAATCGTCTACGGTTAAAATAGAGCTCTCCAATACAATGCCCGTGATGAATTTTACCTTCGGTTAAGCCTTCAAATGAGGTCAAATCACGTTGAAGCTTGATTAGGAATTGATTAAGAAGACTGCCACTTTGTGTCCCTCGGAGCGTGGCAAATTAAGATTAGTGATGAAGAAAGGTTTATAATGTGAGAGAGTGGTTCCAGGGCTTTGCGATGATATGCTATGATAACACATGAGGGCTTCGATAAAAATTTTTAAATCCACACTCGTATGTCTACTCTCGCTCCCTCTTGAAAGACCCGACATTCACCGTACCTCCCTGCTTTAAATTCTATTATTTAATATAAATATTTAATTGAGATATCCATCAAAAAAGGATATGAAATTATATTTATTGTATGAAACGCTATACAACTAAACTGTAACTATCTAGTTAAAAAAAATCGCATGCGCCTCTCTGTCCTCCCTCCTTTAAATTCAACTCCCCCGACTTATTCAAAATTTATAGCTGTTTTTATAAAATATCTAAAATCTTAAAATTGATCGGTTCCTTAGTTTTACCGATTTTCACGAATTAAAGAAATACCAATCGCTTCTTCAAAAGCGAAATCGAATTTTGTGCTGTTTCTTCACATTAGTTTCTGGTTTTAGTTTTCCGATACTGTTTTCCAATTCTCCCTAATGAGATTTTAATTACTTAATTACTCCATTAAACACCGCGGGATTTTCTCGTGACATGAAAGTCCGGGTTTCCCTAAATTTTTCTCTTTTTTCGGTGCTTCGGACGTCTCTGTATGCCCTCTCAGAAAAATGTAGTTCTGGCTATGGACACAAACACACAAACGTAAACGAAAATTAATTATTGTTGGCAAAATTTACTACCGCTATGTTGCCGCTAACTGGCTTCGCCTGCAAGCTGCTCTTATCCGGGTCCGTGGATACATATTAAATCCGGAATAGAACGAAAACTGAGACGATCCTCCATTGACTACGGCACCACATAGAAAGCGTGCTGCGCGTACTGCAAACCCTCCTTACAAACAAATCTGTAATTTATACGCAAACCTCACACGAGCGGCATATGTTGCGCTCGTCCTGCTAAATATTGTTAAATTCAATGTTTAAAAAAATATATCAAATCTAGCGAATCTGGAACCGGTGACCGCTGCCTACGGCAGCGTACAGCAGTCCTTTTACGCCTGTAGTGCAAAATCTGTAAATAAACTAATCGCGTTCGGACCAACTTCGAACTGAGTCCCTTAATCTTACGACACCGTAAAACAGGTGTGCTGCGCACACACTGCAAGATCGTATAAAAATAAACAATCTCGGACCAAACCTTCAATCGTGTCCCTGCTACTTATGGCACCGTTTCGCAAGCACGCACTGGAAAATCTTGCAAAAAAGCAATCTCGAATCTCTTAATTCCACATTCCACCACTATGGGACGCACTCTGTTCTTAACAAAACTGTATCTGGACGAAACTCCGTTAACCCCTTGGAGACGAGCGACACGTATACGTGCGCAAAAAGGCTTAAGAATCAGTGTTTATCCCCACCAGTAAAATTTTACTGTAAAATTTGTATTATTTAATCTGAGCATTTACTCGATTTAAAAAAGCATAAATTTCTATTTTTAAAAACCGGTGGCAAAACATTATAAATTTCGTGAAAGGCTCCCGTCGCCAAGGGGTTAAATAGCCTATCCGTACATATTTTATTCGACGGAGTATGGTTTTAATTTTCCTCTTAAAATTCGATTCCTCCACCTTTTACTTGCCCATCATACGTTGTATAGGGTAAATCTTGCAATCGTTTTGAAAATCGAAAAAATTTTACAGATTTGTACGTTTCAGACACTGGAGATTTCGAAAAACATATTTTTAGAAAAAAAATTCGCCGTTCCTCTGCCTGTCTGTTCGTCCGTTTCTGTCTGTCCGCCTGACTTTCTGCCCGTCTATCTGTCTGTAAATGCTCTATCTTCCGAATAAATTGAGATAGAGAGTTGAATGTTACTTGATAATTAGTATGTAATAATGAAAAGAAGCCTATTGAATATTGAATATAATTGTAGCCTCGATAATCCGAAACTGTTTTTTTTTAGGACTCTCGAAATATTCCTTCTGATGAAAGATACATAAAAATTTTCGAATTTTTTTGTTTTAAGGAGTGGCTGTAAAGGACAATAAAAAACACCAGTTTTATATAAAGAATGAAGACAATCTGATTATTAGTTGCCGAGATATTTGTAATCCTATTTTCCACACTATTCGATTTTTCATGACCCTGTATTTCATTCAAATTTCAATTAAAATGTATATTTTAATTAGAAACGAGACACTTCACCCAACACAGTAAACTGTTAGTTAATAGTACCGTTTTTGGAGTTATAAAGATGTTCCTTTTACCACTTGATCAAAAAACTATCGCCAAACTACATATAAAAGCCAAATATAAAAGCTAAAGTATCTGTGCGTAATGTATAAACCATTTCGCGAATGGCAACACTTTGAAATTTGGAATGAAATTTCGGGATTGCAATTTTTGCTACTGTAAATTTTTAAACTTCTAAACATCGCACATTTTCAATTTTACATCATCGTATAGAGGGGAGATATACTTTTAAATATAATTTGTTTGAAGAGTGTGTCTTAATTTATTTTTAAGACATTATTTTGTTTGTAGTTTTTAACACCGTTTTTGTAATCGTGGCAACAGAAGTGCGCCATTTCTATTAAAAGTAAAGGGTGGAAAAGACAGATTATTATATCTTTTTTTAGCCATTTTCTCATTAATAACGAAAAAATTTAAATAAAGTACGTATGATGTAAATACTATCGTCTGTTATAAAACCCGGTGGATTTTGTTTTTATTTATCAACTAAATAATTTTTAGTTTATTACAAACTTACTTTAGACTCGATACAATACTTTCTCTTTACAAGAATGCATTTAAAAGAATAGTTGTGTGACTTATTTTCTCTATTTTTATTTAATTCATATCAAATAATTGAAAGAAAGCAAATTCAGTAATCGGTACGTAAAATCCTTTTCCGAATTTTCAAGAAATATAAATGAATGATTTCCGATAAAACATGGAGCTATTATAAACAAACAAAAGAAGATTTATGAATTGTTAAAAACCCAATTTACTTCTTAAATCACGGCATTTTTTTTCCCGCTTAGTTTGTGTATTATTCCGCGATAATGATGTCATATGTATACTATTCTATAGACGTTGTTTAAGAATAGATCGTAAAACAAGAATGTTTTAGCGGATGCACATGACGTCATTTTATTAAGAAAAAATGTGTATTTTAGTTCTTATTTTATGCTTGGAAGTTTTGTCCAAAAAATAGCAATTCATGTTACAGAACTTTATGATTCACGGAAGGATGAATTCACTTAGTAGAAGACAAATAAATGAAGAATAAATATCTTGGCAATAATTCGTGTTCGATGCTGTAAAAATCGTCATTTTACCTTATGTTGGTCACAAGAATATTTTCAATAGTATTTATTGTATGCTGATTATTTCAGAAAATTTCATTTACACTTAAAAGAATATAAATGGTGTACTATGGGTTTCCAGCTAATAGTAATCGAGGCTTCAAGTTTTGAATTAAAATGATTTTAAAATGGTCAAATTAAAATATCATTTTATAAAAAAAAGGGTGATTTCGTATATGAGAGGTGCATATGTAAATTTTGAGATGCTGAAAAAGATGTCGGGTTTAGATTTTACCGGTGAAAAATTCTATGATTGAGTCAAAATGGAATAAATTTTATTGTTCTTCATTTTGTAGTACCAATCATACACTCTAAAAAATAAAAGTGTAAATTAGACAAATTTACATATATATGTGTGTAAATTCCTAAAATTACACACCTGACATGAAAATTACCCACTTTTTGCAAAGTTTTACCTGTTTTTATGTGCATTTTAGCTTAACAAACTAAGTGTGTATTTTGTTATCACTTGAAAAACATAAATAAATGTGTAAATGCTGAAAAATGTCTGAATTTACACAAATTGGTACGTTATTGTAATTTACACATAATGATATAAAAATAGGTAAGAGTGTAAATTTCTAAAGTCATCCACTTGTCATAAAAAATACCTATTTTAATGTGTGTTTAGTATGTGTAATTAAGTTTGTAAGTTTGTTATCAGTGCATAAACTCATAAAAATGTGTAAATGTAGATTACTCCTGAAATTACACTAATTTTATGTTGAAAAAATTATAAATGCGTGAATTTTAAAGTAGACGTTACGAAAGGGATAGGAGGCTTACATATTATTCAGAGCTACACTTTTTATTTTAGTAAACCCATTCCATAAATAACATGGTGTCATTTTGCTGTAACAGTATTTTTAAGTAATAAATTAATATATTTATATATTTTTATAAGATACTCTGACCACCTCTCTCACTCTCCCCGTTTCAGCAGCACGTGAACATTTAAAAGAAGTTAAAAAAATTTAATCTCGACCCATGTAACAAATATTTTGTTACATGTAACGTAAAATTTTATTCATTTAATTAGTAAATTTTAATTTCGTTTTCCGAATTCCCTTTAAAAATTTGTACATCAAATATAAGAATGCTTGATTGTATAATTATAGGTTTTGATTAAATCGTAATTTCTTTCAGCCATCGCACAGCCTGCTCTTTTTCACAGTTTTACTTGTAACTTTCAGTAATAGTGCTAGATTTCATTCTTAAAGCGACATTAGGAAGACTTCATAACGAGGCATTATAATAGAGATATAACCCCACTTTATGCTTATTCATAAAATTAAATTATATTTTTTGTACTGTTGGTTTTCTTTCTTGCTGCCCCCCCCCCTTAATTAAAAGGATAGTAGTTTAATCTTCAGTAAAATCTAAAAACTATTTCGAATTTTTTTAATATGCAATATAAAATATAATTCACGTAATTAAGATAATTCTAAATTCGTATCCTGAGTTATTTATACATTTTGCACATCAAATATAAGTATGCTTGATTTTACCCTAAATTATTTGAGCCGTCTGGTAGCTTGTAAACTTTTATCCATTTCAAAGTTTAACTTGTAATTTTAGTTTAACTTCAGTTCGCAGTGCAATTGATGGTTGTATTCAGGAAATACTTCAACCCCGAGTTAGACGCGAATCTAGCATACAAAACTAAAATCGTAATCTTCGTTGACTTGGCTTCATCATGTTTAAGTTGAAAACTAATGGTGTGTCCAGCTAATTGCAGGCGCTCTCGTTGAAAAAAATATAGTATATAATAAGTTATTCTCTTATAAAATATAAGGTATGTAATGTGTCCCTATTACCTCCAATTTTTTTTATCTGGTTTGTTTCTATTTATGTATAAATGTATATGATACATGTTGGATTGTTTTTTACGTATAAGAATTTTTTACACGTATAATTTACTTGCCTTAAAAGATGTCAGCATTACATAACTTCTGATAAATGTCTATTAAAATAACAACTGTTGTATCTAAAGTCATTTATTTCTTGAAAAATTTTCATCTTAAAAAGAATTTATGAATGTATGTTAACAGTAGCAAAATAAACATTAACATATTTTTTTTTTTGGGGGGGGGGGTGAGGTGTTAAATTTTGGTTCGGTTGTGTGAAAGATATTATAGTTTATTTATAAACTATTATACAAATGTATACCATATCTATAAATTGTATATTCTGATTTATAAGTTAAAGAATTCATCTGAGTTTTATTTATTTACTGAATTTTTTTTTTAAATTATGAAACTTATAATGTTAACTAAGTTTATCATCGATTAAAACTATAGCGTTACTTTTGAGTTTCTACGTTACATTTCCTAAATTTGAGAGATTAATTTTTTAAATTTTTTATCTTAATTACATTAAAGTTTCAGCTGTAAGTTTCTTCAAATATGCATTTTTCCATTCCAATTTTGCATATTATTACAGAACTTATATGACATAAAACATATGATTGTATGTATTTAAAAAATTATAACAGTTGTGTCATAATGAATATTCAAAATAGAACTTATCATTCTCTCCCTCCCCCTCTACATAAATATCCCCCGTCGGGTGAGTTTTATACACTTAAGACACAAATGTAATTATCAAATAAATTCTACGAGCATTAATTTCGAAAATTTATAAGAGTCAATTGATATTTGGATAGCGACACAGTATTTCTCGTTTTATTTTTTACTATAGCTGATAAATAAAAATACACATTAGTTTCATATCTAAAATTTTAATTAGAATATCTGAAATTTTCATTTATGAAGATAGGATTAATTTCATTAATGTTAAAATATATTTGTATTTTTTTTTCTTTTTTTAAGACACAAATTTCTAAATATAAATTTAATGCAAAAGATGTTACTTTAATGATTCAACAGCTTTTTTGATAGTCCTGATAATATTTTATATGGCAAATTTTTTGTAATGATGAATATTTATGAAAAGAAAACAATTCAACATGTAATATAGGTGATTTATGTATATATAAACAAATCAGCTAAAATATTTGCAGGTAAAATGTGTGTGTGTGTGTGCGAGATGAAGTTTACATACCTTTTTCTATTTTTTTTTAAATAGTATTTTAAATTTTACTTTTATAACTGTATGTAACACAGTACCTTCAATATAACTGACTTTGTATCTTGAGTCTGAAAAATAAAAAATGAAAAATTGAGTCTGAACTCTGAAAATAAAAAGTGTGGAAATTGCAAGTTTACCAACTATGATTATTCCATCTGATTAGTCTAAAATCTATCATTAATTAATTATTTATTTTCCTTCATCTTAATTTTTAATTGCATGTTCTGAATAATATATAAATGAGGGGAAAATATAAAATTAAAAAGCAAGGAAGAATATAGAAAATAAAATAGCAGTTTTTATGTGTATATTTAGAGGAGAGTGGGGAGGAATGGGGGCACTTTTCACAAAAATAATAAAATCAACTTTACTTGACACAAATACAAAAACTTTGATTTATAGAATACAAAATGAAACACTTTATAATGTCCTTGAGCAATATAGAAACATAATTTGAAGAATCAATTTTATAATTAAAGAAATTGAAAATGTCACAATGTGTCCCATACTTCCCCACTAAGAGAGAAGTAATATTTGTACTATGATGGTTGATGAGGAATATCAAAAACTAATGTCTTAAATGGCAGTATGCTGAATTTTAGATCCATAGCTGCTATAGTAGCATAGTTTTAAAGGGAGGGGTAAAGTTCTAAAAACCTATTTATAGGGAGTTTTTAAGAGGAGGGGAGTGAGTGTGATAGGCTGATTTGGAGCTTATGATGCTACACTTGTGATAGTGGATGAGAAGTGTGTACATCACTATGATCCCGAGTCCAAACAACACTATTTTATAGCATACACTATCACAAAACTAGCCCCATAAGCTAAAAATAAGACTTTCAACTACCCCCCCCCCCCATTTTACTCCTCCCTACAAAACTATATGAATATTGCAGCTACGGTTCTGAAACTAAGCATAAATATATCGATATTCTTCATCAACACGTTGCAGTACAGATATTTCATATACACTAGACACAATAGTTATTGAACCTCCATCGAATATGCGTATTTTGCATATCACTCAAAGAACTGTGTAAATTACAATAACACAATAATATGTGTTTTTTGCGTAATACATATTTATCAGTGTAATCACAGAAGATTACACAGATCAATGAGTAAGAATATAAGGCAGATATATGTGTATTCTTGCGCAATTTACACATTAATGTGGGTATTTCATGAGTGATCACAATAACTTTTACACACTTAGTGTTATCATCATATTACATACTGAAATGTGTATTTTGAAATAAGTAAGGTAGGTGTGTATTTTGGCAATTTACACACAAATTTACACATATAAACAAATCGTTTTTGTATCATCGATTTACACATTTTTGTGTGTAAATTTACACTTTTATTTTTTAGAGTGTAAGAACCTTAATTGATAACTTTATCACAATAACAGATCTTCATTATGTTTAACTGCATGCATATATGATTAAAGTTTAATTTTAATAATTTTTACGACTGAGTTTTATAGAAATAGTATTTTGTTAATTTTAGGTTAAATATCATTTGTTTAAGTGCTAGACTTACCGATATAACTTGCATTTCTTACTGTAACTAATTTTTTAGAGTTATTATAAATCATGTAAATCTTAAATATTTTCTATTGTCGAAATTCGATGGGTTTTACCTCGTAAAATTAAAGGCAAAACATGGATTATTGTAGATGTCACATTCACTTGGCAGTAAATACGTTACAAGTGTTTGTATGTCATCAAGTGATTTTTAATTTGACTTTTTATTTCTATTTTTATTAATCTTTTACTAATTTATTCGTTCTTTCATTATTTAAAATAAAAACTATTGCAAATGGTATAATTTACGATTAGTTTGGCGATTTATGCAATTTGTCGAAATGGGTCGACGAAATAATCAAGTTGTACCCGCAATTCCATAATAAAGCCTTACTATGTATTTAAAATACTTAAATATGCGTTTATATTTTATTTTGGAATTGCAATGCATGTTATAAATAGTTTATACATTTTTTTTCACATTTTACATTGTGCATATCCATAATGGGTAATTATTACGGTGGCCCCCAACGACTAGTTTTTTTTTTGTTACGTGTCACAAACTCTCTGAAAGTGTACTATCTTAGAGTTTAAAACAGATCGCCTTGTTTCCAAATCCTTTCCCTGATAGATTTTCCTAATTTTAACAAAATCGCGTTCTGTTAGTTGCACATTCAACAAAAAAAGCAATCTCAAATCTTTTATTTCCGCATTAGTGGTATAGAGCATGATCCCAGGGCCCCCAGACGTTACTTATTTTCTCACAAGTAAAATGTATTGGATAAAGTAAGTGTTAGTACGTGCTATGAACGTAGTGATACCTGCTAGCTTGGACCGACGGCCAATTTACGGGTACCAAGTATCAATGTATGTATGTATGTATGTATGTATGTATGTCGGCCGATTATCTACGCTGTGGGATATAGGCCCTAAGGGGTGGGGTGCCCTCCGTGGGGGTCTTTCTAAGGGAACCTAACCCGTATTTACGCAAGGTTCGAAGAAAACCACGGAAAACTCCGAACGGTTAGGCCGACGGTCGCGATTGGGTTCGAACCCAGCACCTACCGTCTACCAGTTTGAGGTCAGAACCTCTCGGCCACACCAAGTATCAAAAGTAGGTAAAAACGCTGCGAACTTTTTTATTTTCTCAGTCTTGATTTTTATATAATGATGTTCAGGGAACTATTTCAATACTATGTGTAAGCTGCCAGACCAATTGCATGGGCCAAACATCCAGCCAGACACACATAAAGTGTCGCGGCTCCCTATGTGACCATACATAAAGTGGCGGTTTGAAGCTCCCTAAAAAAAATGATGTAACTTTACTTATTTTCTCAGTCTTGATTTTTATATAATGATGTTCAGGGAACTATTTCAATACTATATAAAAGCTCAAAGACCAATTGCATGGGCCAAACATCCAGCCAGACACACATAAAGTGTCGCGGCTCCCTATGTGACCATACATAAAGTTACGCTTTGAAGTTCCCTAAAAAATGATATAACTTTACTTATTTTCTCAGTCTTAATTTTTATATATGATGTTCAGGGAACTATTTCAGTACTTTATGTAAGCAGCCAGACCAATTCCAGATGCCAGACATCCAGCCAGACATGCAAAAACTATCCCTATGAGTATTAGCGCGAGTGTGATAATTAGATAGATTTATAACATAGCATCATAAAACTTATGTTAGTAATGGTCTAATGGAAGTCTTCAGTAATAATTAAGTAATATTTTAACCCTTAATTTTAAAAATAATTATAGCATACCGAAATGTGAATACATTTGAAATCGTAATCCAAATTATGAACAAGAAGAAGATAATGAATATCATTTCAACTGGTTTGATGGGGAGCAACTACTAGGCTTTGTAAGTGAATCGCTTCAAGAATAATCAGGTATTCTACAAATTCATATATTTATATAAACTTGTAATTATTTGATTCTTAATTATACATGGTGTCCACTCTCAATGGTGGCCAATGGCTAATTTCTAAACCGTTAGTCATAGACATATAGTTCCTACTGCAAAAATGCTTTAAAGAAGGTAAAGAATTGTTTTTCAAGCGATTTAGGTCAAAAAGTTTCTTTTATTAAAAAATTAAGAAATTTAAATTTTTATACGGTCCCCCGGTCCTATTAGTGATATTTAGTAAATTTTTGCCACTACTCTAACAAGTAATGCAAAAAAAACTTCCATTCCTCTGCGATTAAAACTAACCGAGTAATAGCTGTTTAAAGTTGAAGCATCTTTTTTGCTGCAAATTAGGGGTCAGTCACAAATTTACTGGAAATAAAAATAAACTCGAGATATAAAGTTTAACATTAAACGTTGAGAGTAAAATAATTTTTACAGTATTATTTTTAAATTTATGTTGATGATTAAATATTAAAGTAAATTTTGTACTAAAAATATAAGTAAAAAAATAACAGAAAGTTGGTTAATTTAAATTATGAAAAGCAGCAGTCACAATTCGTTACAAAATGACATATATTTAAAATTCTATTAGATTACTTAACCTAAAAGAACTTGGTGTAGTCCTACACAATAAATAAATGATACGCATCTAAAATTCTATTAATATTACATTGTTATTGGATATAAATAAGTATGCAAATTGAACCTCGATCGGATATTTGGAAGTGAGTTAAAATTTAAATAGAAATTTTGATCTAGGGAAATATATATACGAACGTTTTAAGCAAAATAAAAGCTTATCAAAATAATACACTTTTTAAAAGTTAAATCGCGATTTACTAACATTTTATTTTCTGAAGAAAGAGAATTTTAAAACTCACGTCTTCAACTATTTTAACCAATCTAGAAGTTAATTAATAAAAATTAATACTACCGTAAAACTTATACGGTGGTAGCATCTTTAATTAAATTACTTTAAAAATATTTCCTTATCTCATTTAAAATATTTTTGTAATTGGAACTAAATACCTGTGATAAATGGTTTAGGAAATAGCTATTGTACAGCGTTGAAAATGGACGTCCTTTATAGCAATTTAAGCACTTAGTATACGATCCCTGAAAACTTAGTCCAACTCATTCGTTTTGCAGAAAAGTGGTTTATATCATGAAATTTAAAGTTTCATAACTCGGTCAATTTTAATGTTAGATGAATGGGACCTTTTTTTGTATTGCTTGATAGGATAATGGAAAAAATTTACTAAATATCACTAATAGGACCGTGGGAGCGTATAAAAAGTTAATTTTCGTAATTTTTTAATAAAATTTCTTTTTGACCTAAATCGCTTGAAAAACAATTCTTTACCTTTTTTAAAGCATTTTTTCAATTGGGACTATATGCCTATGATTAACGGTTTAGAAATTAGCCATTGGCCACCGTTGAGAGTGGACACCCTGTATATATATTTTTTACAAGAAAAGAAATTAATGATGATGATTATAAAGGTATTCAATACTAACATTGGATTGATGTTGAATTATGAAACTTTAACAATGACGATAATGAAGATTAAAAAGAAGTAATAAAATGGATCATACTTTCTCATTAATAAAATAGTGAGTAAATTTTAAATAAATTATTATGAAATTTTCTATTTACAAATTTTATTGTTTTTTGCCTATTATAAGACATCAATAAACTATTATTTTTATAAACTGATTGCTGTTGAGAATCATCAATTTCCTCAATGTTTCAAAAAAATAAATAAAATAAATAAAAAATAAAAAACACTCTTTATAAATTAGTAACGATTTGTTCAATAATTTCGATTACGATTTCAAATGTATTCACATTTCGGTATGCTATAATTATTTTTTAAATTAAGGGTTAAAATATTACTTATTTATTATTGAAGACTTCCATTAGACCATTACTAACATAAGTTTTATGATGTTATGTTATAAATCTATCTAATTATCACGCTCGCGCTCATACTCATAGAGACAATTTATGCATGTCTGGCTGGATGTTTGGCCCATGCAATTGGTCTGGCTGCTTACATAAAGTACTAAAATAATTCCCTGAACATGATATATAAAAATCAAGACTGAGAAAATAAGTAAAGTTATATCATTTTTTAGGGAGCTTCAAAGCGCCACGTTATGCATGGGCGGATAGGGAGACGCGACACTTTATGTTTGTCTGGCTGGATGTCTGGCCCATGCAATTGGTCTGGCTGCTTACATAAAGTACTGAAATAGTTCCCTGAACATCATATATAAAAATCAAGACTGAGAAAATAAGTAAAGTTATATCATTTTTTAGGGAGCTTCAAAGCACCACTTTATGTATGGTCGCATAAGGAGCCTCGAAACTTTATGTGTGCCTGGCTGGATGTTTGGCCCACGCAATCGGTCTGGGAGCTTACATGTTACTTATAGTATTGATATAGTTCCCTGAGCATCATTATATAAAAATCAAGACTGAGAAAATAACTAAAGTTCGCAGCGTTTTTACCTACCTTTGGTACCTGCTACCTGTAAATTGGCCGTCGGTCCAAGCTAGCAGGTATCACTACGCTCATAGCACGTACTAACACTATACACTGGTGTCCAAAAGTTAAGCATAATTGGTAATTAAGTAATTATTTTTAAGTAATGAAAGAAATATGAATCGGAATGTGCTGAAACTCCAGGTGTGTAAACAAAATAGTACGCGTCAGATATTTTCGCGAAGAGTTTTCCCCGAAATCGAACAGGGGACCGTCAACAAATTGAAAAAGAACGAAGATCTTTTGGATAACCCTGTCAAAACTAATGTAGCAAAAGCGTTCAAACTGCACATTATGATTAATTGGCTTATTGTAATGTACTGTGTTGATTTTTACAAGGATAGCATGTATACTCGTAGAGAAATTAAGGTTTTTATAAAAACAGTCCTAAATTTTTCCAAGTTTTTTGCTTATAATTTGCAGAGTTCTTATTATAAAATAATGTTCTTTTCTGAAAATATGACAAACATCATTGTACACAATACCCTGTCATCAGAATTTAAAAATAATAAAAATTGTATGAAAAATGAGTATGTTTAGTAAATAATTTTTCATTGCGCATGCGTCAACGATATCAAAATGTCATTTGCATATTGTGTTAGCTAAATGTATAGAGCAACTTCTGTAAAAGTTTCAAAAACATAGCTTGAAAATTCTGAAAATGGGAGCCTATAGAATCAACTCAAAATTCTTTATTCCCTAAATGAAGCAAAAAGATGAGGGGCTGTATCCATATTCCATTGTTTAGTGCCTACACAATATTGCACGTACAACTATATTTAGGTAAAACCCCTGATTTTTTTGCTTCCTTTAGGAATAACGAATTTTGAGTTGATTCTATAGGCTCCCATTTTCAGAATTTTCAAGTTATGTTTTTGAAACTTTTACAGAACTTGCTGTATACATTTAGCTAACACAATATGCAAATGACATTTTGATATCGTTGACGCATGCGCAATGAAAAATTATTTACTAAACATACTCATTTTTCATACAATTTTTATTATTTTTAAATTCTGATGACAGGGTATTGTGTACAATGATGTTTGTCATATTTTCAGAAAAGAACATTATTTTATAATAAGAACTCTGCAAATTATAAGCAAAAAACTTGGAAAAATTTAGGACTGTTTTTATAAAAACCTTAATTTCTCTACGAGTATACATGCTATCCTTGTAAAAATCAAC
Organism: Maratus speculifer; assembly: GCA_964019185.1. Classification (NCBI taxonomy): domain Eukaryota; kingdom Metazoa; phylum Arthropoda; class Arachnida; order Araneae; family Salticidae; genus Maratus; species Maratus speculifer. The sequence continues at coordinate 146,161,130 of OZ025293.1, forward strand.
ACAGTACATTACAATAAGCCAATTAATCATAATGTGCAGTTTGAACGCTTTTGCTACATTAGTTTTGACAGGGTTATCCAAAAGATCTTCGTTCTTTTTCAATTTGTTGACGGTCCCCTGTTCGATTTCGGGGAAAACTCTTCGCGAAAATATGTGACGCGTACTATTTTGTTTACATACCTGGAGTTTCAGCACATTCCGATTCATATTTCTTTCATTACTTAAAAATAATTACTTAATTACCAATTATGCTTAACTTTTGGACACCAGTGTACTTTATCCAATACATTTTACTTGTGAGAAAATAAGTAACGTCTGGGGGCCTTGAGATCTTGGCCTAGTAGTTTTCCACCACTATGGGACGCACTCTATTCTTAACAAAACTGTATCTAAACGAAATTCCTTCAACAACCTACCTACATATACAGGGTGTCCGAAAAGTCTGGAAACGGCCGAATAACTCGAGAAATACATATGAGATTGAAAAACGTAAATATACGTGTTAAATATTTTTAAATAAGCTACTCTGTGATACTAAATTTGACCTTCGCAACCGACCCCCTGGGGGTCAGAGGGGGTCCAACTTTGAAATCTTAAATTATAACCCCCATTTTTTATTGCAGATTCGGATTCTACGGACAAAAATACGTAACTTTTGTATTTAATGTTTATTTCAAATCGTAATCGTTTCTATAAAAGCGGTGGAGTGACGATGTAGCAAAAGGCTCAAATTTTTTTACGGCGTACTTTACTGTGTTACGGAACATTCTCATTGGTCATGAAAGAGATATTCTATAAAAGCTGTGGAGTGACGCTACAGCAAATGGGTCAAATTTTTAACTGTGTAGCACAATCGAAATAATCGGCACGGGTGATTTTCAGGAAACGCTATTCTTGCAAAAGACGAGGAATTTGATGTCCTAAATTCTCCCCAATTAGTTTCGATTAGGGAAAATCACGTTGGAAAAGCCGAAATATGTATCGATTTAATATGCTCGATTACACCGTGATAAACGAGGATTCGAAATAAACATCAAATACAAAAGTTACGTATTTTTGTCCGTAGAATCCGAATCTGCAATAAAAAATGGGGGTTATAATTTAAGATTTAAAAGTTGGACCCCCTCTGATCCCCAGGGGGTCGGTTACGAAGGTCAAATTTGGTATCACTGAGTAGCTTATTTAAAAATATTTAACACATATATTTACATTTTTCAATCTCATATGTATTTCTCGAGTTATTCGACCGTTTCCAGACTTTTCGGACACCCTGTATTAGTCAAGGGAGTATAGATTTAAACCCTAACAGATTTTAACGTAAACCCTGAAACGACAAATCCCTATTCGTCTCTGCCGCGTCCTTTGTCTGTCTATTCGTCACAGAGTCCGTACACAAAAGCTGTATAAGTCAGAGACTTCAAATTTTGTGTACTGGCAGCGGAATACCTCGGTATACGACAAATCATAAACTTTTGAAAAAAAATCTATTATTATAATTAAATTATTTTATTAATGTCATCCGTTCATTTATAGGATTTAAAGTTTAAAAGAGAACTTTAATTTCAATGTTTTGCATATGAACATCATATCTTGGTGGTAAAGCACCTCGTTCATAAACAGGAGGTTCTTAGTTTGATCCCCGGTTCTGCAAGATAAAATTTTCATATTGCGATGGATTTAATTAAAATAAATTTCGTATTTTTTTTCCAATTTAAGGGTTTATATATTAGGGTTTCGTTCATCTGACATTCATAATACTTTTTGGAATTCAAATTTCTTTCAATTTTAAAAACCATTGTTATTTATTAAGGATTCAACATTTTAAATTTCGCTTAAACATTTTTTTTTCGTTTTTAGAAATTAAAAATTTTATTTATAGCTTCGCCAATTTTTTTAAATTTCAGAATTTCAAAAAAAATTTTGAATCTTAGATTTTATTGAAATAATTTGATTTTAGCATTTTTAATTTGATTGAAATAAGTAACTTCCTTTTATAATTATTTTAAAATTTAATTATTGGTTCTACCTTCTATGTTATAATTTAACAATTATAAATTAACAATTTGGATATATTAATTAAAGGATACGTTGTTCTCAAACAAATATTAAATTAAATCCTCTGTGCGATCTGCGATTACTCTAACTCTCTTGTTTAAAATTTGTATTATATGTAATAAATTATCTGAAATTTTCAAAGATTTCCGCTCGTTTGTTTACTTATTTTGGCAAATTCGTGTTAGTTATCTAATCAAAGCTGTTCTTAAAAAAAAAAAAAAAAAAAAAAAAAAAAAAAAAAAATCGACTTTTTATAAGACAAAAACTTCCTGGTCGAAATTTATAAAATTTAGATTTAAAAAAAATAGCGTGTATAGACATGTCTCTTCGCTTAACTTTGCACTGCCTTTTGTCAGGGGGTTGCTTTTTGACATTGTTATAATTTTTGATCCAACAAAACTTTCCACTTTTCAATTACTTTTTCTTTATATTCAAATAGTCTGTTATTTTTATTATTATATATTTTTATAAAAATACAAAACTATTATTAAAGACATTAAATATTTTTAAAATCGTTTCATCCCAAATTTGGAATACCATGACGTTTGGCATTCTGTTTTTCTGCCATGTGCGCATATAATTCGCTGTTAGGAAAATCAGAAACATAATATCTATGAAATGATACTAGCCTTTCCCAGTTGACCGGGAGATAGATCATCTCATCGAATTCCCGGCACAAATTCCAGAACTAGTTAAAACTCGATTCGCATATTAAAACGCAATTGGTCTGCGAAGTCATATTTTGGTAGAAAACATCTGGAAACCCTATTTTGATTCGTTGGTTTATTATTGTGTTTTCCTTCAACCAAGGATATAAAAACATAAAGGACTGGGAGCTGGAAAATACACTGCTAAACCTACATTGTAAAAAATATTCGTGTGACTTTATATCAAATAAAGATGGCAACTAAGTTCCCACCAAAAATAGAGCAAGAAAACACCACCAATAAGTTGGTGTAATAAACCACCAACTATCGGCTGATGTAAACAAACACCACTTTTGGTGGCAACTTAGTTGCCACCATTTGTGGTGCAGAGTTCGTAATTTGTTTAAAATGCACTTTATAATAAATTGTCTTAATTAAAAGGAAGTTTAGCAGCCTCTTTGCGTGAAGCTATTTATTTTAAATTATGGCTGTAAGCAAATTTAAAATGTAATGTTTAAATTAATTTTTTTTTATTTTGCTACCGCTTATTAAAGTACATTAAATAAGTGGTAGTGTCAGTTAATAAATAACGAAACTTCTTAATATTTACATGACCTTAACAGCAAAATAAAAAATAATTTAAAGATTACATTTTAAATTTAACTAAGCCATAATTAAAAATAAATAGTTTCACGCAAAGAGGCTGCTAAACTTCATTTTAATTGCGACAATTTATTATAACGTGCATTTTAAACATAATAGTTAGTAAACAAGGAAATTTCCTATACTTACATGCTTAACACTAGAACCGCGGAGACGGGTCATTTTGACCCGGACTCCGTGAAAAGATGCTGATTCAAACCAGATAAGTCTTCTTAAAATATGTTACATATAAGCTCTACAAAAGCTATTTAAATAAATAAGTTAAATAGTTTTTAATAAAAATTCTGATGTGTATTATTTTTAGAAAACTCGAGTAAAATTTCCCGCGGTTCTAGTGTTAAAAATATCTTTATCAGAAGTCCCATAGTGTGAGGGGGAGGGAGGCAGAATGGAGCTGCAGTACCTCTCAATGGCGGATCTAAGGGGGGGGCGATGGGGCGATAGCCCCCCCCTTGAGCCCAGTAAAGGGTCTGAAAAAGATGCCCGCATGGAAAAAGGATTGGACTTAAACTCGAGACCGGCGCCCCGGGTCGAGCCGCGTTATTTTTAAGTCGCGGAACTGGGTCAGGTCTTTACACTTTCAGAACCGGGGCGGATCGAGTCTTACTTTTTCCTGTACACACTTTTCTTTTCAGGGCGGGCCTGGCGTGGATTTTGTTCTTCCTTGAGGTAAACGCTCGGTCTAAGATCGAACCAAACCATAAGGGAGGAGAAGCAATGGCGGATCTAAGGGGGGGGGGGGGCGAAAGGGCGTTCGCCCCCCTTAGATCCGCCATTGGCGGATTCAAGGAAAATGCGCTTTGGCATTTTTCAAGGCGAAAGGGCGATCTTCCCCCCCCCCCTTGGGCTAATAAAAGTTTCCTAAAAAGATATGCATCCTCTCAGGAAATGAATTGAAGCCTAACTCGGGTCCGGGGCGGGCCGCGCCGTGCCTTTTTAATTTCCCGAGGCTCGGGCTGGGTTAGGTCTTCTCGCTTTCAGAAACGGGCTGTATCGTGAACATTATTTTTCTGCAGATTTGGGTCGGGTCCAATGGCGGGTCTGAGGGGGCGATCGTCTTCACTTCTTGGGCAATAAACGTTTCCCAAAAATACATCCATCCTTGCAAGAAATGAGTTAGATCCTAACTAGAATTCAGAGCCCCCCCCCGGGCCGCGCCTTTTTAAGTTCGCGAGGCTCGGACTGTGTCTGTTCTTACCGCATTCAGAACTCGGCCGTCATTTATTTGATACTATCATGATCATTATTTTTCTGCTGATTTGGATTGGGTCTGACTTATTTTTCTTCCAGATCGAGTCTGGCCTGGAGTCATTCTTCTTAGATGTCTGCATTAGAGATGACACAGGTTCAGACTTAGCCCGCGTCCGATACGAGATCGTGCTCTGTTTTTATGCTGGTCTACTGATTCGGACTCATTTTTTCTGAAATCTGAAAATTTTATTTATCGATGAATAAAAAAATGCAAAAAACTTTTTTTCCTCTTAAAAATTAGTACTTATTCCTTTTCAAATCAATGTCTTGCTATTTTGATAAAAATGAAAAAGAGTCACATTTTTTTTTATATTAGTATTTGAATGCTATTAAAAAACGAAACAAAAAAAAAACAATTAGTCATATCTACATCTGTAGATTTATGTTCAAGCATTGCCGACGACCGCCTATCTGGCACCTACGAAAAAAGGCGGAAATAATGAATTTGAGTTTAGTTCAATTTTTCTTTGCGGCAGAGATTATTTTGCAATTGGATCTTTTATTATTATTATTATTTAGACATGTAACGCGAAAAGAACATTTTCTTTTGATTTTATTTTGCGGTTACCGAATAATTTAAATTTGTAGTGTATGCAACGTATACAAGTCGTAATCGCTTTTCATATGGAAATAACTCTAGTAATTATCATTTCTTTTTTGATCTCTGCTGATGCCGTAGCGGTAAGTAAATGTATTTACCATATTCTTGCAATCAAGTAGTGTTTCCTCTGTTCCTAAAAAAGTGTTGAACTTTAAAATTTTTAATTTGAGGTTATTTTTTGGGTCATGCTATAACGAAGGCTTGTTATGAAGAATGAAATGGTTATAGTTAAAAATGTGCATTTTTTATAGAAAATTTTAAAATGTTGTTCGATTTGACAGATAATAGACAGTATTTTCTACAGGTTCCATACATTTGTTCATAAAACACACTTCATTAACATGTCCAATGTCCATAATATGTTTTTTACTAAAACAGAGACAACATATGAGAATCCTTTTATGCGTTAAGTATATTTTTATTTTACTTCAAACTGTTCTTTTGATAATATTAAATTTGATTTTTCGTTTAACAGCCTTTTTTTAATATAAAAAATAGCGTTAAAATTATAATTACTTTTGGAACATTTTTTATAAGTATTATGCAATTTTTTCTACTGTATATTTCATCATCGGGTTTTGCTCTTGATGCCACAAAATGTTTCTGCCTCAGGCGGGACCGGGCTGTGGAATAATAGCCCAAATTTATCTCTAGTCCGCACTGACCAAAATTTCCCTGGTCGGGCTTCGGCTCGGAATGAAAGTTAAATTTCGGTCCGTGTCCGACTCAGCCTAAACGTATACATGTGCCCGGGCCTGTCCGATTCGTCGAAATGGTTCCGACTTTTCTAACGGGCCAGCAAAATTAGAATAATTTTTCCAACAGGCCGGGCCAATAAACAAAATAAACGGAACGAGCTGGCAAAAAAATTGAAGGGCCATATGGGCCGAGCCCATAAAAGAAAAATTGCGGGCTCACTGGCCCTTTGTAAAGATTTAAGCAGGAACGTTAAAATATGAGCTATTTTCAATTATATGGGTTTAATGGGAATAAGTATAAATGTGTGTCATCAGTCGAAACTAGTTTGTCAACTCAAATCAGAAATCTAACTTTTACAGTGTAGAGATCAGCGAGAATTATATTGTGTGTAATCCGGGTTTAATATATATATATATATATATATATTTAGCAGACTCGTACCGGCCCGAGATCAGGCTTGCATTGTTTTTCTACATATAGACGAGCAGGGCTGGAACTAGACTTAATTGTTCTCAAGATGTGTAGGACAGACAATATGCAGTGCCGTGCGAAGGGGGGGCGAAGGATGCGGTCAGCCTGGGCGTAGAAATTTAGGGGGCGCCAAATTTATGCTACCAGCGTAATTTTTGGCCTGTTACAAGAAAAAGTTGGGTCGGAGGGGGAGGGGGCACATTTTGCTTTGCCCTGAGCGCAGTTTTCTCTTCGCACGTCAAATGATTGCGGATTTTTCTCCCTTCTCATGCTGTCGCTTCGAGAAATTCTATTCAAAACGATAATTTTCACAGTATTTTCTTAAACTGCTTATCAAATATGGATTACGCGGGTCAATCCATTTCAAGTGGTCCAGCACTGGTCGCTCGACTATTTTTAAAAAATCTGAAATTTTTTGTGCACTAACCCTAACATGACGGAAGTTCAAAATGACCGTTATTTTAATTTTATTATTTTTTGTTTGTGCATGGCGGCCATCTTTGTTTCATCGTGCGCAGCAATTTTCTCAGATATATAGGATACACAAAATTGTAAATATCTCGTCTTTTATTTTCCCAACTGAAATGGGGTTTGCAGTATTTTCTTCAGAAAAAAGTAGGCTAGATATAGAGTGGTAGAAAATTTTTGAAAAATAAATTTTTACACGTGAAATTTTAGCACAACATTTAAGATTTTTTCCAAAATCTATCCGTTTGCAAAAAGAAATTTTTCATGCAAGGGAAACCGTCAACCTTACACAATTTTTTTTTTACAAATAGGTCAAAAGTGCGTGTACTCATACGCCAAGTCCCAGATTTGAAAGTTAATTTCTCTTTGCGAAAAAAATTCCGAAATTCGTCAAAAATTTCAAAAATCGCACTTTTTAGGCTTTGATATCTCTGGTGGGGCACGAGATAAAAATCTGAAATTCTGGCCTTTGATAGTATTGTGTAGTAGTATTATATACAAAAAATTTCAAGAAAGAGATTTGACTACAAGCTGAGATATGACATGGACAATATGTGAAAACAATACTGCCAAACCATTGTAACCTACTATGTAATTGTTCAACAAGACTGTCAACCTTACACAATTTTTTCTACAGATAGGTCAAAAGTGCGTGTACTCATACACCAAGTCCCAGATCTGGGAGCTAATTTCTCGTTGCGAAAAAAATTCCGAAATTCGTCGAAAATTTCAAAAATCGCGCTTTTTAGGCTTTGATATCTCTGGTGGAGCACGAGATAAAAATCTGAAATTCTGGTCTTTGATAGTATTGTGTAGCAGTGTTATGTACAAAAAATTTCAAGAAGGAGATTTGACTATAAGCTGAGATATGACATGGACAATATGTGACCACAATACTGCCAAACTATTGTAACCTTCTATGTAATTTGAAATTGTTCATGTCTCCAAAATTTAAAATTAATTATTTATGGTACAAAGTTAAATGTTAATTACAAATATATTCTTCAAATGTTTCTGTGTGATTTAAACAATTCAGAATGTATGCTAAGCCAATGCACTATTTGTCCAGATGAACAAACCTACTAGAAATGCTATTGCAACAATTTTACTCGGAACACATTTCAGGAAAAGTAAATTACAGACAATGGGTTGCAACTGATCGAGTTGACATGGTTTCAATTATTAAACCTAGAGAATTTCATTCAAGTTAACAAGGGATGACAAGACTTGGGTGGCTTCAAATAAAATTTTGAGAAAGAACAGCCTAATGGACTGACAACAGTAACTGGTCGAACTCATAACATCTCTCGTAAATAGTGTTAAGCTCTTTGTTGAGCATATATAGTATCTTTGTAAATTAAATATTTATTATTTAACTGTTTTCAACAAACGATATTTTCTGTGTAAATATTGTAATAAAAGAGACTAATCTCTTTTCTCCTAATGTACTCGTAATAGCATTTCTTAACATTTTTTAATCGCCGTATCTCAGCTTATAGTGAAATCTCTTTCTTGAAATTTTTTGTGCATAACACTACTACACAGTACTATCAAAGGACAGAATTTCAGATTTTTATCTCGTGCTCCACCAGAGATATCAGAGCCTAAAAGTGCGATTTTTGAAATTTTCGACGAATTTCGGAATTTTTTTCGCAAAGAGAAATCAGCTTCCAGATCTGGGACTTGGTGTATGAGTACACGCACTTTTGATCTATTTGTAGAAAAAAATCGTGTAAGGTTGACAGTCTTGTTGAACAATTACATAGTAGATTACAATAGTTTGGCAGTATTGTTTTCACATATTGTCCATGTCATATCTCAGCTTGTAGTCAAATCTCCTTTTGAAATTTTTTGTACATAATACTACTAGACAATACTATCAAAGGCCAGAATTACAGATTTTTATCTCGTGCCCCACCAGAGATATCAAAGCCTAAAAAGTGCGATTTTTGAAATTTTTGACGAATTTCGGAATTTTTTTCGCAAAGAGAAATCAACTCCCAGATCTGGGACTTGGTGTGTGAGTACACGCTCTATTGACCTATTTGTAGAAAAAATTGTGTAAGGTTGACAGTTTTCCTTACATGAAAAATTTCCTCTTTCAAACAGATAGATTTTGGGGAAAATCTTAAATTTTGTGCTAAAATTTCACTTGTAAAAATTTATTTTTCAAAATTATTATACAACCGTACATTTAGCCTAATTTATTCTGAACAAAATGCTGCAAACCCCATTTCAATTGGGAAAATAAAAGACGAGATATTTACAATTTTGTGTATCCTAGTATCTGAGAAAATAGCTGAACACGATGAAACAAAGATGGCCGTCATGCACGAACAAAAAATAGTAAAATTAAAATAACAGTCATTTTGAACTTCCGTCATGTTAGGATTGTTGTACAAAAAATTTCAGATTTTTTAAAAATGGTCGAGCGACCATTTTTATATTTTCTGGACCACTTGAAATGGATTGACCCACGCCATAGTTTCTGAATAAAACACCTGCTAATCCTGCTAATGTGATCCACAACATAAACATTAGTTGACCCGACCAGCAGCAAAAGAAAAGAAGTCAACCGGACCCAGACTCGACCCACAGCAAAAGCTAGAAGTCAACCGGACCCAGACCCGACCCACAGCAAAAACTAGAAGTCAACCGGACCCAAACCGACCCACAGCAAAAACTAGAAGTCAATCGGACCCAGACCCGACCCGCAGCAAAAAATAAAAGCAACAGGACCCGCAGTGAAAAAATTAGCCCCGACCCGCGCATTCGAGTCGTCGAGTCTCCAAATTTCTAAAATCGCCCCCCCCCCCCCCCTTGAGGACTCTCCAGATCCGTCCTTGGTACCTCTAAATTTTAATATAGTCTCATTTATTATGCATGTTTAGCATTAAATTGAGCTTGTTTTGATGTCTCTGACAGAGAATTACTTACTGAACATACCCATCCCCACATGGAAGTATTGTGATTTTCTATTAAAGATAATCAAATGGGTGCCTATATCATTTTAAATAGGTTTTACAAATTTAACAAACAGAAAAATAAGAGTATGACTATCTCTTTAAATCTTTCCGTATCAACATCTCAAAAAACAAAATTAAAATTATGAAAATTCTACATGTTCTTAATGTTGTTCCCAATAGCCTAAAAAACATGAAAATACAAATATAAATTGAAAAAATGTACTGTTAAAACAAGATATAACATGATGTAACATGATATAACAAAATATTTTCTTTTATTAATACTCTTGTAATTTCAAGTTCAGGGAATTTGAAGCATGTAAAACACTATAAAATCAAAACTAAATATTTCAAAGCTTTGTACGAAAATAACAACTTTACATGCATGTATTATATTATTAAGTAATTTTGATTTTTAGAATATTGAAATAGCTGGGCTACAAAATCATATTTTGTATTATGTATCAATTAATATATATATGTAAAACAAATATATCTTAAAAACATAAGAATTTAGAGTGATTGTCTACATAAATAAAATGTAAATAAATGTCGCTCACATATTTTAAAGAATATCCCAAACTTTGTGGAGCATAAAAAGAAATCCAACAGAATAGCAGCTTTTTTCTCTTCATAAATTATTTGTTTATTATACTTTGAAAATGTCACGTGTATTTTCTTTTTTATTCTTTTTGTGAACACAACGGCCGTGTTCAAAAGACGCTTTTTTTGTGCGCGCGCGCTCAGAAGATTCTGCTTGGAGTAGGTGCTATCAAAGAAGAGAATTTTAAAGTTATTCAATTATTGTATTATTGTTATGGTTCAGAATTGGTAAATACAAATACCATATCTCTTTATCCTTTCAAAACATGATTTTCGTAACAGAAATACATACCTGTGACCACTCAAATAAAATTAAAAGTATTCCAGAAAAGTATCACGTGACCTATTTCATGTAATTAAGCCCGATCAGCATTTAAAATAAGACATCCAACCCTGCTAAAAGCTTACGCGCGTAAAACTGCTGGGCGATTTGATCACGTGATTGTGCATTTTGTGCTTATCTGTTATTGGTTGCACTTTGTTTGTAAACAAAGTTGGTAGGTTGACTCATACAATTTAAATTTTTTAATAATTTTCTTTTTATTTATTTAAAAATCATTTATCAGTTGCTTTATACTTTTCGTATTAAATAATAGAATACTGTTGATTCTATTGTTGTAATTAATAGAATGCTGTTGATAAACCAAGGTTGAAAAATCCACACGAGGACTAGCTAACAGGGGGGGGGGGCAGGAGGGAGCCTACCCTCCCAAAATATTCACAAATGTTGTTACACTTTGCAAATTTAAAACTTTTATATCAAATTTAATTAAAATTTTAATAAAAACTGCAATACATTTTCTATTTTTGATAGAATTTGCAAAAGTTACAACTCTAATTGGGAATATTATTAATTTTTTTACAAATAAGAACTGTATTACATTTTCAAAGTGCGTTAACTTGGCAAAATTATAAAACGAGTTGGCGAATATAAAAATTTGACTTGACAATATTAAGGTTTTCTTCCCCACCAATAAAAAGTCTTAGCGATGGCCCTGTATTCACATATTACAAGATTGATTTGTAATCTACAATACTGGATTGATTTCAATGGAATTTGCATTGCTAGTTAGATAATTTTTCAGAAGAAGTTTTAGTTTGTATATATTTCTTATTTAATGATTGTATATTTTAATACCGTGTGGATAACAGGCCAAAATATGTCATAAAATATGAGAAACAAACGACACCCGAAATTATGTTAGTATAAGCAAAACACTTATTTATACTTTCAATAGAAAAATTAGAAACATTCTAATCATACTTTATTCATTACAAAACTAGAAGGCAAACTCCAAATATTTCACTTCTTTAAAATATATGTATGCAGATATTCTTAAGTTTAAAAAATGTATATCTTTTACATTTTGCTTTTATAATATTTTCCATTTTGATTTTAACACCGTAAAATATCCACGCATGCATTATATTTGCATCCTAATCTCAATAAAAACTTACTTCTAAAATTTTCAAAAAAAAAAAAAAAAAAAAAAAAAAAAAAAAAAAAAGAAGAAGAAGAAGAACATTAATAATTATTTTATGCGTATACGGATATTTTCGCAGAAAACTTATGCTTAATATATATAAAAATCACTTTGGGACGATATTAATATCGTTCTAATTATCCTTTTAATATTCTAAATTTAGAATATTAAAACTTTCACCGCAAAAATCTCATTTTCTCATCCCATTTTTTCAGTATTTTATTATTATAATAGAAATACATGTGCTTCTGTATTATTAATATAAAATTTACCTTTAATAAAAATGTCTTATTTATTAATAAAAAGCAACCAAAAAAAAAAAACACAAACCAACTTTTGGCCTGCGCAGGTTTCGAACCCATATCGTCTGGGTACAAGCTCAGCACTCTGACCATTCGGCCAGCGAGCTCACATTCATTTGTAACAGATTATCTTTATAATTGGCACCACAAGTAATTACATCCGTGATCTGTTCTCCATCTGTTATTGAGCGAACAGTTACAGTAACCGGTGGCACAGTAGCCAGTACTGAACGCACATCCCGTCCACTATAGGTACCCACTCCATGTCCGTGGCTCCTAAGCGCGCGCGTTCAGCGCGCGTAACATCTGAACATGGCCAACACTAAACGGCGCTATCATATAAAACACCATAGCAGATGTTTATGTTTGATTTCGAATTATCCAAGCAAATTACATTAATCGCAGCTGTAACTCGATCAAAAGTAGAATAAGAATTATGTCGACAGTTTTTAATCAGTCTTCATTACTGAAAATTCATAGGAAAATCAGAAATTTTTTTTAGCTGGGAAACATGACAGCTATCAGACCATGATGACAGAACAGATCAAAATAGCGGACTTTTTTTTAATCTTTGGTGGTTGATTTCACTAGAGCTGGTGTAAAGCTCATAAAATTTGTTTAAAGGGATAAAATTACACCATTTTAAATATTTTAAACCACTTAAAGGTGTGTTGACACGATAAAAAGAACACATTTAAACTTTTTTAGGCATTTTATAAACCAAAATTCAGTGCAATAATACTTTCTTTTTTTACAGTGTACGAATCCACTGCTGAAATCGGAGTTTTAAATGTTTTCCAACTAAGATATGACTTGGCAGACCGATTGCGTTTTATTATGCGAATTTAATTTTAACTAATTCTAGAATTTAAGCCGTGAATTCGATAAGGTGATTGAGTGTGCTGCCGCCCACCCCCACAGTCTATAATGTATTTTCGTATTTTAACATAAATCTTTTTAATTCTGTTTTTCGTAAATTTTTTCATTCAAAAATAAGTTTGTCTTTGTTAAAACTGCATCACAAATATCTAAAAACACTCTGGATTTAAATTCATTCGTAGCAAGGGGCTCTATCATAACACCATTTGGTGAAAATGCAATTAATTGAAAGCAGTTTCGCTTATTGATCTCCACAATATATATTTACTTCTAGACTAGACACTGTACCTATACTATCATTTCGGAAGAAACCGTTTTTAGGGGGTGGGGGACTTTAACTCGGGCGGGGCTTACTTTGAGTACTTTACGGTATAATTAAAATTATAATATATGTTTAAAAAATATATAAATTTTATTATTTTATAATGATTTTAAATTTAATAATGTTTAAAATTGTGTAGCTCTTTAAGCTCTAATTATATTTTGAGGCGAGTGTAGGAATTAAAATTTTAGGCACGTGTGGATTTATCGGAGATCGATATTTTTATTTATTAATGTTATAAAATAACAAATAGAATAGTCGATTTAAAATTTATACTATTAATGTTGGTAAACGTCTGCTGTCTGTGTGTGTGTAGCCGCGCAAGCTAAATACCGTATAGGTCGACTAGGTCATGGCCTTGGACCCACTGCTGAAAGGGGCCCAAATTTAATAAAATTATTTACAACCGTATATATTTTCGAATACGCCCACGAAAAAAATATCTAGCTACTATTTTGGTGCGAGAGGGCCTCAAATAGGTGCTGGGCCTTAAGCCCCTTACAACCTTAATCGGGCATTAGGGCCGGAACTACATTTTTCTGGGAGGGCAGAGAGAGACACAAGAAGACCAAAAAAAAAGGGGGGGGGACCCGTTGAAACCCAGACTTTCATGTCACGATAGAATCGTGACCATCTCATTAGAAAGGGGAGCAAAACAAAATTAATAAAAAAAATATTGCCCAGTTAAACTGATGGCATTGAGCTCACAGGCTACGCATACTAATTGTACATTACAGCCTTGTATTTTCGTTAATTCCGTTCGAAAAAAAAATTAAGAAGGGGAAACAGCTCTCCCCTTTCTCCTTTTTTATACTTAATCATTGAACTTCCTAAACTATCAAGTACATGCTTTATCATATTAAAAAACCTATATACAAAATTCAGAGCAAATCGGATAATTCTTAATAAAAACCCATTTAGCAGTTATATAATTTAAGAGGAGTTATTTCCCTCTTTTATACTTAACCATTAAACTTCCAAAACTATTCATAGATTTGAACGAAATCTGACAATTCTGTTTGAAAAATCCATTTATGCAAGTTAAGGGGAAGGGCATTAGAACCCCCGTTCCCCCTGTTTATACTTATTCAATGAACACCTAATAACAGCCACGGACTCGCCTCATCAGAATGATCCTATATCTAAATTTTGAACGAAAACTGTTAATTCTGCATGAAAATCCCGTTTATATCAATTAAGGAGGGGCATGAGCCCCCCGTTCCCTCTGTTTATACTTATTCAATGAACACATAATAACAGTCATGGAATCGCCTCATTAGAATGATCCTATATCTAAATTTTGGACAAAAACTATTAATTTTGCATGAAAAACCAGTTTATATCAATTAAGGGGAGGGGCATGAGCCCCCCGTTCCCCCCGTTTATACTTATTCAATGAACACCTAATAACAGCCACGGTATCGCCTCATCCGAATGATCCTATATCTAAATTTTGAACGAAAACTGTTAATTCTGCATGAAAATCCCATTTATATCAATTAAGGGGGGGGGGATGAGCCCCCCATTCCCCCTGTTTATACTTATTCAATGAACACATAATAACAGTCACGGAATCACCTCATCAGAATGATCCTATATCTAAATTTTGGCCAAAAACTTAATTCTGCATGAAAAACCCATTTATATCCATTAAGGGGAGGGGCATGAGCCCCCCGTTCCCCCTCTTATTTTTATCGAATGAACTCCAAAAACTAATCAGGGAAGCGCCTTATCAGGATATACCTATATACAAAATTTCAAGTGGATCCGATATTTTTATCATGAGTTATCGCGTTACGCACGAACATACGAACGTACATACAGAACGGACGGGCACATAAGCTCTCAGGCTATGATAGCCTGTGAGCTAAAAACTGAAACGGGAAACTTGCCCCCCATATTTCGGTTTTGCTTTTCGAGAAGGGTTATTTTACTTTGTGAAAATCGAGAAAACTAAGGAACTGATCAATTTTAAAATTTCAGATAGTTTATAAATACACCTACGAATTTTGAGTGAGTCGGGAGAGTTGGATTTGAAGGTAAGGACAGGGGGTCGTGCGCGAAGAAATTTTTAAAACCGCAGCATTTTATCCAATATGTCGTTTTATTGTTTCAGATGCGGTTTCTCGACAGATCCCTCAATTAAGTATTACTTGTTAAATATAAAAATTTCAAAGAAGAGATAGGATGAGTTTAAAGTCTATTATGGGAGCGCGAGAGTAGACTCATGGAGAGGGAGTTCATTTTTAATTTTTATTTCCAAAAATTTTCCGAACCCCGCATGTGATATATCAAAGTCCCAGACTGCTCTTTCTTTTTACGAGCCTTTCTTCATCCCTTCTCCCAATTTTCTCCCCCCCAAGCGGAGTTAGCAAGAGAAGCAATCTTCTAATTCAGCTCTTAATTCAGCTACAACAGTATTCGATCTCAAATGAAAACTTAACCGAAGATGAAACTATCCACGGGGATTATGTTGGCGGGGTGAATTTTGACTCTAGAGAATAAGGAGGATTCCTCCGGTGGGCTGCCCGAAATGGATTTTTTCAAGTGAAATATCATTTTAAAACTTTCGGCTTGCACATTATTAAGCACCCACTTCCCACTTCTTAACTCATTTTTCACAAAAACGCAGGTGGTATTTTTCTAACTTTGGTCGAGGCCCCTCATGTGTCATATTGTTGGAAAGACCTATGACCATATATTGATGTTATGCACCTCTGATGTCCCTACCACAAGTTTACTCCAGGGGGAGCACTTTTGTAATTTTTTCCGACATCCCTCTTGTGACATATCGTTGGAAATGCCTTTAATCACTTACTCATGATATGCACCTCCGATGCCCCATCCCCCTCCACTTTGTCCCCGGGGGCGCTTTTCTAAATTTTTCCGGCAACCATCATTTGGCATATCATTGGAAAGGCCTGTGATCGTTTAATCATTATATGCACCGTAGGTCTCTCGCCCCAAATTTACCCCCGGGGGAGCACTTTTGTAAATTTTCCCTATACCTGTCATTTGACATATCGTTGGAAAGGCTGGTGACCGCTTATTCATGTTTTGAACCTCCGGCGCCCCACCTTCTTAATTTGCACAACAAGGAGGAAATATTACATATTTTAACGTTACCCGTCGTGTGACATATCTTTGGAAAGGTCTGAGATCTCTTAGTCATTTTCTGCATCTTCCATGCCTCCCCCCCCCCACTTTCACTTAGGGGGCACTTTTCTAAATTTTTCCGGCACCCGTCATGTGACATACCGTTGGAAAAGCCTGTGACCTTATACATGTTATTCACCTCCGGTGCTCCGCGTCCCCCTCAAATTACCTCACAAGGGAGAAACTTTTCTAAATTTTATCGATAACTGTCATGTGACATACGGTTGAAAGGTCTGGGACCACTTAATTATTGTATTCATCATTGGTGCCAACCCCCCCCCCCACACACATACACACTTTCACCCCCCGTGTAGCACATTTGTAAATTTTACCGACACCCGTCACATGACATATCATTTGAAAGACCTGTGATCTCTTAATCATTTTATGTATCTTCGATGCTCCGCCCACAACTTTGCCTCCAGTTACGAACTTTTATAAATTTTTCCGACACTCGTCGCGTGAAATATCGTTGGAAAGGCCTGTGACCGCTTAATCATTTACACACCACCAGTACTCTGCCACAACATTTCTCCAGGGGGAACTTTTCTAAATTTTGCCGATACCTGTGATGGGGCATATCGTTGAAAAGACCTGTGAGCGTTTATTCATTTTATGAACCTCCGTTGCCCCCCCCCCCAGCAGTTTGTTCCCAAGGGGGCACTTTTCTAAATTCTACCAACACCCGTCATGTGACATATCATTGGAAAAGCCTGCGATCGCTTAATCATTTTATTCACCTCATGTGCGGAGCATCCCCCTTTGTACCCCAGGTTCGCAATTTTCTAAATTTTGCTGACCACCGTCACACGGTGAGTGATTTATTGATTCTAGAGGGTCATAATTATTTCGGGTCTTAATGTAATCGTATCAGCATGAAATTGAAAAATATTACTGACTGATACTATAGAATGTTCGGTATCGGAAAAAGTAGTTGGTAGCAGTCATAATTTTTTTACAGGGACATTCAAAAGAATTTCATTACATTACGGCCAATGGGGAAAATCGTTTGCGGTGATTTTAATGATGTTTCATAATTTCAAACACCCTGAAATTTATGTAAATATATATGAAGTTCACTACAAGATGATTACTATGGAATACGGTATGGATAGTATTCATCGATCATTTACAGGGACACTAAAACGAATTATGTTACATTACAGTCTATGGAGAAAAATTTTATAATTCATTTTATTTGTGTTACACTATTTCAAACGTATTTAAAATTATGCACATTTCCAAACTGCGCTATATAAGATGCACTGTATTGAATATCATGTGCATTCATCTTTCATATGCAGGGGCACGCAAAATAAATCAGTTATATTTTTCTCCATTAACAATAATTGCTGGAGGTGCGTTTTCAGTTGTGGATAGCTTTCTTTTGATTGAAATAAAACTGCATAATATTTAGTGTGTATAAATTCTATAAATCAAATACAGGACTGTACAAAAATCTGAAAAGCATTTCCATTTATTGACGAAAACTGCTGAAGGGGAATATTCACCTGCTCTATGCGCTCCCTAACTGTTAAAAAGTTTAGCATATTATGCGTTGTATTATAAATCTATAATTCATATACAGGGATGTACGAAATCCTTATTTATTTTTTATACTTGGGTAGAAACTAAGTTTTCAAACGTGTTATGCTTTTTACAAATAATTACTTGGGCATCGTTTTTCATGTTATTAAACAATGAAGTTTTATTATAGTAGTCTGAATGCGTTGAAAATATATATATAACTATACTTTCTTAAGGGTATGAAAGCTAAAGTAATAAAAATATCTTTTTAAATTCTATTAGAATTTAAAAAACGAGACAAACATTCGACAGCTTTAAGGAAAATTACTGTATTGTACATTCTATTGTTTGTTTGCTTCTGCATAATGAAACAATTTTCTAATAAATCAAGATTTGCAGCCAAGTAAACATATTTTACATCAATTTCTATTGATATATTTACATATAACTGACAACTTTTGTTCAAGTTTGGTCATAAATTTAAACATTTCGAGATTGCGAAACATCATGTGCCCTTCATTGCAATTTTCCTTTATAAACGAAATATTTTCAACCAAATTCGTATCTCGTTAAATTTTAAATCTTGTTGCCGTTGCATAATGTGCAGAAGTTTATTTATATGACTAAATCAAATTTTGCTAACTTTGATAAAATAAAAATTGTACTTGAACTAAAATTTGAAAAACTATATTATTTAGACTTTATAATCTATAAGCAGTTCTAAAAACTGGGGAGGCACCTAGGAGCAGTAAGCGCAGCCAGAATTCGGTTGTAGGGGGGTTTGAGTTTCCGATAAAGATGATTGCCGGTTACTAGAATCGCCGGTTAATGGAATCAGTACTAATTAGAATATTCACTGTACAATGCTTAAAACCAAAGAGCATCTGTGTGGCAGGAAATCATCAATTTTTTTAGCATGATGCGTCTCAGAAAAGTGATTTAGTTCAAATAAACAATTTTTACTTAACTAATCCATGTAATACGCACTTTCACAATTTTAAGTAGAATTTTCGCCATTTAATTGAATCACTTTATTGAATGAAATCTGATTCAATAAAGCGGCGAATTCCTAAATGTGCCAAAGAAATGCTCTAAAGTTTGGCTTTGTTCATATAAGCGGCAATTATATCGATTTTTCTTAGCGCTGGGAGGGGTTTTAACCCCAAAACCACCCCCTTTGCTGCGCCACTGCCTAGGAGTAAACAAATTAAATTTGAATGAAAAAGTAATAACCCAAATTTGAATGAAACGGTAATAACCCAAATTATTTAGAAGTATCAAAATTGAGTTTAATTATGGTTTATCATATAACTTTTTGTATATTGAAAAAAAAAAAAAAAAAAAAAAAAGAGTTTTTTGAGACGTTAAATATGAAGTAACAGTTGATATGTACAAAATTTATGCACATAAATCCGATAAAAGAAAGTCCATATTTTGTTCGAAAGCGTTCATAGTCGAAAAATATATTTTATTCTTAACATATTAAACAACTATACTCAAATTAACTGATTCATTTCCAACTAAGAAGCACCAATTTTGCGCTAGTCTATGGCCCATACAAATATATTTATCCTCTTCAGACCCGAGGGTTTATTGATCTACTTTTATTAATTTCAGCTATGGATTTACATTAATTAGCTGATAACTAAGAAAGGTTGAACAACGAAATAATTAAAATTTATTTTTTGTACATAATTTTTTTTTATATATGGGGACTTGTAAAACACGCATTTTAACAATTTCTTAGGTTATTTTAAATTAAATTTTACTTTTCTGCATTGTAAAAACATAGAAAAAGATCAAACAAATATATATTTAATAATTTGTATTACTAATGGAGTCTACAAATGGTATTTTAACACACAGTAAAAAATTTTACGTTTTCTTTTTTTTTTTTTTTTCTTTTGTACATTTCGTGCATTTCTGCTGCAAGCCATTTTTGTATATCATGTAACTCACTGAAAAAGCACTACGAGAGACAAATTGCTATTTTCTTTATTTCTGCTATCTCTTAGGCTCCATTCACACTAATTTCTCTTTTTTTAATAGTATTTATATATGTGAAAACAAAATTATAAAGATGTGTATCCTATTGGATACACCAGGTCTGAAGAGGTTATATCAAAACTAATAGCAGGATACAATTCTAAATATTAAGCTATAATAAGTAAATAATAAACTACACAAGGATAAACTTTTAAAAATCGACTTTTGGCCAGCTATTAATAGGCAAATAATAAATTACGCTAGGTTAAACTTTTAAAAATCGACTATTGGCAAGCCAGAATCGGTAAATCACCTACCGTGCGTCGTGATACATCATTGGAAAGCCGTGTAACCACACTTACTAATGTTATGCATTCCCAGGGCCCCCAACTTTGCCCGATCGGGGAAGCCCGTTTTTAAATTTTGCCGATCTCTGGTGATGCATCATTGGAAAGTTCTGGGCAGTGGAACTAGAGGTCTGCACGGGCCCGCGGGCCGGCAGAATTAGAATGTTTTTTTTCAACGGGCCGGGCCGATAT
This sequence comes from Maratus speculifer, assembly GCA_964019185.1. Classification (NCBI taxonomy): domain Eukaryota; kingdom Metazoa; phylum Arthropoda; class Arachnida; order Araneae; family Salticidae; genus Maratus; species Maratus speculifer. The sequence continues at coordinate 146,181,749 of OZ025293.1, forward strand.
AAAAATTTTCGGGCCTGCCGGCCCGTTTTGAAGATTTGAACAAAAACGATAAAATATAAACCTATTTTTAACGAAAATGGTTTTAACGAGAATAAGTATAAATGTGCGTCACGAGCCATACTAGTTTGACAGCGTCAATATAAAAATGTAACTTGTGCAGTGTAGAGATCGGCATCGGACAGTTACATTGTGTGTAACCCGTTTTAATATTTTTTAAACTGACTCGTGCAGGGCCAAGATCGAAATTGGAGATCAAGGCACTATTTTTCTACATATAGACTTGCCGAACCGAAAGAAGACTTAATTGTTCTCAGGATCTGTAGGGCAGACAACATAATTTGTAAAATTATGAACAGCGATAAAGAACTTATGTTAGCTTAATCTTTGGATATATACTTCTGGATGGTTTTTAAATTAATTTTTCAATAACGCGAAAGTTTGACACATTTTTACATTAATTTTTAATTGTAAAAATATAAAAGTGATAAGCCTGACTATTGAAGAAATTCGGAATCGAATAGCGTTTTTCATTTTTGGTGAATAAAATACTTGTACAACCTTGTTGAGATACAATAGTTTCTCTAATGGTTGCAGGTTTTTCTGCCTTCCCATGCTATCGCTTCCGGAAATTCTATTCAAAACGCTAACTATGACAATATTTTATTTGTTTGCAGTGTTCTTAAATTGCTTGTATCAAAAAATAGATAACGCCATTCGATTTTATAGTTTCTGAATAAAGACACCTGCTAATCTTATGCGTTTCTGAGAAAAAAATGAATTTAGAAATGTATCAGAAAAGAGTTTCTTTGAATTAACGTATGATTTTGGATTTAAAATCTTTAATAAAATGATATAGCAGTATTTTTATTAATCTTCCTTTATTAAACAGCTTCAAAAGTTACGATGTTTTTAAATTTCTTTTTTTTTCTTTTATTCTAAGCCATATTAATTTTTTAATGAATCTTTATTTGAATGTTGAAAGCCTAAGAATCTTAGTAATCATTAATGTTACTAATGTGTATTTACTGTAAAATATACTGTAAAATCATTCCATAGATATGTATGCCGTACTCTTTAAAAAAAATCTTAATTATATAATAAAAATCTGAATTTTTTAGAAATCGTAGAAATTGTAACGGGCCAAAACGGGCCGGGCCGGGCCGGGCTCGGAGAAATTTTGAGTTTTACAACGGGCCGGGCCGAAAAAATTTTTCCTACGGCCCGGGCCTGGAAATTCCGGCCCGTGCAGACCTCTAAGTGGAACTCAGGATCTTTGTAGTGCGGTGTAGCACGCTTGCTATAAGGCACACTAAGGCAGTAAAGATCTTGCTCGAGGATCGTTGAATTAGATATTTCATATGAATTTGAGGACCACGATGTAAGAATTTCATTTTACAGGACTTTGCATTGCGTGCGCAGCACCCCTGGTATACGGTGCCGTACGCAGCGGGGATCCGGTTGGAAGTCCGTTCTGTTTCAGATTTTATAGGTATTCAAGGACTACGATGTCGGCAGTCGGGCGCAGCACCTCTCCTCTGCTAAACGATGCTGTAGGTAGTGGGAATTCAGTTCGAGGTTCTTTCTGTTGTAGGTGGAATATGTATTCAAGGACTTCGACGTAATTATTCTGCAGTGCTTGCGCAGCACGCTTCTGTATGGTGCCGTAGGCAGCAGGACCAAGGACCGGATTCGAGGTCGTTCTGTTCTAAATTTAATATGTGTTCAAGGATCCGTATGTAGGTATTCGGCAACGGATGCACAGCAACTCTGCGACACGGTGCGGCAATCAGAGTTCAATCTGTTCGAAACTTGCGTGTAAATTAGAGGTCGTTTCTAAATGTAGGGGGCTGTTAGTGGATGAAACCAACTAGTCAATACTATTAATGTTGGTAAACGTTGGTCTCTTTTTGTATGTGTGTGTGTTCATAACTGAAAAAAAAAATGCTAGAGGAGATGCAGAGTTACGAGAGGTTTCAAAAGAAAGGGAACATTCCCAGGAAGACGGACTTCGACGTTTCGAAAAATCACTTGGTAATTAATAGAGATACGAGATGATTACCAAAATTTAACAAAGAAACGACATCTGAATGCAGATGCAAACAGATGGCCCAAATAATTTTCGCTGATTTCAAAAATATAAATTTCTTGACGGTCTCTCAGTTACGTGCTGAGACATTAACTATTACTTAATTAATCCTATTATTTCTTTCAAATTTCGTTTTAGGTACTATACATACATTAACAATAGTTTACTATTTTTGGACCTTCCTCCCCCCTGACGATATCATACATTAAAATTTGTCAACCCCCTGTTCCGCCACACAATGACATCATTATTAACCGTCTAAAAATTATTTTATTTTTACATTTTTTTCTTTTTTTACAACCTTGCAGTGACACACATATCAGTGGCTTAGGAGCTTTGTACAAATAGGAGGACCCAAGGCATATTGTGCAAAGCTAGTGGCGGGGATCATCTCATTCACAATTTCATTCATTTCGAAGGATTCCTCTATATAGTGTTGCACTTTTCACAAACAGGAGTATAAAATAGAAGCATATCAAAAGATCATCAATTCCAGTTAAAATCATTTTCATTAGATTCACTTGATGCAAAGAAACTTACTTTACAGACGATCCCAAACACAATATTCATTTGAGATATCGTAAATATAACAATGCATTGTAATGGTGCGAGAATTTCCACCACGGGAGCTGAGCCCGTCTGAAATATTCCAAGGAGAGCCACAGCTCCCCCAGTTTCTACGCCCTTGACACATATAATTATACATTTATTTCTCATATTTTACGGAATCTCGAAGTCAATAAAATATCAATGCATGAAATAAATTTAAATAAAATAACTTAGTACTGATACGTTATTGAGTTAGTATAGCTTACAAAACAGTGGACAACATTCTTTGTCTTCCTTTCTTTCTTTCTGACGGATGACCAGGCCCCTGTTTTCCGAGTTATCTCAGCTTAACGGGTTAAATCTTTGTTTTCTTTAATTGTAGACTGGGAAGCGGCAGCACAGCCAGTCATCTCATCGAATTCACTGCTGAAATTCCAGGTTTAGTTGTAACTCCATTCTCATATTAAAATGCAACTGGTCTGACAAGTCATATCTTGGTTAAAAATACTCGAAAACCCGATTTTAGTGGCTGACTCGTTGGTTAATCATTGTATTTTCCTGCTCTCAGTCCTCCATATTTTCATGCCTTTGGGTGCAAAAAAACACAACGATAAACCTACGAGTTAACTGCTAAAATCGGGCATTCAGATGCTTTCCATCAAGATGTGACTTAGCAGACTGTTTTCGATTTAATAAATAATTTTGGAATTTCTGTCGTGAACTCAATACGTGGATCCACAGTAATTTCCTGCCCGTCTTTAAGACTCCTACTGTGCACAAGGAGTCAAGGCGATCTGATTGGTCTACGATTTGTTTGATTTACCTGCGATTAAAAGCTCTGTTGTATGATTGGTCAACGTCGCCATGATGATTCCTGTAATGATCGCTAAAGCAAAAATGTAATTGATAGATTGGTTGAAGGAAGCGTTGTTTGTAAACACGCCCTTTCCTTATTTCAAGTAATAAATTTGATATTAAATACGCCTAAGGGTGCTATTACACGAGCACTGTAAAAAAATTACCATTTTGCTGTTGATCTGTTCTTGATCTGTTTTTGAATTTTTTACAGTGTACACTGTTAAAAATTTGACCCTTTTGCTGCATCGTCACTCCACCGCTTTTATAGAAAACGATTACTTCAGCCTATTATGGAACATTCTCATGGGTCAAAAGAGAAGGGTTCTATAAAAGCTGGGGAGTGACGATGCAGCAAAAGCGTCAAAATTTTTTTACAGCGTACACATGTAGATTTTAACAGTGCACATGTATTGGCGATTCAAGTCTTATAATTAGAGTTGCAAAGGCTGGAAAAAACCGAGTTTATTCCCGAGAATAAACCGGGTTTTTTGGGAAGGAAATTTTGAAAATTTCCGGGAGTTTTTAGAACGTTTTAAACATTGAAATATTTAATTTATTATTTAATATTTTTGTAATGATTTGAATTGTTTTATTCTTAACTGTAATTGCAAGAACAACAACCCAACTCTTCTTCTGAGCGAGCCAAGCGAAGATAATCAACATCAGAGCACGTTTTCTCTGCTTTTCTCTGATTCCGTCCTGATTCTGTCCAATTTTATATTGAAAAGACAAGGCATCAAATATAATAAATCTGCCATTACAACTATTTGTGTATTAGGAAATTTACTGATTGAGTGCATAAAAATATTTACAATAAGAAACATAAACAAAACCAGTAGAGTTTAAGTGAAAACTAAACAGATTAAAATATTAATAAAGTTAGAAAGAGAAATGACAGATTTATTTATAAATGTAAACATCATCCTTGTTCTCAGATTCAACGTAAACAGAAACTTTAAGTAAAGAATATACGTTGGATATGCCAGGTAACAGAAAGTAAACAATTTTAATTTTTAAGAGAATAATTGAAATCTTCATTAATTCAGTCACCATTGTTGTAAAGCTGCTGAATTTTTGGAATTTAAAAAGTTGCAAAGTGTTAAAATAATAAGTCTTGTTAATTAATAGATTTAAATTTCTCAGAACAATGAGCAATGATGTCTTAAAATGAAAAATTCAAGTTGAAAAATGACTGGCTTTCTTTACTTTCAAAACTTCTTCAAAATTTCTAATATTCCCCAAAATTCCGGGTTTATTTCCCAAAATTCCCGGGTTTATTCCCCTCTCTCAAAAACTGTGGGTTTTTTGCAACTCTACTTATAATATAATAGCTTCTCGCTTCAGGATAATGCCGTGGAAAAACATTGCATCACACGTATTTTTCATTTGCTCAAAATGTCTTTTTTTTTTTTTTTTTTTCTTTTTTTTTTTTTTTTGCGGAATTTTAGATTTTATGAGGCATGTTAGAGTGGTGTCCAATTTTTTAAGTTCATGAAACGGCAATTGCTTTTTGTTGCTGGCACTCAACCTTGAAAAAAAAAGTTTCATTTTTATTAGTTTATACGAAATTAATGTGTCTACAAAAGAAATTGCCATTGAAACAATATTAACACGTACGTTTCGATACGAGCGCGAATGCAAACAAACCAATGACCTAAGATACCTAGACACCACGCTGGCAACCTTTTCTTAAGCCGACATCTTTGCTTTCCGTCACGTGATGGAGGGCAGATTTAGCGCGCCTAACCGGTTTTCCTCCTGCCAAAACTCATATTGTTATGTTTGTCTTGAGTTGACCGCACTTCTGCTTTTCTCTTTGTGAAATCTGAAAGATGCCAATAAAGCGATCACTGCCAAAAACTGGCATCTTTTCGCCAAAGATGTTGGATTCGTACCCATGCCGAGAGAACAATGGGATGTGGTGCATACGTATATTAGAAGGTCAATGAAACAAACAAACCCAACCGCTCACCTTCCTCCAACCTGCAAATATATACATGCGTAAATCAAGTTCTTATGCCATAGTGCATATTCACAGTATCCGCAAAGAGACTCTTCGGGAGGGTTGAATTCTGATAGGGATTGGCCGGCGCTTTTTCACGTAGCTTGGCGATAATTATACTTGGCGTAGCGATAGACGCTTCCGTCGAATTTGATTTCCTTCGGAGCCGAGTACAAAGTAAAAATTTGTGTTTAAAAACTTTTAAAGAGTACAGCTTTCAGTAAGACACGTTCCATCCAATGCAATGCTGCAAGAGAAAAGTTACTTTGTACTCGGTTCGGAAGGAAATCAAACTCCTCGACGGAAGCATCTATCGCTCGCCAAGTACAATTATCGCCAAGTTACGTGAAAGCGCTTCGGCCAATCCCTATCAGAATTCAACCCTCTCGAAGAGTTTCTTTGCGGATACTGTGAATATGCTGCCATAGTGTAAACGCAATTTTGACGGTCCTTGGATCTTGCAGACCTTGTAGACCTGATTGGCCCAATGAGGAAAGTGCAGCTGGCGTCACTGTGGGCAAAATTACTGTGGATCCACAGTAATTTCCTTCGCGTCTTTAAGACTCCTACGATACCCAAGAAGTCGGAAGCGAAATTTTAAAATGGAGGGCCAAATTCACAATCAAGTAAAATCCAGACACCTCATTGGTCGTGTGGAAAGGGTGAAAATCACGAATTTGTTTCTCCATTTGAAAAAGAAGGAGGGCTAAAGTAATTTTCAAGCGATTGTTACCGTCTGTTCTTATTTACGATAAACCATCGAAATGAACTCAGTTAAGATATTTTGATGACATTTTATAGAACGAGAGTGAAAAATTTTGATTATAAATGAAAACAGATCAGATTTACTTCAAAATTGCCGTTGCGATTTTTTCTCGGAAAAAAGGAGTAAGGCGACATTTCCCCTACCGCTCAGAGATTATTCTCTGAAAAGGACGCGGATCAATGACCAATAATGCGCTTGGATTTCACCGGACTGTGATTGTGGCCCTCCATTTTAGAATTTCGCAAGTCGGAGCGATCTGATATATCTAGGATTGATCTGATTTGCCTGCGATTAAAAGCTCTGTTGTATGATTGGTCAACGTCGCCATGATCGTTCCTGTAATGATCGCGAAAGGAAAAATATAACTGGTAGATTGGTTGAAGGAAGTGTTTGTTTGTAAACATATCCTTTCCTTTTAGTGTAAACGCAGCTAGTAACCTTTTCTATATAAGCTGTGGAGGGACGCTGCAGCAAATGTGTCAAATTTTTAACAGAATATTTAACTGCTTAATTTAATTTCAAACTAGTTGTTATGAAATTCTTTAAATTCCTCTTCAACTGTAATTTCATTAATAGAAAAAAAATCTTGTGTAGTATTAATTTAGAGCAATTTAAAGTACTGATTTATTAGAGAAAATAAATAGTTTTAAAATGCTGTATATTGGCAGTTAGGTGTAGTTACACAGCCAAGGCGAAAGCACTAGCACCATCTCTCGGCGTCCTCTCTTTTTGAAGCGAAATTTTGATATGGATAATAACACTGTTTACTTCTAGGCACTATACTTTAACCTTTAAAATGTTTTTGCATAAATTAATATACAAGGAGCTTTGAATAGCCACACTGATAAAAATATCTTGAAAATATACTTCTGTATTTTCTAACAATGAGAACATTACATAAATGCCTGTGGAGCGTTCTCATTAGTCAGAAAATAGATTATATAACAGTGAAGGAGCTTTTCAAGTTCCTTGTTACCACGTTACCATCACCGAGTAAGAAACAGCAGGGGAAACTCAATGCGCATGGCTCTTCGAAAATACGAAGTGAAATTTTGGTAAATAATGAGGACGAGGACGTTGCAGTACGTGGTAGGCTGGTTTTTTAGTAGACTTTCAATATGATTGTATGCCTAAGATGCATATGTTCGAATTAAAAGATATTTTATTTTATTCGTTTATGTTTCATATTGATATTTCATAAAATAAATTAAGATGGGATATAAGTGCTGTGTTCCTAGACGTAAAACAGACTATAATAGTAAGAAAAAAAAAGGCGAAGGGAAGAAAAATTAAGTTTATTCCGTGCTCCACAAGTGATTGGTGTTTTTTAGGTTTTAATATAAAGCTATTTTCTTATAATAATATTTAAATTGAGAATTTTTTTATTGTGTATAGATCTTATTGTATATATTTTTTAAATGTTATGTGGAATAATAAAGCACTAAGCACAGACTTTGTTTTGTGTCTAAATACAAAGTTATTTAATGTGCAAAAGACTTGTACATTTTACAAATTATTAATTGTAAATACTGCTGCATAGCAGCACCACCTGTTGAGCGATTTACACCAAATGTTAATCTGCTTTAATTTATATCAAGGAATACCTGAATATCATTTTTATTAAAATTTGTGCATTAGTTCTTGGGATACAGCTGTTGCATAAATCATAAAAAATGCAATATAGCAGCGACACCTATTAAGCGATTTACACCAAAAACTAATCATCATCAATTTATATCAGGGACTACCTAAATATAAATTTTTATTACAATTCGTGCTTAGTTCTTGAGATACAGCTGTTGCCTAAACATTAAAAAATGCAGCATATAAGCGCCACCTGTTGAGCGATTTACACCAAAAACTGATCAGCATCAATTTACATAAGGGACTGCCTAAATCTTAATTTTTATTAGAATCCATGCGCTAGTTCTTGAGATACAGCTGTTGCGTAAATCGTAAAAAATGAAGCATAGCAGCGCCACCTGTTGAGCGATTTACACCAAAAACCGATCAGCATCAGTTTATATTAGGGACTACCTATCAGGCTATACTATATAAATTTTTATTACAATCCGTGCATTAGTTCTTAAGATATAGCTGTTGCGTAAATCGTAAAAAATGCAGCATATAAGTGCCACCTGTTGAGCGATTTACGCCAAAAACTGATCAGCATCAATTTATATCAGTGACTACCTAAATCTAAATTTTTATTAGAATTCGTGCGCTAGTTCTTGAGATACAGCTTTTGTGTAAATCGTAAAAAATGCCGCCTATCAGTGCCACCTGTTGAGCGATTTACGCCAAAAATGATCGGCATCAATTTATATCAGTGACTACCTAAATTAAAATTTTTATTGCAATCCGTGCGTCAGTTCTTGAGATACAGCTGTTGCGTAAATCGTAAAAAATGAAGCCTAGCATCGCCACCTGTTGAGCGATTTACACTAAAACTGATCAGCATCAATTTATATTCAGGGACCACCTATCAGACTATACTATATAATTTTTTATTACAATCCGTGTATGAGTTCTTGAGATATAGCTGTTGCGTAAATCTTAAAAAATGCACAATAGCAGCGCCACCTGTTGAGTTATCTACGCCAAAAACTAATCAGCAATAATTTATATCAGGGACTACCTAAATATCAATTTTTATTAAATTCCGTGCATTTTTTCTTGAGACAGAGCACCCACAAAATATATGTCATAGACAGATATTTTATAAAAACATGTTTTTAGGAATCTCTGACCCCTAAAACGTGTAAAATCTGTCGAAAACCGGAATTCGAAAATTTATACGAATCCAATACTTTCTTCTTGTAAAGATAGAAGGAAATAAAAAAAAGAAATTGGTGTTGGTAAAATAAATTTGGTGCTCTCTTAAGGGGACTTACTCGAAGAGAAGATACGTTGTCGATTCCCATGTTAACCTATTGGAGAAAAAACTTCGCTTTTCTTTCATTCAAATATCAAAATATCAGAATTTCTTTTTCTTCATAATATAGACCCCTTGCATTGACGTCACAACAGCGGCTGTTCCTCTTATCTGGTGCACATGACGCCATAATCTGGAGCCCAAACAAACCGTCATAACTCCCCGTTTGCCGTTTATAGCAGCTGTGGTCTTTCTGTTTAATTTTGATTTTTCTTATTCTTGCATTATTTTTCTAAATACTTAAAAAATGAAGCGCAAATTACTATTTTTATAAATGTGAAAACACCACATTTGCCTTATGTTTGGGCGCCAGATGAAGCATGTGACGTCACGTGCAAGGGGTCTATAAATACGAAAGCTCTTCACAAAATTATAAGCTTAAAATATTTTTAAAACAGTTTTAAGTATTTTTAATTTCATGTTAAAGTTTCAAAAAACCCCAAAAAGTATGATATGTAATCTTTATTCGTTTATAACTTTGGATTGAAGAAAGATATAAAAATTTGGAGCTTATGGAACAAAAATTTGATTTGTTTTCTTTTACGTAATTAAGCAACTTTTAAATTTTATTCTAATTAAAACGTTGTAATTCTTAAATTAAAATTAGCTATATCAAAAATCCTTTACAAAACTGTCAAGCTGTCAGCATTATCAAATATATTAGTTTAGCTCCCGATGTAAGAGGATTCGCACCGGGGGGTGTAGGGTTGCTAAAAATAGAAAGACGCCAGATTTTTGCAAAAGAATTCATTCTTGGCATAGAACTTTTGAATAGGTCATTCAAAGATATCCCCCTTTGTTATTCACTTTATCTCTCTATTTCTCTTTTGACCGTGTGTCACGTGACTGCAATAAAGAGTCAAATTACACCCTCTCCTTTTGACCACGACTTTCTAATAATGTAAACTTTAGGAGACTTCTCATTCGAGGTGAAGTGAAAGCAAGCGATCATTTTCTGTTTTGCTTCTTTGCTTTATTTCAAGAAAGATTTGCTGAAGATTTTACTATGGGTCGCTATGGAAAAGGAGGCCGCCTGTATTTATCAGCTAAAATATGCAAAAGAGGGCGATATTTATCTAATTGAAAAAACAGATAAGAATGAAATGACATTCTTTTATTAGCCTTATAAATATTCTTTATAATTCTGTATTATACTATTGTTTTGTTTTCCCATTATAAAATAAAGAATACTGCCCAGTTAAACTGATGGCATTGAGCTCACAGGCTACAAATACTAATTGCACATTAAAGCCTTATATTTTCAAGGATTAATTCCGTTCGAAAAAAAAATTAAGAAGGGGAAACAGCTCTCCCCTTTCCTCTTTTTTTATACTTAATCATTGAACCTCCTATACTATCAAAGACATGCTTTATCATATAAAAAATCTATATCCAAAATTCAGAGCAAATTAGATAATTCTTAATAAAAACCCATTTAGCATTTATATAATTTAAAAAGAGTTATCCCCCTCTTTTATACTTAACCATTAAACTTCCAAAACTATTCAGAGATTTGAACGAAATCTGAAAATTCTGCTTGAAAAACCCATTTATATAAATTAAGGGGAGGGGGGCATTAGAACCCCTGTTCCCCCTATTTATACTTATTCAATGAACACCTAATAACAGTCACGGAATCGCCTAATCAGAATGATCCTAATCTAAATTTTGAACGAAAACTTAATTCTGCATGAAAATCCCATTTATATCAACTAACGGGGGGGGGCATTAGAACCCCTGTTCCCCCTATTTATACTTATTCAATGAACACCTAATAACAGTCACAAAATCGCCTCATCAGAATGATCCTAATCTAAATTTTGAACGAAAACTTAATTCTGCATGAAAATCCCATTTATATCAAATAACGGGGGGGGGCATTAGAACCCCTGTTCCCCCTATTTATACTTATTCAATGAACACCTAATAACTGTCACGGAATCGCCTCATCAGAATGATCCTAATCTAAATTTTGAACGAAAACTTAATTCTGCTTGAAAAACCCATTTATATCAACTATCGGGGGGGGGGGGGGCATTAGAACCCCTGTTCCCCCTATTTATACGAAAACTTATTTCTGCATGAAAATCCCATTTATATCAACTAACGGGGGGGGGGCATTAGAACCCCTGTTCCCCCTACTTATACTTATTCAATGAACACCTAATAACGGTCACGGAATCGCCTCATCAGAATGATCCTAATCTAAATTTTGAACGAAAACTTAATTCTGCATGAAAATCCCATTTATATCAACTAACGGGGGGGGGGCATTAGAACCCCTGTTCCCCCTATTTATACTTATTCAATGAACACCTAATAACAGTCACGGAATCGCCTCATCAGAATGATCCTAATCTAAATTTTGAACGAAAACTTAATTCTGCATGAAAATCCCATTTATATCAACTAAGGGGAGGGGCATCAGCCCCCCGTTCCGCCTCTTATACATATCGTATGAACTCCAAAAACTAATCAGGGAAGCGCCTTGTCAGGATATACCTACATACAAAATTTCAAGTGGATCCGATATTTTTATCATGAGTTATCGCGTTACGCACATACGAACAAACATACAGAACGGACGGGCACATAAGCTCTCAGGCTATGTAGCCTGTGAGCTAAAAAGTAGTTTTTTCCATATCTGTTAAAAAATTTTATGTATTTTCAATCCGTTTATTTTTGGATATATTATTCTAATAACTGTGTTGTTGATATTTTATTGTTTACATTTTTTAATTAATTTAATGTAGTTTGATACATAGTTTATCAGGAAGATAAATTAAAAAAAATTAAATCACGAATTATGTTATTTGTTTCCATTGCTAATAAAATCAACTTCAGTTTCAGAATAACAATTTCGAGTACACAAAAAAAGAATTTAAAGGAAAAATATGAAAAACAAAATATTGATATTTTTAAAAAAAATCTTTTATTAAAAATCTTCATATTTATTCATGGGGCCGTTCAAATATTACGCAAGCATATTTTTAGACATTTTGTATACCTCGCTGCTTCCTCTTCTAAGGAAAAATAAGCAAATGCTACCCCCCCCCCCCTTGGGGTGCGTAAGGTTTTATAACGTTTTAACATTAACACTGTCATTAAAAAAAATATATACCATAGGCGATAAATTACATTATTAATCCAGCAAATTTTCATAAATAAACATACAAGGGTTGTGTTATCGAAGGAAAGCAATATCGGTTTAACATAAATATATGATATGAACTCTAAAATGTTCAGATTTATTTAAAAGACTTTTTAAAAAATCAAATTAAGGATGTTAATTTTATTTAAAAACGGCATTGAATGATTTTATGTTTTTAAATGAAAATATGGCATAGGCGTAACTTGGGCTCTAAGACTGGGGGGGGGGGGGGGGGCAACAGTCTGATTATTTTTCTAGAAAATTATACCCCTCCTTCCTTTTCAGTCATCGTCCACATCGTCTCATCCATCGTACACTTGAAAGTTTAAAAACTTTAATATTTGAAAAATATATATATATAAACGTTCAACCACATACGGACAAATTAAAAAAAATCCGAAATTACTCTTGCATGTCTTTAAAAAGATATTTTAAAATATTGAATGCACAACCACACAATTCTTATGTTTGATGCATTGTTCACCCGGAACAAAAGTTCAAACAAAAAAATTTGTTAAAGCCTTGTAGAAGTTTGCACGGGCCGGAAATTCTGGGTCCGGGACGGCGCGAGAGAAAGTTATTTTGGATCGGCCCGTTGTAAACATTATAAGTTCGGCCCGTGCAAGGCCCTTACAGAAATCAGCGTAAACAGGCCAAGCCCGGCACAATGTGGTCCAACTCAACTTCTACAAAAATAAATCTGATTTTCCTTAACATACAATAAAGATTCTTTTAAAGGGTACTGCACACTAGGGTGGAGCGAAAAAAAATTTTTTTTGAAAATAAAAAACGGGTAGGTGCCAAAAGTTGCCTTTATACTAGTACATTAACTGCGTGAAATTTTACCGCTGAAAAAAAATGGCTTGAGTCTGCGCTTTTGCTCCAAAAATCGAAATTTTGAGTAAAATTTGTCATTTTTTGACATTTTTTCAAAAAAATTAAAAAATTCCTATAGAGCTGGTTAGTATTTAAAAGTGTTGCTTAGATCTTTATATTTATCTGCTTAACATATTTAAACTATAAAACAATATCTGTAGCCTGTATAATTGGAGCAAATCTGACAACTTTTTCTGAAAAATCAGCGTTAGCCTCTCTATTGGAGCATACAACGAAATGCTCTTTTAAATGCATTTCTTACCTAGCTGCTTTCAAAACTACTGTGTATATAACTCATTAGAGGTGGTTACATTATCCCACCCGTCTCAACTACCCAATCATCTAGGCCCAGTGTTTTATTTATGCATTGAATTGTTACTCTTTTCCCGAAGACAAGTATAAGATTTCGATTTATCAAAGTAATTTATCTCTTCTTTGTATTCACTGACTTTGGATGATTTGGACTGCTGGTGTGATCTGCTGCACCTATATTTTTATACCATGTATAACAGAAGAGAAGCTGAGTAATGTATTGGGTATGTTCTTAATTGAGCCTATTCAGCAGTCTATTATCTTCATTAAATTTTCATGCAATTAATACATTATGATTGGAAGTTCTGTTACCACAGCATTTTTTCAATCAATTACATTTTATATATAATGATTTTCCTAAAAATTGATTGTATGAATTCAATTTTTAGTATGTCATCATTTACTGTACTTATTACATTGAATATATTTTGAGAAGCTGGCTGCTTAATATTATGACGATCGTCACAGAGGATTGCAAACAAAATTTGCGTATAAAACAACAATATTTCTAAAGAAGTTTTAGTATGCTTTATGTCGTTTCCTGTGTTGTTCCATAGTCTAGTAATTTCTAATAAGATTTTAGATCTATTATTTAGGTGTGTAGTACATTTGGATAAAACATCCCGCGATATAAACTTGGATTATACATTTTGTGAGTGAACATATAGACGCTGATTGCCAATCTGTGCTTATATAACGCGGAAAATTTTATTAACTTTATGAGCTGTCTTTTGTGTGAGATGTTTTCTAAACTCCTATTCCCCATTCTTTCTGAGAAATAGCTTTCCTTATAAATTAGCTTTGCAATCTCTGACAGAAATTTCTAGTCTGTTCTGAGTATCTTTTTCTCAATTTGAGAAAATAATTTTTCGAAATTATTCTGTTTTATATATAAAAAAAAAAAAAAAAAAAAATTACAATAGGAAGTGAATAGTACGTAGGCAAAGATTTTCCTTATTAATCCGGTGAATCCATGTAGCTTAGAAGGTTTTATATCGACTTCTCTAATAACTGGCGCAGAGGAAATTCACTGGAGTTGAAGTAGCGAATGATTCAATATTATACACAATTCTAAGCTTACCCTATGCAAAATGGTTCACAGTAACAAATAAAATTCTCCTAATTTTAAATGAGCACTTATAGTCGATTAGAATCCGTACATTCCCTCATAAAGTACTATGCATTATATGTTTATGCCAAGGACATTTCACCATCAAATGTTGTCCACTCATAAAAAGAAGATCTAAAAGTTAATAGGAAATTACCTGGACACGAAAACACTTAGAAAACGGCATAAAACTAATGCAAAAAAAAGGTTATTTACAACAGCGGTTGCTTTACACATGGAGAACAAATTTTCATTGCAATTCTCGCTGATGATCACCATCACGTTAAACAGCTCGCTTCTCAACATATAAAAAATGAAAAAGTAGAATAAATGATGGCATATTTATAGTTGAACTATCTGAAATCATCTTTGAAGCACATCATTACGTAAAAAAAAAATACAATTGACTGAAAAAATGTTGTGGTAACAGAACTTCCAATCACTATTCATCAACTGAATGTAAGTTTGATAAATATAATAGATGGCCGAATAGATGCCTTTAATAGATTCCCGTGCATTACTCTGCTTGTCATTTTTTGTATAAACTGCAAAAATATACCTGAAGATAGTTACAGCAGCATGTGGATGCAAAGAACAGATAAACAAGGTGGAAGCATCGAAAACATGCCAAATTTTTATAAAGAAAATCACAAATCAATGTATAAATAAAACACTGTACTAAGATGATCGAATAGTTGGGCCGGGTGGTATAGGAAATATAGCCACCTCCACGACGCATGTCCAAGGTAGTTTTGAAAACAAGAGCTGTATTAAAAACAACAATTCGTTGTATGACCCAATAGAGTGGTAATGCTGTTTTCTTACTAAAAGTTGACTGTTTTGCTCCATCTATAGGGAATAAACATATTGTTTTATAGTTTAAATATGTTAAGCAGATAAATATAAAGGTCTAAGCAACACTTTTAAATACTAACCAGCTCTGTAGGAATTTTTTAATTTTTTTGAAAAAATGTCAAAAAATGACAAATTTTACCCAAAATTTCGATTTTTGGAGCAAAAGCGCAGACTCAAGCCATTTTTTTTCAGCGGTAAAATTTCACGCAGTTGATGTACTAGTATAAAGGCAACTTTTGGCACCTACAGCGAAAAAAATTTTTCGCTCCACCCTACTGCACACATATTTAGAGGATAAATTGACAATATGTTTTAAAGTTACTATATGCAAGACAGACAATACACAATAGTAACAATAACGATTACAGTAGGGCCTCGATTAACCGAGCTTCGATTAATCGAGGTTTCTGTTAACCAAGCCAATAACAGTTCGTTTTTGTGACTGAATCTTGAAAAAGACTACAGGTTTTTTAATCACTGTTCGGCCGGCCCAGCAGAATCAGGGCAATTTTTTCAACGGGCAGAAAAAAAATTCAACTGATCTACTGGCCCGATATAAAAATTTGAACGAAGGCGATTAAATATGAACTATTTTCATTGAATATCACATTTTAGCGAATAAATATAAATGTGAGTCACGAACCGATATCAATTTGGCAACATTATTCAGAAATGTAACATGTCCAGCGTTACATGCATGGTATTTCAGCAACAGGTTTAGTTTTTCAGCAGACTCGTGCGGGACTGAGATCAGCCTTGCATTTTTTCCCACATAGTCGAGCCGGGCTGGAACTGAACTTTCTCATTTACTCCGATAATTGATATCCTGGTGGAAAGTAGTACATCAAAAATTCCTTGACTTTATCCTGATTTTTTTGCCTCATCTTCCAAATTTCCCTGATTCGTAGGACCCTGGAAAGTGTTATTAAAGCAACCGTGGCAAATTATTTTTCCGTGACAAATTGAAAAAAATTGCAATTTTTTCAACGTATAGTCGACGAAATTCGCAAGGATGATTTTGAGAATAAAAAAATTGAAATTTACAACAAATTTTGTAAAAGGCCACACAACAGAAAGGGCAGGGAGAAAATTCGCTTACTGATGCTAATTATGCGTTTTTTCTGAGACTTTTTGACGAAATTAATCTTTTTTTCGCCAACCATAGATAAAATTGGTGTTTTTCCGTAATACTTTGACGAGATTCGTGCTTTTTTCAGCGATTCTTTCGCGAAGTAGTGTTTTTCTGCGATCTTTTATCAAAATTTTGTATTTTTTCAGAATCAAGGAACAAATTCGCGTTTTTACCGCAATCCTTTGACAGAAATTTGCTCTTTTGCGCGATCTTTTGTCAGAAATTTGCATTTTTTCTGCGATCCCTAGGTAAATTACGCGTTTTTTCTGAGAATCCTTCACAAATTCGCATTGTTTCACGATATTCAAGAAAATTTGCATTTTTTCCGCGATCCTGTGCCGAAGTTTACACTTTTTTGCAATTGTTAAACAAAATTTGTGTTTTCTTAAAATTCTTTAATAAAATTTGCGTTTTTTTTTTTTTTTTTTTTTTTTTTTTTTTTTTTTTTTTTCGATTCTTTGACAAAATTCGAGTTTTTTTTTGCAATCATTTGACACAATTTGCGTTTTTTTTTCTCAATTTTCGGGCAAAATTTGCTTTTTTTCCCGCGATCCCTTGCCAAAAAAAAAAAGATTTCTCCTTATTTTACAATTCTAAATTATATTTGCGTTATTGTACAAATCTTTAACGAAATTCACGTTTTACCACTATCCTTTGACAAAACTTGCTTTTTTCCACGATCCTTTGACAAAATTAGCAGGGTTTTTTTGCCATAGTCTGACAAAATTCTAAGTGTTTTGCCATATTCAACAAATTTGCAGTTTTTTCGGGATCCTTTGACAAAATTTGCGCATTTCTGCGATTTTTTGAAGAAATTCACATTTTTTCGCAATTTTTGGCGAAATTCACTTTTGTTTTCGCAATCCTTAGACGTCATTAGCGTTTTCCCATGCTTTTCAGGCGAAATTCACGTTTTTGCCGTGATCCTTTGACAGAAATTTGCTCCTTTTCCGCAATGCTTACACGAATATGCACTATTTTTTGCAGTCCCATGTAAAAATTCGCGTTTTTTCTCGATTCTTTGACGAATTTCTCGTTTTTTTTTTATTCTTTGATGAAAATCTCGTTTTTTCCGTATCCTTTGACAAAATTTCCGTTATTTTTCAAGTCTTTGATGAAATGCGAATTTTTTTCTGAAATTTTTTAATAAGATTCGCATTTTCGCGATTTTTTTCAAAAATTGCCGAAATTATCGATTTTTTATGCGAACGATGAACAAAATTGATATTTTTCGGCGACCATTTGTCGGATTCGCGATATTTTACCGTGAAACTTTTTTATGCTTGAATTTTCGGTCTGGTGACCATTTTTTTTTTCTTTTGGTCCCCGAATGCTTTAAATTTTCGGAAATTTCGGAATAAATCACATGAAATTCGAGATTTATTTTATTTATTTATTTATTTTTCTGTATCCGATTGATGAAGCTAGCTATTTTAAACTTAAAGGACTATCGCATTTTTGGGAATTTTCAAGCACCTTTTTTTTTTCCTTGATAATGAATACTTTTTATTTCAGCACCTTTCCATTCATTTTTTTTTTAAAGCGTACGAACTATGAAATCGGTTTCTGTGCATTCGCAAATCCTGGGAAGGAAAAAGATAAGTTTTTGATGAAAGTCTTATTTTTCAAATCTTTGATGAAATGCAAATTTTTTCTGAAATTTTTTAGTAAGATTCGCATTTTCGCGATTTTTTTCAAAAATTCGCGTTTTTTCAGTTATTTTTTTGCCGAAATTATCGATATTTTATGTGAACGATTAACAAAATTGATATTTTTTGGTGACCATTTGTCGAATTCGCGATATTTTACCGTGAAACTTTTTTATGTTGGAATTTTTGGTCTGATGAGCATTTTTTTTTTCCGAATGCTTTAAATTTTCGGAAATTTCGGAATAAATCACATGGAAATTCGAGATTTATTTATTTATTTTTATTTTTTTCTGTATCCGATTGATGAAGCTAGCTATTTTAAACTTAAAGGACTATCACTTGGAAAATTCCAAGCACCTTTTTTACCTTGAAAATAAATACTTTTTATTCCAGCACTTTTCTATTCATTTTTTTTTTCAAAGCGTACGAACTATGAAACCGATCGGTGCATTCGCAAATCCTCGGAAGGAAAAAGATAAATTTTTGATGAAAGTTTTTTCTGATTTTTAATTAATAGCTTCTCAACTATTTATCAGAAATCAAAAATTCTGATTCTCAGGTACATCAGGAAAGGCCTTAGACTATTCTCTTTGAAATTTTCTGACTTGTACATGCGGTACATTTTTCTAGCCATACCGCACGCACAGAGAGGAAATTTATTTTTTTAGTATAGGTGTGTTATTACGTATATGATTTTTAAGATTACATAAATCTAAACGAACATTAAAAAACTGAATATGATAATTTTCTATTTCTTTCAAAAAATTATTAGATGGTATTTGTTTTACAAACAAAACGTGTACTTTATATTTCTGTTTCTAATGACTATCCCCAGTGGCTCTCATTGTTGTTCTATGATCACTGTGAATTACTAGTGTGACTGATACCTTGAAATAGAGGACTAAAAAGCCATGTGTAATCATGAAGTTAGAAAATGAGAATAATGACAGCCTCGAGAAATAATCAAGAGATCCACCCCATACAAACAACTCTAAAATTGAGAAGGGCTCATAAGTTCAGCACTGCTTGAGGGGCAGAAAGAACAGAGGAAATATTTTTTATTGAACAAAAACTGTGACATTAAAAAGTTTGCTAAGATACATGTCGGAAATTATTGATATAAATGTAATGACGTTACTGCCGGGTATTTGAAATTATCCAGAATTTATTCTAGTTTTCACTCAAATTAGGACACTTAAATGTTTAAATAGAAAAGAAAAAAAAATCGAAGTATAAAATTGACCCTTAACCATCACAGAATAATATGAAAAACTGGAGGGGCAAACTAGAAAACTAGGGGGACAAGTGCCCCCCTTCGCCCCCGCCAGATTACGCCCATGTCCAAACGAGTCTACTGTTTCTGGGAAGAGGCGATTACCTTCAGCGATATGCACACTTTGGCCTTTTTTCAGCAAACGAATCTTGAATTCATATGATTATATATTTTTTAAACAAAATTTATCCAATAGAACTAAGAAGCATCCGTTTTAATAATTGTTGATTTAATTTCGGATATTTAGATGTATCGACTTTTTAACACTGACCAAAATTTCTTCAGGAAATATAAATAATATTACCCTCTCCTCGCACCCATTTATATATATATATATATATATATTGTTACGAATTTTGTAAATAGTTAGTGTTTGTACTGTAAAATAATGTAAATAATCTTATTAAGCTCCATTTCTTTACTAATATTAGTTTTTGTTACATTGTCTCTGTTATCAAGCAAACTTGTCTATTATTTTCAGTGAATGTCTATGGCAGCTTTGCGAAATATTAGAGATATCGCCAAGTTGGCGTCACTTTTGGCGACTAATTTTGGTCGCCAAGTTGGCGACAAACTTGGCGATTGTTGGCGATGGTAACCCTTCCCTACTCTATGGTAACCCCCCCTATTGATATACTGATACATTGAATGTTGTTCCGTGGATTTTTCGAGATGGTTCTAGAAATTTCCAGCACCTGCTGCGAGCCTATATAAGAAGAGCGATACGAGCTGTTGTTATTATTATTTACCAGTCAGTCATTGAGTGAACAACGCGTTTGTTAAGCAAGTTTGCTTGAGTCTTATTTACGTTATTTTGAATGTGATTTAGTGTAGAGACGTTGTATAAAGAGTCTCTGGAACCTATATCTGCACTTATACGATAGATTTGAACAGTTATTTTGGAATATCTAGAAATATTTGTGAGTTTCGAAGACTGTGTTGTTCTGAAGTTCTGTAAATAAATTATTTTCTACTTTTCTAAGAGCAAAAAGTTTGAAGTTGTCTAACCATAAGATCGAAAGAACCCTATAAACGCAACATTTGGTGTCAGGAGTCGGATCTTATGCCGAAAACAAGAACTACGGACGGACAACTAAAAGAACTGTTAGAAGCTATTAACGGATTAAGAACAGAGCTGAGCAATAAAATTGATAAAGGCCAAGAAGAGTTGGCGGATAACATGAATAAAGGCCAAGAAGAGTTGGCGGATAAAATGAATAAAGGCCAAGAACAGTTGGCGGATAAAATGAATAAAGGCCAAGAAGAGTTGGTGGATAAAATGAATAAAAACGAAGAAAGAATGGAACAGTTGACAAACAAAATTGGCAAATGCCAAGAAGAAGTGACCGAAAAGATTAATATAGGCCAAGAAGAAATGAAGAAAACTTTAGAAGAAAAGTTCTCGTCGGTAGCGAGACGAATAGAGGAAGTAGAAGAGAAAATTCAGAATGAAGTTAGTAATGTAGAAGAGAAAATGGGAAGGAAAATAGAGGAAGTAGAAGAGAAAATTCAGAATGATGTTAGAAATGTTGAAGAGAAAATGGAAGGGAAAATAGTTGAAATAGATGAAAAGCTAAATAAAAGAGTACAAGATCTTAAGAAGAAGCTTTCAGCGTCCAGTGGTAATTATGAAGAATTTAGGAATCCGCCTGCTTCTCCCGTGCACATCAAGCTGTCGACATATGACGGAAAGAGTTCCTGGCAAGTTTACAAGACCGAATTCACCATTGTAGCCGAAGCGAACAAATGGAGTGACGAGGTGAAAGCTTGTCAACTGGCAGCATCTTTAAGAGGAGAAGCCACCGACGTGCTGCAAACATTGCCCGATATGACGCAACTCAATTTTGAGACTTTAAGTTGTGCACTTGAAATGAGATTCGGAGAAAAGTTCTTCAAAGATTATACGAGAATACAAATGAAGAGCCGCCATCAAAAATCGAGTGAAACTCTTCAAGAGTTTGCCTCAGAAATAGAACGTCTGGCAAATTTAGCATTCATCGACTGCCCAACAAATGTACGGGAAATGCTCTCATTGCAGTACTTTGTAGACGGAATAAAAGATCCAGAAGTGCAGAGAGCGGTACGAATGGCAGATGTGCAGGATTTAAAGGCTGCATTACTATATGCCTTAAAGTTTGAAACAGCTACACAAGTCAGCCGAAGAGATCGTCATTCAGTCCGAGGGGCAACGGTGAACAAAAGCTCAGACACTGAGAGCGACGTCTTGAAAGAAATTAGGAAATTAAATCAAGAGATTGAAGCTTTAAAATATGGAAAAACAAGCTCAAGAAGACAGAATCTCACGTGCTGGGGATGCGGTGATACAGGACATCTCCGAAGAAATTGCCCCAAAATCCACGAACGTGAGATAAATTCAAACAGTCAGCAGGGAAACTAAATTTTGGCCATCTCGCGGGGCGGAGGTTGCCAGAGAATGAAAAGCCCCACCTGAAGATCCTCCAGATATCAAAAATGAGTGGCGGTGATAATGAATTATATGTGATAGGCTTTATTAACGGAATTCAGTGCCGTATGATTGTCGATACAGGAGCCAATGTTACAATAATAAGAGAAGATTTGGCTCGAAAATTGAAATGTAAACTCATCTGGACTCCACCATGCGTTACCCTGAAAACTGTGACGGGCGACAAGATAGGCATATATGGAAAGGCAAATTTAACCATCAACTTTGGAGGAACGAAATATTACCATACGGCATATGTGGCTGACATAACAGATCCTTGCTTAATCGGGCTAGATTTTCTGAAGAAATTTGGCTTCAAACTTGATTTCAAAAATAACAAAATGCTCTCAAAATTTGAAGAAATAAGTCTTTTTGGATTAAATAACGAAATTGTAAGTAAACAAACAGTAATAGCCAAAGAAGACATCAATCTAGATCCAAGAACAGAATTTTTAGTTCCAGCTGTAATTAAAAATGAAACTAATTACCGATTTGGCCATATAGATTATCCAGAAGACAATAGTACACAAGCAGGAGTATTGGTGGCTTCTTCTGTAGTAGACCTCTCGAAAAAGACCATTCCAGTCAGAATTGCTAACATCAGTGATAAGACGAGGACTATCAAGAAAGGAGAGGTGATAGCATCATGTGCTCCTGTGACGTGCATAAGTCAAAATTCCAGTCACTCTGAGAAATCTTCAGATAATTTAGTCAAGGATTTGTTACAAAATACGGACTTAGATCCAAATCAGAGAGATGCTGCTGAAAGTTTAATTAGAGAATTCCAAAGTTTATTTTCCCAAACATCTGAAGACTTTGGACGAACTAAAATGGCACAACACCGAATTGACACGGGAGATCACTCTCCTATTAAACAGCACCCTAGACGATTACCTTTTGCCAAGCAAGAAGAGGTGCAGAATTTAATTAAGGATATGGAAGAAAATGACGTCATCGAACCATCGACAAGTCCATGGGCGTCTCCCATTGTATTAGTAAGAAAGAAGGATGGTTCTACAAGATTTTGTGTAGACTACCGCCGACTGAATGATGTCACTAAAAAGGATAGTTACCCTCTGCTAAGGATCGACGACACTCTCGACACACTTGCGGGCAACACTTGGTTCTCGACTCTGGATCTGAAGAGTGGTTACTGGCAGGTAGAGATCCATCCCGATGACCGCGAGAAGACTGCCTTTACAACGGGACAAGGATTATGGCAGTTCAAGGTAATGCCTTTTGGTCTATGTAACGCACCTGCAACTTTCGAACGGCTTATGGAAACGGTTCTCCGGGGGCTGTCATATGAAGCATGTCTTGTTTATTTAGATGACATCATAATCATAGGAAAATCTTTTGATGAACATCTTAACAACCTCAGGCGGGTGCTACAAAATTTAAAGGAAGATAATTTGAAGTTAAGCCCTTCGAAGTGCAGCTTGTTTCGCTATGAAGTCGCATACCTTGGACACATCATTTCGGCGGAAGGAGTTAGGACTGATCCGGAGAAGATATCGGCCGTGAAAAATTGGAGTCGTCCAGCAGATGTTCACCAGCTTCGGAGTTTTCTAGGATTATGCACCTATTACAGGAAATTCGTCAAAGGCTTCTCGATGATTGCAAGACCACTTCATAAATTAACAGAAGCCAATCAAAAATTTATGTGGACACAGGAATGTGACGCTGCTTTCGAAAAGCTTAAGGAGGCCTTAACATCCACTCCAATTCTGTCATATCCTCAAATCGATAGACAGTTTATACTTGATACGGATGCAAGTAACGAAAGCATTGGCGCTGTACTGTCCCAGGAAATCGACGGCCAGGAGCGTGTTATCGCCTATTTCAGCAAGTGCTTATCAAAGACAGAGCGAAACTACTGCGTAACAAGAAAAGAGCTTCTTGCTGTAGTGAAAGCCATAGACCATTTTCATCACTATCTTTACGGTCGAAAATTCCTGATCCGAACTGATCATGCTTCTCTAACTTGGCTATTGAATTTTAAGAACCCAGAAGGCCAGATAGTCAGGTGGATACAGAAGTTTCAAGAGTACGATATGGAGATACGCCATCGAAAAGGCTCATCACATGGAAATGCAGATGCTCTCTCAAGAAGACCCTGCTCAGAGAATTGTAGATACTGCGATCGGGTTGAGAAGAAATTTAATGTCAAAGGTCCTTTAGTAAGACAAGTTACAACTGGGTCTACATCATCGCAAGATCCGTGGAGTGACGAGAGCCTACGTAAAGATCAACTTGCTGATCCTGAAATTAAGCCAATTCTAGAGCTGAAAGAGGAGTCCAACAGGAAGCCCAGCTGGCAAGACATGGCCCATTACCATCCTACGACTAAACGTTATTGGGCTCTCTGGGATTCCTTACATTTGAAGAACGGCATTTTGTACCGAAAATGGGAGTCTGACGATGGAAAGACATGTAGATGGCAACTACTACTCCCTAAGTCGAGAATTTCTATGGTCCTTCAAGAACTGCATGGTAGTCCCACAGGAGGTCATTTTGGTGTAATGAAGACCCTGCAAAAGGTTCGAGAGCGTTTCTACTGGAATAATGTTCGCAGTGATGTGGAGAAGTGGTGTCGAACTTGTGACACCTGTGTAGCACGTAAAGGTCCAAAGAAGCGCACCCGTGGACGATTGCAACGTTATAATGTAGGAGCTCCTTTCGAACGAATTGCACTAGACATCCTGGGTCCACTTCCTTGAACATCTGATGGCAATAAGTACATCCTCGTTGTCATGGACTACTTCACTAAGTGGCCTGAAGCATATGCCATTCCTAATCAAGAGGCGGTAACCGTAGCAGACATACTGGTTCAACACTGGGTTTCCAGATACGGAGTTTCTCTTCAAATCCATTCTGATCAAAGAAGAAACTTTGATTCGGCTGTGTTTAAGGAAATGTGCGGACTACTCGGCATGGACAAAACTCGAACAACACCTCTACACCCTCAATCGGACGGCATGGTGGAACGGTTTAATCGTACCATCCTAAATAGCCTCTCTCTCCTGGTGTCTAGAGACCAACAGGACTGGGACAGGAAATTGCCTCTTTTCCTGCTTGCCTACAGGAGTGCCACTCATGAGGCCACTGGTTACTCCCCTTCTCAAATGCCCTTTGGTCGTGATCTTCGTCTGCCTGCGGATCTTTTGTTTGGCCGTCCTCCTGACGCTCCTTTGTCGCCTGAAGAATACGTGGATGAACTCCAGGCACGGATTGAGGAGATTCATCGTCTAGCGAGGAACCGAATCGGACTGGCAACGGAAAAGATGAAGACACGGTACGACACAAAGGCAACAGGACATGAGTTCAACGGAGGTGACAAAGTTTGGTTGTGGAATCCCATACGTCGTAAGGGACTGTCGCCAAAACTTCAAAGGAACTGGGACGGTCCTTACACAGTCGTCAACAGGCTGAATGACGTCGTCGTACGCATACGAAAATCGCCACACACCAAGCCCAAGGTCGTACATTATAACCGGCTAGCCCCTTATTTTGGCAAAAGTGATTAGAAATTCAAAATTGGAATTTCAGACCATGGTCATGAAAGTCACTTTTTGTAAATATGTAAATAGTAATTAGTTCTTATTTATGTAAATTTTATTATTATTGTTATTATTTATTTATTTATTTATTTGTTTATTTATTTTAAGTGTTTTCCTCTGCTATTGCACTGCCCGGGACGTGCAGTCTTTGAGGAGGGGGTAGTGTTACGAATTTTGTAAATAGTTAGTGTTTGTACTGTAAAATAATGTAAATAATCTTATTAAGCTCCATTTCTTTACTAATATTAGTTTTTGTTACATTGTCTCTGTTATCAAGCAAACTTGTCTATTATTTTCAGTGAATGTCTATGGCAGCTTTGCGAAATATTAGAGATATCGCCAAGTTGGCGTCACTTTTGGCGACTAATTTTGGTCGCCAAATTTGGCGATATATCGCCAAGTTGGCGACAAACTTGGCGATTGTTGGCGATAGTAACCCTTCCCTACTCTATGGTAACCCCCCCCCCCTATTGATATACTGATACATTGAATGTTGTTCCGTGGATTTTTCGAGATGGTTCTAGAAATTTCCAGCACCTGCTGCGAGCCTATATAAGGAGAGCGATACGAGCTGTTGTTATTATTATTTACCAGTCAGTCATTGAGTGAACAACGCGTTTGTTAAGCAAATTTGCTTGAGTCTTATTTACGTTATTTTGAATGTGATTTAGTGTAGAGACGTTGTATAAAGAGTCTCTGGAACCTATATCTGCACTTATACGATAGATTTGAACAGTTATTTTGGAATATCTAGAAATATTTGTGAGTATCGAAGACTGTGTTGTTCTGAAGTTCTGTAAATATATTATTTTCTACTTTTCTAAGAGCAAAGAGTTTGAAGTTGTCTAACCATAAGATCGAAAGAACCCTATAAACGCAACAATATATTTTTATTATTGCAGATAGAAGAAAGTATTGTAATCGAATTTTTTTTTGTTTTTCTATGGATTTACACGTTTTTGGGGTCAGAGATTCCAAAAGACATGCTTATACAAAATATGTATCTGCCCATGCGTCGCTATAATACTATCATAAAGTGTGAAGTTATGCATAGAATCAAACCAAATATTTTGTGCATGTTTTTGGCTATGGCAAACAAGCTCTCCTGCAGTTTCGCCGGAATTGGGTGTTGCGATAGCGATGTCTGTGCCATTTTTATTATTGTACCATCGAAAAGTGCATGAAACTATGCATAGAACTAAGCTAAAATTTTCCCTGCGTGTTTATGGCTATGGCCAGCAGATCCTCCTTTAATTTAAAAATAATCCTCAGGAAAGGGGCGCTGCGATAGCGATTTTTGTATAATTTTCTCGATTTTTCGTAGTATTTTTTTTCTTTTTTTTTTTTTTTTGTCCATTGGTGACTCGTGCAGCGACGGAAACTTGCATTCTACTAAGCAGGCTATTCACAAATAGTTGAAGGTTGAAGGCAACAGCAGAGTTGTATAATATAGACGCACGCCGTACGCAGAAAATTTTACGAAGTTTGCAAAAAATTTTAAGAAAGAAACAATTTTTATTTTGGTAACTTTTTTAGTACCATAACATAAAAATATTTCCTCAATTTTATGAACAAATTATTTACTGTTAAAGCGAATTGTGCAAAGTGGTTTTGCCATCACCCCTGTATAATGTATTTTATTCGAAGGGTAATACAATACTCTTAGATGTTTGCACGGATTTGAATTCCGAGGCCCGAGACCCGCTCTTCCCATAGGAAAGTTATTTAGCCTTGAACCGGTGTAAAAATTAAAAGTTCAGCTCGAGCCCTGCCTGTACAAAAAATCCGTGAAATGAGATTCAGTCCGGCTCGATCTGTCCGTGCTCAATTTCTGCAAAAAATCTAAATTTTACTTCACACACAATTAAGATTCCTTTAAAAAATACGGCTTACATATTTATTGGATGAATTTACAATGTATTTTTAAATTACGATGTGTTCGCAGAATGGATAATACACAATGTATTATATTGATTATTTAGATTCTTAGACCTTTCATTATTCAAATAGGGATTCATTAAATAATTAATGTAGTTTAGAACAAATGGAAAAAAAGGAGAGTTTTAAATACCATGACTTTTGAATCTCTTTAGTAAAAAGTAGATTTATGAATGTATTCCTCTGCCATTTCTTAAGGCTTTTCGCAAAACCAAAAGAGTTACATCCTAACACATTTATGAATTAATTCCTTTTCGGAAATGCATAAGATCAGGCATTCTCACTCAGAAAATATGTAATTTCCCCGGGAGTTTGATCGTGGATAGACAGACAAGCAAACCGAATGCATAAGCATTTTTCAACTTTCTTGGAAAGTGCAAAAAGTGAAAGAATATTTAAACATTAAAACTGCTTAATTGAAAGTGAGCATATCAAAAATCTTTCTATAGATATCAATAACTAACAATTTGAATTATGTGCGATAAAATGTTCTTCTCTAATTCTGTTCATATTCATATATAATGCAGAGTATTGATAGAAAAAACAGCGACATAGCTGAATGCTGTTACAGGGGAAAAAAAGACTTTAAAAAAAATGACTATTTTTGAGAAATCTATTACATTTTTTTAAAAAAAATTATAAAGTTTTGCGAAGAAAAATCAAGTCCAATTCTTACTGCCAAAATTTTCTTTTTTGGAGAGTTCATTTTGTTTTCGAAATTTCAAATTTTAGCATAATAATAATAATAATAATAATAATAATGGCTTTTATGGACTGTCATTTTGTAAATAGACCTTTTTTATGAAAAGGATTTTATGAAAGAGCCCCTTTTTATTAAGTGAAATTTTGTGAGAGGATCGCAAAGAGGACCCAATTTTGACCAGGTTCGACTACTGTTGCTGCATATTATAAGCATAGAAATAATCATGGAAAATACATCAGTTGTGAATTTTTTTCCAATTTTTTCAATAAAATTTACTGCCCGCATTTTCGAACACGCATTTTATTAGCTTTGATAAAAATACACATGGAAAGAAAGCTGGTATTAAATTTCAATAGTTGTGATACAGATTCTGTGCTCAGCAAATTTTTGAATCCCTTGTTACTCTTGAATAATTTCGTTTCAGAAATAATTTTAATTTTCTAGTAACTACAAGGTGTAAAAATGGACATTGTGAAAAGCGTAAGTAGCCAAAATAAATTAAGTACATGTTTTCTAGTTCATGTGTCCCAGGCTGTTTTTCCCTCTCCTGCGCTGTCGCTTCCGGTAATTCGGTTCATATCGCCAAGTTTGACATAGTTTACTGAACGATTTTATGCTTTTACTAAAAAATGAAAAAAAAAAACTTTTCGATTATGTAGTTTCTGAATAAGAACAAGCATTATTAATAATTCTGTAAAAATGGTATATGTAATAAAATGACATGCATTATAATATTCTACTAATTTAAAGAAGTGCTATTTTTAAGCTACATATATACAATATAACGAACTTTTGAGTTTGTTGGTTTTGAATGAATTTCGAAATCTAATGATAAATATGTGAAAAATGGTAAAAGAATAATATTACAAATATAGTTTTTTGTAACCACTCTGAGAAGGTAAATGATAAATGTTAATGATTATACTAATTATAGTGTATGGATTTCTTGATATTTTTTTTCTTTCCAATTTCAGTTATTTTCTGATGCTAGTTTGAATTCCTAATGCAATTTACATTTCGTTATACAATTTTCTGAATAGGTAATTTTTTAAACTTTATTAATAATTAATTGTGTAAAAACAGTAAAAAATAAAATTATTTATTATAATATTATAATAGTTTACAATTTTAATAATTAAGATTTTAAAACTACACAAGTACAACATACTGGAGTTTTTACATAAATTTTGCTACTAGGAAACAAATTTTGAAAAAAATAAATATATATATACAAAAATCGATGAACAATTTATACAATTTATAGATAATTAATTAGACGATCTGTCCATTTTTAACTCTTCAGGAACTTCATTTTTGCTATCTTTATTTGTTTGGCCTGTTTTTTCCT
Source organism: Maratus speculifer (assembly GCA_964019185.1). Taxonomy (NCBI): domain Eukaryota; kingdom Metazoa; phylum Arthropoda; class Arachnida; order Araneae; family Salticidae; genus Maratus; species Maratus speculifer. Next base: position 146,211,314 of record OZ025293.1, read on the forward strand.
TCTTGTTTTCCTATGTATTTAAAATGCCTTCAGGAATCAATATTTTGGTTTTGTGAGAACTGGTGAAATGGGAGATAACGTGCCAAAACTGTCATCCATGTACCGGTCAGCTGACTATTTGATCATCCCGCTAGAAAGAGGGGAGATTTCCCAAAGTCGTAAATTATATCCACCTACAAACAGTTACCCAATTTGAGATGCAGGTGGCGCTCGCTTCAATTTTAACTTGTATTCCCGTAATTTAGTCCCCTTAATCTCCTCGGACGGGGCAACGCCACTGCTTTCACACGGGCCTAAATGTCCGGATGGAGAATATGGGGATTTAAAAGCAAAAATTCCTGAATGAGCTAAAAATAATTTTGATTAATCGATTCATTTTTTTCATTTTTACTGCACAGTCACAAATAAAAAATAGAAACAAAGTTGAAAAAAAAAAAAAAAAAAAAAAAAACAATGTTTAAATTATTTTAAATCTGTATTCTGAAGATCCTATAATTTACACAATTTTTTTTCCCTTCAAATAATTAAAAAAAAATTGCTTTAATTTTACATGCATTAATTGCATAAATCTCCTAAGTTATGAATTATTAAATTGTTCAAAGGTTATAAAAATTATACACGGATTTTAAATTTACTCCAAAATATTTGATTAATACTTAATTTCTAAAAATCATGTCTATTTCTTTACGATATTCAACTTACAACAGTCATTTTAATCCACGATATTCAATGTTTTTAAATGGCTTGTCCTTTGTTTTTTGTCAGAATGATCTCGTATTTTAAATGGCTTAAAACAGAAAATGAAGCGCTAAGTACCTTTAAAAAAATATGTATGTTGTGAAAAAACTTCAATTAATCAGATTTTTATTTCTACAACCTTCTAAAAATTCAGATTTTTCGTATTTTTTTTTTTTTTTTTTTTTTTTTTAAATGAACATTTTTCTCATTGAAAAACATTGCAGAAGGATCAATCGACAGCCCACCATCTACGGTGTCGCCCCTTATCATTAAAAAATCCGCATAGCAAAATCTTAACATTACATTTCCCTTCCTGTTTCTTACTCCGTGGTTACCACCTTTTTTGTGTTCATGGGTCATGGTGTCTTGTATTTTACTAGGTTCCCGGAGATTTTGGCTAGTAATCGCATGGTAACGAGGTTAATGGGCTTTTACGATATTTTACCACTATTCGCTATTGCTAGTGATCTTTACTGGGTGCATGTGAAAAGGCAGAGTATCGTATCGTCTTCTGCTAACGGTGAATCGGAAACTTCTCTTTTCCCTGAAGGTTCGAAGGAATGCTGCAGGTAAGTGTTTATTATCGTTTTATGAATTGATCCCAAATCTTGCTTTAAACAAAATTCGACTTTTCGATCTAAAAAAAATACTAATCGGCATGTAAACATTTGCACTGTTTACCACAGAGCGGGACTCCCCGTATGTTTATGTTTACCTATCGTATCGTGTGAATGTTATAACAAATGTTGATTCGTGTTTTTTAAAAATTTCATTTTTGTATACCTCCTAGAAGTAAAAACAAATCTGCAAATGTCGTAATGTTATTAATTTGAAGCATAGTATCATATTTTTTTCTGCATGTTATTTTCTTTTAAATTAGTATATGTTAGCATTTTGGTTGTGCATTATTTTCAATTTAAATTTGTCATATCTGTAAGGCTTCTACCTTAGTATTAAAGATAGGTACACCCTCAAGGCTGTTAAAAGTAGTGTCATGTCAAATGGTTGCAAAGATTTTTTTTTCTTAAAACCTTACATTATAACTAATAATACATGCGTTTTCTACTAAATAAATTTTGAAGGAAATACCTTTGTGTAGAAATTAAAAATGCAAAATATGCTAGACTTTACAGGGCTTGAAGTAGAAAAATTCACGAACCAGAACACTATTTCAAAATTATTTTTGATTAAATTATTTTAGGAAAGTAAAGCAAAATTTATTTTTAACTGCATAAAAACAATTTAAAAAATTCATCTAAGATTTTAAATAACTTTAAAACTGTTTCAAAAAAACAGAATAAGCAATCTATACTAATATATGTTTTGCTTTGTTTATTTATGTGCGTGTGTGTCTGCCTTTTTGTCATCGAAGGCTAATTTACTGCACATAGAAGTCTAAAAATTTGGATCAGTATCATCCAAACCACGTAATGAAGCACCTGCGGCTCATATTTATAATTTTTTAAGGCTCATGCCACCTGTTCCTCTTCAACAACATGCCCACTTATCCATTATCCTTTGTTTTGGGGCCCATTCTCCATTCAGTTGTTTTGCTTATCTACATTTCAATTATAACCCTGCACCCCTGGTACTTGGTAGAAGGCTCTTTAAGTTTTGTCTCTTAAATTGTTAAAAAATTATCTTTTTCAGTTTGATCTTTGTTTTTGATGCCTCCTTTTCCATTTAGTCATACTCCCATTTCTATGCCTCAGTTAAGACTCTATGGTCCCCTAGAGTCTGATTTGAGTTCTCTTGAACCTTTTGTGCACCACACATTCATCCACTAATTTTGTAACCCTTTGAATGCATAACATCAAAAGTTGTTTTGTGGATTTTTCCTGGGACCAACACCCTTATATTTTTATCTAGGGCCCTATGACCTTTTTTAAGAAATGCCTTTCATTTCTTTAAAATTCCATTCTAATGATTATTCCATAGCCAGTGCTTAATTTTGATTAATTGAAGATCTAGAGTGCTAAGTATCAAGACCTTTAAATAAATTTTCGTGTTAGAACCCTGCTCTCAACTCTCAGGTTGGCCCTTTTTCAGCTCCCTGTTATAGAACTTTTAAAAATGGTCCAATTCACAAGCATTTTTTTTTCTAAGAGCTTAGGTTCTCCAGCTACTACATGAACAGTGAAAAAATTCTGAGAATTCAGCTACTACCAATTTTGAATATCAATCTCATTATTAAAATTTTTGGTGCAACTTCTTTAAAACTGACCAGGTTCTCTTCCAATTTTCTTTAAGGCCCCTGTCCTCGCTCGAGGAAACGCTCGCGAGCTAATGCTATTCCTATGGGGAAGCATTTTTCTAATAACTCTTTCGCATTTTTGAATATTTTTTTTTGCATTGGATAGCTGGAGGTGCTTGCCGACAGCGCACCTTTTTTACTTTTTCGATTTTGGTTGCAGATATATTTTTTAAAGCACTTTCAGTTTCGAAACCGGTTTTGAAAGTGAAACTAACTTTGTAAAAAATATCTGCCACCAAAATCGAAAAAGTAAAAAAGGTGCACTGGCGACAAGCACCTCAGCTATTCAATGCAAAAAAAATTATTCAAAAATGTCAAAATGCGAAAGAGTTATTAGAAAAATGCTTCCCTATAGGAATAGCATTAGCTCACGACCGTTTCCTCGAGCGAGGACAGGGGCCTTAACATATTTCTAGAGTTATCCAGCTTCTTTTAAAAAAGACTAAAATTTTTTTCATGCCTACTATATTCCAATTACGATAGTGGTCCTCGATACAGGATTGCTTAAAGTTCTTGTGCCCATTCATAAATTACCTTCTTTCACCCAATTTCTGGTTTTGGAGAACTTCTTCCATTTATTTATGCTTCCATTTCTATTAAGAACCTGCCATTAAAATTGAAACAGAGTGAAGAGAGTTAAGACATTTGCCTTGAGTCTTTTATTTAGAGTAGAAATGAGTTATTGCATTTCAGGGGGTTGTATGGGGGAGGATCCCAGGAAAAATTATGCTGCTTAAATGTACATGATTTTTATTACTTTTTCTTTAGTGATGCAGTATAGTGTTTCCCCTAGGCATTTTTGGGAGGGTGCAGCGCCCTGCCCAATTTGGCTTATCAAAATTTTGCCGTTGGCATATTTTGAGCAGCAATGCCGTGGATGTGCTGTAGTACGTAAATTATGCAAGAAATTGGAAACAAGATGCAAAAAAAAAGCTCTTATGCATCTGTGTCCCATGGAACGTGCAATTTCATCAAGATATCATGGAAAAATTCAGAATTTCATTAAAGGGTCGCAAGAAGAGAAGCAAACTTCATCAAAAGATCGCAAAAAAAATGGAAAAGTTTGTTTAAAAATATGCAAAAAAAGACTAATTTCTTCAAAGAATCACTAAAGAAAAGAAAATCGTATAAATGGGCAAATTTTAGCAAGAAAATTGCGAAAATATAGTAAATTTCGGCAAAAAATCGTGATATAAAGGCAAATTTCGTCAAACAATCGTGATAAAATGACAAGTTTCGTCACAAAAATTTGGGAGGACAAGGCAAATTTCTTTTCAAAAACTGTGATAAAACAACTTTTATCAAAAAATCACAATAAAACATCAACTTTTGTCAAAAAATTGCAATAAAACGGCAAATTTTGTCGCAAGATTCAAGAAAAAACAAAAAATTTCTACAAACAATCCCGAATAAAGAATTTTGTTAAACAATCCTGAAAAAAACAGCAGATTTCTTCTAAAGATCGCAAAAAAGCAGCAACTTTAAACAAAAAATCTCGATAAAACGGGCATAACCCCATAATTTGTCAACCCACCTCCCCCTGAAAAATAGCAGATTTCATCAAAAGATCGTGATAAAATTGTAAATTTCATCAAAAAATCACGATAAAATGGCAAAATTCATCAAAAAATTACATTAAAATAGCAAATTTTGTGAAAAAAATTGCGAAAATATGGCAAATTTCATAAAAAAAAAAAAAAAAAAAAAAAAACCTGAAAAAAACGACAGATTTTGTCAAAAAATCACCTTAAAACAGCAGATTTTGTCAGAAGATTCACGATAAAACAGTAATTTTGTCAAAAGATTCATGGAAAAAACGCATTTCGTCAAAAAATTGAGAATTTTAGAAAGTGATCGTGAGAAATAAAAAAAAAAGATTTTAATCTTAATTACATTAGCCTTTGTTTCCGGGAAAAAAAAAATCATTAGTTCAAGAATTCAAGCATAAAAATATTGCAAATTTCGACAAATGGTCACCAAAAATTATGCTCCTGGAGTGTATTTCTTCACCTCTCACCCACCACACATGGGACCACCAAACATGGTGCATACAGATTTTGATGATTTCAAAGTATGTTGTAGGGGTCATACCACTAATTATTCTGGTGAAAGGGTTTCTTCAAATGGGCCTTGGTTTTTGAGAATTGAGGGGTTAAATTTCAGCATATATTTTAAATACTCATTAGTACGATAGTGGAATGTGGATTCATGGCACCATGCCAGCGCGCTAGCTTGCGAGTCCAAAGGTTGAGGGATCAAATCTGGCCTTGGCTTTTGTTTTCTTTTTTACTCACATTTATATATTTTTTTACATAATACAAATTTTAAGTATTTTTACTTCTTGAGAAATTGCCACAGCTTTAATATTTTCTTAATAAATTACATTTTTTAAATTTTTCATCAAAATTTATTTTTTTTCTGTAATTTTTAAATTAATATTTCTGTTGACAAAACTGCAAAACTAATTTAAGCCTAGAACTTTTTTTTTCTTAATTATTGTCTACACTTTTTACTTTAAACACAATTCTGAAATAATTTTTCTTTTTCCTATCGCTTTTTTTTTAAACAATTTATAGCATTTTAAATGAAAATTTATTTATTTATTTATTTATTTTTTTTGTATAAATAATACAAAATATTTTTCGGGTACAATTTCTTAAACATCTTTAGGGTTAGATAATTCAAGCAATCATACCTTCAAAAGAGTAATAAAATATTAAGGGGGCTCAGCGGTTAAAAACTTTTCAAAAAATCAATTTTTTTTTTATGATCTAGTTTGATTATTCAATTAATTCTTAACTCAGTGCAAAAAAAAAAAAAAAAAAACACATAAAAATATTTGCATTTTTAACGTAGTTATAAGCATTTATTTTATGTATCAACATTTTCATAGCCGCTCCCATATAATTTCAACTTTAAGTCATGTTTTCTCAAAACTTAATTTTTGATGACTAACACCAAGATTTAAAAAAAACTATTTGATGGAATGGCTTAATTTTTTTTTTTTTTTTTTTTTTTTTTTTTGCATGCATATAGCATCATTATCTATAGAATGAATTAATATAGTTTAGATAGTTTGATATTTTGAGTATTTTTAATGAAAAAAATGTTGTCTTTTTTAGGGTTTTTTAAAAATTTTAAGTTTGAGAGTTTTTTAATAATGTTTTTTTTCGACTGATTGTTATATCATTAATTCATTCTATAGAGAAAAGTTTCCTGATCATTTTAAAGCAAAAATTAGGTTCTTAAGTCAATTCAACTTTAAGATATCTTGGTGTTAGTGATATAACACAATTTTTTTTTTTCGAAAATTGTGTTACATAAATTTTGCTATATTTCTTATTGTATTACATTGAAGTACTTCATTTTATAATTTTATAAGACTACAAACATACCTTTAAAATATCAGAAAGTTTCAATTACACAGAATACTTCTGTTTTTATATGGACTCGAAGCGAGGGTTCTGTTTATTTTTTCCATATCGATCAACCCCTGAGCCCCCTTAATGCAGCTAAAATGCAAATTTTTAATTTTTGGATTTTTTGTAAACACATTTATCTCCCAAGTTCAAAATCAACAAAATTTATCATTTGCACAAATAAGAAATAACAGATTACATTTAAAACTGTATTTTATTAAAAATCAAAACACTCTTTTTGTGATTCAACTGGAGTGAATCACAAGGAATGTAAATTATGTATGTTTTAAAATATGAGGTTCAGACATAAATTAAATAGGATTTGCAATTAGTATAAAAATTTCGGTAAAAAAAAGCTGATTTTCTCTAAAAAATTCCCAAACATAAACTTAAGTTTTTAAGGGGACAGTTTACCGCAAAACTGATCGAAAAATCAATTTCTGTTTTTAAACATTAAATGGAAGCTTGTTTAATTGTGAATATTTTAATACCTCATTTTTACCCGTACGGCAATTATATCTCGAGATATTGAAAATTTTGTTAATACACCTGGCATAATTCCTCAGAGAAATTTCAACTTTAAACTTTTTTTCTCCTCTATGTTTACATTTTTTTTTCGCTTTCATGTTTTAAAAATGTTAAGGCTTTTTTTTTTGTATTTGAAATAGCGATTTAAAATGCTTTGTTCAATTTGTTTGGTACATATGTGTTAAATATGCACATGAAATTAATCTTAACATTATTATTATTGTTATTAATAAAATTATATATGAAGATGTGTTAGATTTTACACTACTTATATCATTTAAAAAAATATTAAATGTAGTGTTAGATTATCTAAAAATCCATGCACAGTATTGTGTAATACTGTTTGAAATTAAAAAAAGGGTATTGATTAATTTAAAAATATTAATATTTAAAGTAGTGGAGATTTTAAAATTTTACAATTTTCTTATACTTTCTCAAAATTTTAATTAAATATGCATTCTTATTTATTTGTTGCAAAATGTACTTTTAGTTGAACCCTGAAGTGCAGTCAGTTCACCATTTGAACCATATTTAAAAAAAAAATAATAAAAAAATATTGAAAAAGTAAACTGTCTTCTTCAGAAAATATCAAAAGGTTCAAAGCTGTAAAATTCCCAGTTCTGCTTAAAATTTGTAACATGTAAAAAATATAAAAATAAGTAAAAGAAAATAGAAGCCGAGGACGGATTCGATCCCACAATTTTTTGACTCGCAAGCTCTCGCGCTGGCACAACGCCACGATTCCACAATTTGACATTGTACTAATGGGTATTTGAAATATACGATGAAATTTAACCCCCAAATTCTCAAAAACCAAGGCCCATTTGAAGAAACCCTTTCACCGGAAAAATTAATGGTATGACCCCTACAACGTACTTTGAATTCATCAAAATCTGTGTGCACCATGTTTGGTGGTCCCCTTGTCAGGATCATCCCTGATGAATCTTTGAGCAGTCTTTGCCTCTAAAAATTACATCCTAGATAGCTTGACATCTGATGGACTCCAAATTGATTTTGTTTTAAAATAACATTGTTTTTCATTAAGTTGTATTAGAATAATATGAAACGAAAATATAACATTTTGATACAAAATATGTTACTTTAAGCAAAGTTTATAACCATATTTTAGCAAACTGATCACAGCACACCATCACACAGTATATTGTCCATCAGCAGCACACATTTAATCTGGTTAAACAAAAATCAAAATAAATTTTTCAAACATCCTTTTAACTGTTTTTGATGCAATTATCCTATGTCGGAATCACCTCATTTTAATTCCAAACTTAGAAACATCATCAAAAATATTTTAATAAAACTTTGCTTTTACAATGAAAGTTTAAAGTAACAAGTTTTTAATTTCTAAAAAAGTCGTTTGTAAATCCTGGTGTCAGTCGATCATTTATTTTATCATTTTACGAACAGAATTTTTCTGTACCAGAAAAGGTAAAAAATGTGCCCTTTTTGTTCAACTGAAGTGCCCATTTTTTTTAGGAGCACCCTGCCCTTGTTTTATTCTGGGAGAAACACTATAGTAATTTAAATTAGTTGGTGTACTAAAGAGTAGCACACAGATTCATAGAATACAGAGACAGATTAAAATTTACCATGTTTGCCATGGAAGAAATGACATCAATAAAAGAGATACACAAGAAATAGAATGCAGATTTATTTCCTTTTAAAATTCAATAAAATAAATAACTCGTATGCTGTGGATTGAGAAGAAATATGCAGTGAAAGTTCTCTTGATCTAGTTCTCAAAATCTGCAATTTTTTTATGAAATACTGATAAAATTTGTGACCTTATATGATGTTTATGACTGTTCGATATTCTGCTTTCCATGGATTCCAGACTCCTACCCTAACATTTTTTAAATACAATTGAAAGATTTTAAAATTTTTGGCAGAAATTCACAATCCCACTTTTTATTTTAACTCCTGTTGTGCATTGAGATATCGTGGCTTTCACTTCTAAATACAGCAGATTATAGGTGTAAATTAATGGTCGCCACTCGCCACGTGGCGATTAAAGTTGTAAAAGTGGCGATTAAAAATTGACCATCGATCGCCACCCTAGTCGCCACTCGGCGATTAAAAAATCTTATTAATTCGCTTTGTGAAATACAGATTTTTTCATGGATATATTCATCTCTACTTTGTTTGGATCTAATTAGTGAATTGGTTAATTCTTTAAATTAAAAATCGGCCATCGATCGCCACCCTAGTCGCTACTCGGCGATTGAAAAATCTTATTAATTTGCTTTGTTAAATACAGATTTTTTCATGGATATACTCATTTCTACTTTGTTTGGATCTAATTAGTGAATTGGTTAATTCTTTAAATTAAAAATCGGCCGTCGATCGCCACCCTAGTCGCCACTCGGCGATTAAAAAATCTTATCTACTTTGTGAAATACAGCTTTTTTTTCATGAATATATGCATCTCTTCATTGTTTGCATCTAATTAGTGAATTGGTTAATTCTTTCTTTCTATCGGATGCAAGCATATTTAGCAACTTTGTTGTATTTTCTATATTTTGGCTTTTTACCATGAATTCTTTATTTGGATTATATTTTCAAGAAATAGTTTTTTCCTACAAAATATAGTCATCAATTTTAATTCCACATGCATTTCAAATAAATTGTACTATTTTTACCCCTGGATGCAAGGAGATTTTAAGGACATTGCTGTATCTTAAATCTTTCACTTTTGTCATATGCTCACTAATTGTACCAGTAATAGATGTCTGGTACAGTTTTTTTTTTTAATTTATGATTAAAGTTTATGTAGGTGTCAAGAAATATTGAAACATTATAGCCAATTACTTTTAAAATATAGGACAAAATTAGCACTTGCACCTAGGCGAGTAATACTGCAAATTTAGCATCTGAACTTACTGCTACCAAGCAAACTTCCTCCACCTCGCCAACACATTGGCGCTCTCTGATTTTGCCTTAATAAGACATCCGGAGTTTTGAAATCTCAGCCAAAGCAAAGAATATTTATATTTATCTGTACACTCGCTAAACTTAATAATTACCACCAATTTTAAGTAAGAATAAAATATCCAAGAAAGATGTGAAGTTATTTTTAAATTTAAAAATACAATTTCCTTGTTTTATACAATGCATTAATAGATATTTAAATATAGTTTATCACTATAATTTTACCTGCAGTGTTAATCACCAATTCATATTTTTCCATTCAGTGGAAAAACAGTTTTATTTTTAACAAATATGTGTAACTTTAACTCACTAGCCACTAAATAAATAAAAAAAGCCATTTTGACCTATTTTTAAAAAGTGGCTACTAACTTTTAAAAAGTGGCCACTAATGAAACTGGATCTACCGGCCACTGGCTACTAATCAAATTTCCCAGTTTTCACCTATACAGCAGATTTATCTGTAAAAAATAAAAATCTTTATTAAAAGATGTTTTGTTAAGCATTAAAGGTTCCTTTCCCTTGTTCAAAAGGCCATCTTTTCATACAAGTCATAAACAATGTTAAGGCCCCACACTAGGTGCAGAAAGAGACCCGGATGATAATGTAAAGTCTATGGGTGTGTTCTTTTCAAATATCTCTCTCAAATTTTAATATTACATGATTTTTTTTACACAAGATAGCTGAGGACGATCCACAATCAGCCTAGTTTTTACTTTTTCGATTTTGCTTTTATATTTTTTAATATTACGAAAATTTCAATTTCAGAACGGGTTTAAACCGGTTTTGAAAATTAAAGTAATTTTTTTTTAAAAAATCTGAAACCAAAACTGAAAAAGTAAAAACCAGGCCGGTTGTGGATTGTCCTCAGTTATCTTGTCCAAAAGAATCATGTAACAATATTAAAATTTGAGTGAGATGTTTGAAAAGAACGCCTTCATAGATTTTATATTATCACCCGGGTCTTTTTCTGTGCCTGGTGTTGCATCTTAAGGGTGCTGATTTTTCTAACAGTCTGAAGATGTTCGGCTTTCTTTTGTGGCAGTGTTGGATGCCTCATCATAAATCCTATGTTCCAGTTTTTTCCTGGTGTACAATCCTTAAAGAAGTTTTTAATACGGTTTGCTCTTACACAGAAGTGGGGCATTTTTCAAAAATTTTACCTGCCAAGATTTTATTTCACCAGCCCACAAGATGCAACATACATGCAGTCGAAGATAGTCATGACAAAATCGCACATAATTACAAAAGAAATTACTACTACTACTACAATTCACTTACAGGGACAGCAGTCTTAAACATGCCTCTTGATTACTAGGTCTGTGATTGCTGACACAAAAATGGTAGCTGTTGCAAGCCCGCAAGCTGTTAACCCAGAACAAGAAATTACCAAAAGAAATTATTATTACTACTACAATTCACTTACAAGGACAGCAGTCTTAAACATGCCTCTTGATTACTAGGTCTGTGATTGCTGACACAAAAATGGTAGCTGTTTTAAGCATATATTTTTTTAAGAGTTTGTACAGTTCCTTATATATTTAGACACCTATATTTTCTAAAAATTTTCTTTAGTGAAGGGTTGCACAACCTTTTCGCGAGAAGGACCACTTACAAATATGTCTGGGTGGTCGAGGGCCACATCATTAACACAGAGATAATACAATTTCAAGGTGATCTGTGGCCTACAATCAGATAAAAAATATAGTTTCAGAGGGGAGTGGGGAGGAAAGGGGACCCCTTTGTTTCCTTACCCAGTCAAAATATCCAATTCAATCGGTAAGAACATATAAGCAGCTTTTATGTTTGTATATATAGCAAGAATTATTTTCAAGCAGTAATAATTTTCGTCAACTTTATTCAGAAGAGCAAATATTGGTTTATTAAAATTGCTAAAAAAATAAAATAGCTGGTGCCGAAAAAAATGTGAACTTTATGACTGAAAGAGAGGAAAGTAGCTGATCAACAGATTTTTCCCTGCCTGATCAATAAAGTTCCTGATTTTTCTGTACCTGATCAATGAAATTTGAAATTTTTTCATGTTTGATAGGCCAAATTAGCACTTTTTACAAAATCGATTGACATAATTCGTAATTTTTATGAAACTGATTCACGAAATTCGCAATTTTTACAAAGCTGATCGACAAAATTCATGTTTTTTACAAAACCTATGAATAACATTTGCAAATTTTTCTCATATGCTTGATAAAATTTGCAATTTTTCCTTGACTGATTGACGAAATGAGATTTTTTTTCATGACTAACCAACAAAATTTGCGATTTTTACAAAGCAAATTGACGAAATTCACGAATTTTACAAATCTGGTTGACGAAATTAGTGATTTATAATCACATGATCAACAAAATTTGTGATTTTTCTTCTCATGATCGACAAAATTC